>JAUMHI010000052.1:14273833-14289004 GCA_032359435.1 Enteromius unitaeniatus
AAACCCACCCAAACTAACTTGAACATAAACACACATAACATCACTAATACAAAAACCCAACAGTCTTGCTTAAATGATACAAAAATAAGTAAACTCTAAAGAAATAGCCATAATGCACCTGGCTGCTAGTGCTGACTGCGGATCATTACAGTATTCTAAATAGATTCTCAATTTTTTAAATAACTAGACTATTCATTATGTTTCATGTTTTATACCTGATTTTTATATTCTACTGCAAATATGTATTAGTGTTGTAATGTTGTTTATAAAGGATTAATTATTAATAAAATAAAACCCACACACAAACACACTGTTCCTAAAGCCATTATATGTGTTGAAAGTGACCAATCACAAGAGCTGAGGGATCCCCATCTCCAAAGTTGTAAAAAGTGTATTTGACGTGTGAGCAGAGGATGAGCAGCTGAGAGAGCAGAGAGTCTGTTTAGCACAGTTCTGGGAGAGCGCATTTTTGCAGGTGCAAAGTGTTGTATGCTCTTACAGTGCAGAAATACTCCCTGGCGAGAAAGGTCTTGTTTATATGTGTGCTAGATTTGAAACTAGGCTATTTAAACGTCATAGTCACAAGTAGGCTATGATAGATAATAGAAAACCGCTTAGGGGTGCAGATTATTCCCCAATTAGTGCTTGTGCCGCCCCCCACCTGACATGAAAAAATGCAGCCCTGGGCGGCTGCCCCGTTCGCCCATGCCTAAAACCACCACTGGTTCCACAAATTAGTTAAAATGTTTTGACAAAATGAAAAATTCTCTCTGTTACAGACTTGCATTGAATCATTTTTTTGTTTCTTTTTAAGAACTCTTTCATGGATTTTGCTGTTTAATTACAAGACAAGATCTTGTAGCTAAAACTTTTTTGCTTTACTACACTCACAGACGACAACAGGAAATTACCGATGTTATATAAAAAGGCTTTATCTGATTTCAGCTTTAAAATGTTTTTATTCGTGCATCCTTGAATTTGTAACGCACATTTGTGAGTGACAGTGACTGCAGCAGTAATGTGAAGACAATGTCTCAGATCATATTTTGTGAATTAATCACAAAGCTATACTGAATAGCTGAACTCTTATGAAATATGAAAACATGCTTCTACATTATAACCCATCCAGCTTTATTTAATGATTTATTTAGAATTTAGTAAAAGACATGCATTTTTTTAAGGTGAAAAAGAATACATGCATGTCAAAGATTTTACGTCTTGTGAATTTAGGAATTTAGGACGTTCTACAAACATGCTACTTTTAAGACACTAACTGATTTACTGAAACCATGTGGATTATTGTGATGTTTTTATCAGTTGTTGACACTCGCTCCAACGGGACAAATAAAAGTAATGAGAAACAGTAACAAATTTCTCAAAATCTTGTCAGATAAACAAATTCATCTCAAATTCAACATTCAGGGTTTTTGGTTGAAAAAAACTGAATAAAAGTTTATTTTTTTCTGACTGATTAAACTGCATACGTTCTTATTTTATTTCTTTATTTATTTTTTAATTAATTATGCAACTTTTTAATTAACACAATATCCCAAAGCAAATAAATACATAAAAAAAATACTGCTTTGCAGGACGAATAAGAAAACAAATGTTTGTTTAGTGAAATTGAAGTCAAATTCTTGTCATTTACATTTTGGCAAGCCCAAACCATATGAATTTATCAACCATGAAAAGGATGAGGGATGAGAGGATTGTGATCGTAACAGCTGAAGCTCCAAAAAGCATATAAACTTCCAGAATCTAACTCATCTGTGCAATCTATTCCAAATCATTTAATTGATTTGTGTAAAAACAGGATGAAATTTCAATCTGCATTTAATCAAAGTGTTAAAATCTGGCACATACTGTATGCAGCAACGTGCAAAAGTGTGTACACTTGACAACAAACAAGCACATGAAAGCAGGGAAGAAACGAAACCATATACAAACCACATTAGTTCTTGCTCGTATAATCAACACAGTATGAACATGAATGAGATCTGAGAACAAGTCACATTTACAATACCTACTTTGAGAACCCCTGCACAGTGATCATGTATTAGTAGGTTTGAAAAGTATTCTAACAATCTATTGAGACTAAGACGACAAAAACCAACAGGTGTCTTTCCTCAAGTCACCAAATTGTAGCATATCACTTTTGCTTTACCCACTAATAAATACTAATTACAATGATCATATTACTCTATGACACAAAGACCTGAGTCTGAAGTAATTATCAAGGTTTTCAGAAATGGTTTACATAATGGTAAAATCTATGACTTGAGCTGTGCCATAATTGTCATGCATTAATCACATATAATGGTTTCCCACACAGCTGCCAGTGATTTAATTAGATTAAATAACTTGGTTAAAACTCTTGTCATGATTAAATGCAACTTTAATAATCATGGTTATTTGTTGGTCTAATGAGACTAAGTCAATCTAATTTAGTCAATAATGAGTGACTGGCATCTTTTTGAAGGGCTTAAATACATCCCCCTGGAATGTTGATTGTATTAATCATTTTAAGTTAAGTTCTTTGTCCTTAAAGAGGTCGTGTATAAGATATGCATAGTTACAAATTCTCCCACAAAAGGAGATGCTGAGTGTTTCTGTGCCAAAGCAAAAGCACTTTATTTGGCCTTTTGAACCCATATGTTCAAATTTGTGTAACCTCTTTTATGGATGACAGTTTTGTGCTGACAATTTGGCACATCAGAATCAGTGATTTAACGTATGTTTTGTTATTAGTATTTGCTATGAAATTGTCAAATGTGGAGCTCTGGTGTGTGTGTGGGCAAGTGTATGTGGTTTATGAGGACACAAATTTGTATACTGACATGGGTATAACATAAGTATTACAATATGTAGGTGTTTTATGAGGACATTTTCAGTGTCCCCGTAATTCAAAAGGCTTAAAAAAATATACTAAATGGTGTTTTTTTATAAATCTAACAATGCACACAGTTTCCTGTAAGGGGTAGGTTTAGGTGTAGGGTCAGTGTAGAGCAATACCACATACAGTCTGTACAGTATAAAAACCATTAATAAATCATAAATCACAAAAACCAACGTGTGTGTGTGTGTGTGTGTGTGTGTGTGTGCGCGCATGTTTATGTGGTTTATGTTTTGTGAGGACATTTTCAGTGTCCCCAAAATTCAAAAGGCCTAAAAAAACATACTTAATGGTGTTTTTTTTCAGTTTCCTGTAAGGAGTAGGTCTATGTGTAGGGTTAGTGTAGGGCAATACCACATGCAGTCTGTACAGTATAAAAACCTATGGAGAGTCCCCATAAATCACAAAAACCAATGTGTGTGTGTGTGTGTGAGAGAGGGAGAGACAGGGTCACATTACAGTCAAGCATTCTTAACTGCGGTTTGTATACTGCAACTACATACAAGCATCATCACTGTGTCTCTCTCTTGACTCTGTTCCCCTTTTAAAGACCAACTGATAGTAAAACTAACAACATTACTAACTGCCTTTAAAAAAAATTTTGAAAGCTGAACTTTTGATTACAGTAAGGGGCATTACATTTCTGACTGTGCTTGTTGGAAGTAGGGGCTTTGTAGAAAACAACATGTTCGAGAGAGGTGGGGCATACAGTAATGATGTACAGTATTTGAAAAAGAATATGTTTTTGAACATTTTAGCATTTCAACATGTTATGTTACACCAAATACACAAAATAATGATCTTTAAAACAGCATCATAACAACAGATTCTTTTGCCAGACAGAGTATAAATAAAAAGACAGATAGATAGATAAATAGATATAGACATTAATATAACAGCATACCTTGTAAAGCAAAGGTGCCTGTCCAAGTTTCAACAGTGCTATTTTATTGGTCACGTTTGCACTAGCTTGGACTTGTGTCAAATTCTCTGGGCTCCCATATTGAATGTCCAACACCTCTGCCTGGGAAAAAAGAAATATATTTTTAAACATTTACAATTTTAAAAATGATTCTAGCTAGAGTCTGACCTCTCTCGCCATGTGTGTGTGTGTGTGACGAATAGCAAGCCTCTGATTTGCAATGTTGTGACTCACGTAACTCACCCCATAAAGCTAGTTGTCACATTCATTACAGATAGCAAAGCATGAGTGAAAACAAAGTGAACATCTCAGGCTGTGTATAATGGGGGACAAGTACATATATTAGCCACCACACTATAAATCACACACAGACGCGGCATAGATGTCACAGCTCTGAAAGAATTCAAGGCAGATTCATGGCAGCTACAGGCCGCAGTGTCCTTTTTGTCATTTAGTCTGCACTAGTAAACCAGAACCCGATTTGTGAGTTTAAGAAAAGCGAGTGCCTCCAACTGACGAGGGTTGATGAGGTGGGGTCAAACTAAATGCTATTTAAGGCCCGGAGACACAAAGTGGAAATGCATTACCTGAGTTTGATTCATTTTTCTTTGGGCCTAGGGGGAAATGAAACATGATTTCGGGCAGGAGAGTACATCTAGTCGGTATCACGAAACCACAAGACCATTGAAAGATGGGATTTATCACTAATGCCTGCATTTGCATTAGAAAAGTGTTCCGTCTAACCCAAAGAAGAGGCAGAAAATTGGGAATGGATGAGATTTGCACTGAGAGGCTGTCATTAAGGTAATGAAATTAACGAGGGCACGCATTGCGGTGAACAAATCGCTTTTCTAGATGAACGACGGCTCCTTTCACAAGTCATCTCACTCCCGGCGACTCGAAGCAGCTAGAGGAAAATAACAATTGTTTTCAAATCTACGTGATTGAGGAGCGGAAAGAAATCCCCACCCCGTAATTAAACATTATTTTGAGGAGAATTTTAAATACCACCCCAATCACACGGCGCCATTAGAGGCCAGGCATGTCCTCTGTGAATAAAAGATTTGCCACTTCTTCAATGCTCAGTTCTTTTTTGTATTTTGCAAAAGGCAGTGAAGCATTATTACAGTGAGAACCTCTAAAAATTTCAAAGGGATCTAAATCTGCCCATCTGATTGAACTTTTTGTAAATATCCATGTACGATTACAATTGGAACTATGTTAACACACCAGCTTTGTCGAGGTGTTGCAGAGACGTTTCATCATTTCACCGATTTACTTTTTATATAACACTATTAATGTTAAATGAATACAAATGACCATTCCAGACTATGTTATACCCAGTATAGCTCACGTATCAAAGGAAACACATTTCATGAAGCGCATATAAAACAGGAGTTTCTCTCTCTCTCTCTCTCTCTCTCAACACTTCTTCACACATCAGCTACAATATCAATACTCTGCACTCCTCATGTGATCCAAAACAATGAATTTTAGAGATCTATGCAATTCTTTATTTACCAAAAAAGGCTTAATGAAGGGTGGGTGTGCGACAACGCTGCAGTGCTGTCAACAGATTAATTTGTTAATTAATAAAAATTAAAAAAAGCTTTTCAACCAAAGATATTTTCAAGAAGATAAAGTCCCTTACTAAACGAATATTTTAAGTAAAATTAAAGATGAATGTACAAGTATATGACTCATCAGTCATTTTTACTTTAATGATTCTAATGCAAAGGGCATAGTCCCACTAGGAGGCATCATCAATGGTCCTCAGGATGATTCATCTAATTAATTCAAATATTGATTAAATAAATAAATGCAATCCTGTACATTGAAATAGAAATATAATAGAAATAGAGTCCTGTAAATTAATTTTAAAAAATGTAATTTGTGTAAACAAAATCAAATCCTGCATTTAATTTGGACTGATGTGTCATTTGAAAATTATAATAGGCAATGGGAGAAGTCAAAAAGAACCACTATTTTAATGGTTTTGCACTTTAAAGCATTAAAGGGAAGCAAAATGCATTAATATGATACATGTTAATATAGGTTAATGATAAAAAAAAGCAACACTAATTTTGTTTAAAATTAGTGTTTGGCTCAAAACAAAAGGCAAGAAACACGAAGAAAAGAGGACATTTCTTTCTTACTACCTGACCTCACTTTCTTCGTAGAGAAATTAAAGGCAGTAATTGCCCAGCGCCTGCACCTGATCATCACTAATATGGTGTGGAGAGAAATAGCCAGGGAGCATGGAGGATTTAACTCATCAAAACTAATTACCCTCGGGAGCCGCTTCAAACTTATTACTGACCAGAGGTAAAGCCTCCACTAAAATTACCAGCAGTTTTCTGTGTTTGTTTCTTATTTAGACTTCACATGATTTGGCTCTTTGAATTGAGCAAAATTCTGGGGACAAAGTGACATTTACAGATTCCTTGAAGAAATTAAAACACACAGTGGGATTTCTTTGTTGATTGAGCTTTGGTATAAAAAAACAACCTAAAAAGGGCATTCTTTATTGGTACAAGCGACCATTTTCAGCGTCATTCGATTGATAATTATCTGTTTCCACATGGTTGACTCAATGAAGATGTCAATATCTGTGCATTCCAGGTACACATGCATGTCATTTCAAGAAAAAAAGTGTAAAAATTGAAAAAAAAAAAGTGTAATTAATAGCATAATAATAAGTGTAGTAATAAGTGTGTTCTATTCACAAACTAAAAAGAAAAATGTAAATGTATCATGTATCATGACACATTCCTAAAATAGGGCTTGACTGTACATATTTTTCAGTACTTCATTAGTACTGTATAATTGGCATAATTAGTTATACTGCTCTTTTCTGTCAGTCAAAGCTGTATGTGGATGTGACTGTGGTAACGCTGTGGATGTTTTCAGTGGAAAAGATGGTGAATATTTTAGCCCAGCTGTGGAGCTGGGACTTGGTAAAAGTACATAATGTGAAATGGCCAGTGACCCATGAGCGGCTCAGGATAGCTGGATGAATCTCTAACGCCTCAGCACGAGATCCCTGAGCATTTCATCCATCAACCCAGTCATATTTGTTTTTCCCTGCTGATTTTTAGACATTGCAAATGCAGTTTAATTTACATCAGTGCCTTGAGCATGTGCAGCATTTTGATGGATGACTTTGACCCCCCCTCTTGTAGAGGACAACATGAAAGACCGACTGTGACTGACTCCAAGAACTTTTTCACTGAAGCTTATCCCTGTTAGATGCAGTGTGTCTGTCTTAAAACGGATAATGGCAATGCATCTTCCTTAGACAGTTCCTGTTCCCTTTAGAGACAGAAAGCATAACCTCTAAAAATAGCTGGAGAATATATCACACACATGTGTGAAATGTGTTCGGTCTTGCATAATGGATTTGTTTTAACCTTCCAACAGCATGAAGCGTTCAGGGCTGTGAAAGTGAGAGTGTGAGAGCAGAACGCTAATTCAGCTGCAACTGGCCATGCAATGCATCTATTGTGCAGTCAATAATACAAAAGGTCAACAAGCAACTTTGTGTTCTATGATTCTTGTTACTCTATTAAAAATGATAAAACGGCTAGTTCAAATCCTAAAAATTGATTGGGTGAGTGGCTTTCCAGTGCTGATATTTATTGTGACTAACACTGAGTTCTGTGATGTTTCAGACCAGAGTATGTGAGTAGTGTGAAATGGAATAGACTGGGGCTTTTTACCTAGTGTGAAGATCCAAAATGTGGAAGTTTAACTTTGTAATGTGGGGTGGTTGGGCGATTGCTTGGATCGGGGTTTCACCCACCAATAAGCAGGAAATGAAAAACCAGGAACGGAGCTGCAGCGATTACAGAGTTCTTTAAGCATTAAAATGAATGCTGTTTCACTAACATACTCCGTTTCAGTTCATGTGCTGCTTGACGACTTGCAAAGTTCTGACTTTTTTAAATTATATTCATTGGTGGGTTGGGATAAATAAATAAACCAAGTGAATACACATTAACCTTGTACTCTATATGGATGCGTTTATTCAATCAGAAATACATTAGAAACAGTAATATTTTTAGATATTATTACTATTTACAATAACTAATTTTCATTTTAATGTATTTAAAAATTTTTAAAAAGTCTTCTGAGAGCAAAGCTGAACTTTCAGCATCATGACATTTCTCTAGAAATATTTGTATTATTATTATTCATCAATCTTGGAAACTATTTCATATTTTTGTGAAAACCATACTGTTTTGTATTATTATGACACTGCTGTCACTTTTGATCAATTTAATGGGTCCAACAGCAACAACCATTATTGGTTAGAGATTTAAGAAATAAATTATTTTGACCCCCCCAAAAAAGCACATCTAGTTCTTGTTATAGAAGCAATGTTGCCCATTACAGTTTGGTACCGGAATCAGAATCGCTGCTTCTTTGCAGTGCATCTTGTTTGTGTGCAACGGAGTAATTCCTAGTATTGTTTTGAGTCCTTTTCATCTTTTATTAGCTCTTTGTGAGTTATAAGCTAGTAAAAGTATCACATGTATACACAAACAACAAGCACATTTAATTCTAAACACGGCATTGTTGACAATGTTGCTTAAAAATAAAAATAAAAAGTGCTGCTAAGCAATTAACACAGATTAATCACATTCAAAATTAAGGTTTTTGTGCACATGCTGTAATACATGAGTGAGCGAGAGTGTGTGTGTGATGGTATTTGTGGTTTATGGGAACATAAATTTGTTTGTTCATCACATTACAGTTTTTTTTTCATTGATGTGAATGTCAGCTGATATAGTGTAACTCACCACTAGACTTCCCACAGCCGAATAGGCCGCAAAGGCAAATGGTTCAGTCGTGGATTCGAATGGCTCGTCACACTTGGCTCCGCTGGGCAGGTAACACTGGTTTCCGCTTATATCAGTGATTGTGCTGAGGGCGGGTCCGGGATAACTCAGGAGAGCCGTGTGATTGGTCACCTGGACGTCTTTTAATCCGAGCTCCTCCCACCGCTGTGCGATGTACCTGACCTTGGACTCTTCTGTGAGATCGGACAAGCTGTCAAAGTCCCTGTGTCGAAGCAGACAAAACAGCACGAAAACATCAACGAATGCCTCAAGGATTTTGAAGGCTCCCTTCACGACCCAACGACAAGACGACACTTAACAAAGCATTGATGAATATGCGCGAGCCTCATTATCATTAGCGTAATTAGCACATTGTTGACTTTAGGTTAACATTTGTTTTCCTCGAAGGTATTTACATGGTCTATTGACGTGAAGCTGCAGCTAGAAGCGAGGGACAGAAATGGAGAGACGGCCTCCATAATTCATATTCCGGACAAGCTTCAGTTAATGTAACTGATGAATATGGCAGTGCAGGGAATCAATTGTCTCCTGAACAAACGGATGCACTATTAAAAAAGGATTGCCGGGAGAGAAAGTAAATTAGCAACAGACGGTTAAACATGAGAGAGAGAAATGAAGCGCTGCTAAGGTGCTCTGGCAGCTCGGCTTTGCTTATTTCTTACCCGTCACGGCACATGGAAGGCACAAAGAGAAACACATTGTTATCTTGTAACTTGGAAACTTTAAGAGCTCTCAGGCCCATCAGCATGCCAAAGCTCGCTCTGTGATGTTATAGGAGAAACACAGCAGGCCTGCCCATTCCCTCAATCTTCAAAACAAAATTAATTGAAGTGTTAAAGTGAGCCAAGAGCCTCCAGAGACTATAAATCATTTAATTGCACTTTTTTTCCTCTTTATCCACCATAATGAATGTGCACAAGTTGATCATTGATCCGCATGACACCTTCAATATCCTTAATCCAGTCGCAAACTGGGACAGATTGTTCTTCTTCCCTACTGACAAACAGTTCTCTCATTATGGCACTTGTTTAGTTAAAAAAAAGAAATATGAAAACATCCCACCATATTTGTAGCGCCTAAAAAATTCAAAAATAAAAATCAACAATGTCTGTTTTGCTTTCAGCTGAGAGATGTTTTATGCACACAACAAATATTATTTATTAGATCTTTATTTGTGTTTGCTTTTTTGCAAAGTGCTTTGTGTAAAAACAAGATTTCGCTGGATTCATAGCATATTTTCTTAGTTATTTAATTTGATCAGTTGACTATTTAGATGAAGTAATGATAAAATGATTTCAGTTTCACTAATAAACTATGCTAATTAGTCAATGTTGTATGATTTAGCCAATGTTTCATTTCGCACAGTCCTCAATAAACATAATTACAAAAAACAATTAACAGAAAGATAAAAAAAAGAAGCTGCTAAACTTGACCAGGAAAACAACAAGACATTAATATAAATAATTAAATATTTGAATGACTACAATTATTCATGCCCATAGCCAAAAAAAAAATCTAAAACACACACACACACACATTAAAATAAAATGTAATAATATAAAAATAATCAAATTGTTTCTGAAAGTTACACACTTTGGGAACACACACACATATATATATATATATATATAAATAAATAAAACAGCAACAATTAATTACAATCCCTAAATAAACATTTACTCAATCAACAATATATATACGTATATTTAAATATTTTTCAGTCCATACTGTTAATATAAGGGAATAAAACACTTTTTTTGTATGGACAGAAAAGTTTTAAATACCGTCATGTTGGTATTCCTGTTTAAAAATGCACCACCGTTAGCAAGCAGTTTTGCAAGTTTCCTTCTAGCTTCTCGAGCACAAGATTCATCCAGTGATTCAAGAGAGTAGACGAGCAGTCCAGCCTCACATTGAGCCAGTGTGACCTGACAGAGTGTGTCCAATCCCTCACGGCTGTGCATGGGTGCCTGGGTAATCTAATTAAAAGCGTGCTCTGCATGAGTGGAGAGGATGATTCCTAACCCCTCTCAGGTAATGCTTCTCCAACCTCCACCCCCACTGCAGCTGGCACAAGACTTAAATAGTAACCCAGGACATTATTTATGGAGATACCATTCCCCCAAATGATTGTGACCAATTTTAGAGCGACAAATTACAAAGAAATATCACTTCATGGTGAATTACAGTGGGTCTACAAAATCCAGGGATCAGTATAACATTTATTTTTTGCAAACAAAAGACTCATTTGTTATTAAAATCAATTAACTAAAGAAGAAAAAAAAATCAGTAACAATGAATAATAATTGTTAAAATAATATTCTGAGGAATGCATAATAAAATACACTGTCTATGTTTATTTGCAATCTTTCAATAAATTAATGAATACATGATTGTATAAATAAATAAATATTCTTTTTAAATAAATAATAAAAAAATATTTTTTTTCCGTAAAATAATTCACAATTTCAAAGTTTAAATATATATATATATATATATTGTCACTGTTTTTTTTTACATTGGTAATATAATATTATTTACCATTAATAACAACAACAAACAAAAGACATAGAATAGACAAATAAAAAGAAACTAAAAAAATGGTAAAAATTAGATTTAAAAAAGACTTGTATCTGTAAAAGTGAAGACCTGTGATGTACGTAGAAGAAAAGTTCAAATGATTCTGCCTGAGTTAATTGAAGAAGTTTAATACTTCGAGTTAAAGCTTTAGTCCAAACCAGTAGAGAATGACTGAGAAATATCAATACAGCTCTGCCTTGGAGCCACTATAATTGATGTAGAAAATTAATCATCACACTTTAATTAGTGTTAACATGAAACTAACGAAATTCACCATAAATCTATATTGCCATGGTTACAAAGCTCCCATTTATTTCATCAAACCAAATCCACTTACATAGCAATAAAAAAGAAAAAAAGTGAGATGGCTATGTTTGTTAATTAAAGGCTCAAATAGACAAGTACATTCACTTCTTTATTAAACTCAGAACTGTGGTATACAATACTACAGGTATTGAACTGAACACAACTGGAATTCATTATGACTGTCCTCACATTCATTATTTCATGAAAACACCTGACTCAAAGTGAAACAAATCAGCCAAAGGAATCGCTAACACGTGTTGATGTATGTTAACTCATTACTCAGCCACTCAATACTTTCAATAAGAGGTCAAATCAGTTAACTCTGGGTCCATTTATAACAAAGACTTTATCCTCAACCTCCACATGTCTCTTCACTGACCGATCTCAGAGAAGACGACGGCGAAACTAATCACCAATCCCACCGGTCACAGCTTGACCAAATCCAGCCTCTTGTGGAGCAGCGTTTGTGGAGGTGCTCTCCACAACACGGCCTGATGATTGATGCTTTCTCCTCCGCCTGGAGAAAAGATCAGTCAGTACCTCGCGCAAGCCAGGCTCACGGCTGACGCCGCTGGCTAGAAACAAGAGGAGTCTGCAAACCCTCGCGACGGCAGATCCTTAACTCAGCACCATCTGTTACTGAGACTAATATAGACATCAGGAGAGGAGCCCTGCTCTCCTGTCAAGCAGCAGAAATCAACCATTTTCGCACAGGAAGCCTGTCAACAAAGCAGCCAGATGAGGCTTTATTTCTCCAAGTTTCAAAGCAATTATCCTATCAGAATGAATATGCAGATGTCAAACTGCTATAATTCCCTTTGTTACAAACATACCTCGAAATTGTGCTTTTGTGCGAGCATTCTCCATCTTTATGTCGAGCAAATACAAGCGGAGGATTGAATCCCTGGCCCCCTTAATTAAATACGGTTGAGCGGAGATGATTGACAGCTGATGTATCTTGCAGGTGGCCGTCTGGGTTTTGGCTCGGGTGAGGCTAGCATGTCATCCGGGTGGCTATTGAACTGTGGCGGCGCTATTATGGTTGATAACACTGGCGGTACTGAGTCCCACGCCATATAAAAGCACTTGGCTTTTTTCGTAAAAGGGGCCACATTGTGTTAGAGGACTGAACAAAGAAAAAGATAGGAGATATCTGTGGAAGCTTTCGCTCGACCCTCCTGTCCATCAAAGGAACATTTCAAAAGTGGTGACTGAGGATTCAAATCAATTTAATTAGCTCTTTTTGTCCCCCAAGAAACTGAAATGAAACATGAAATTTGCATTTGCCATATCAATTACAAAGACATTAGCAACACTTACTTACTTTTAAGTATTTCCACTTAACACATAAAAATCTTACAAATGTCAGCTTGAAATGAATAAAGGCCATTAAAATTGATTACTGTATAAACCCACCAGCCAGGATCACTTTTTTTATTCATTATTATTGTTATTATTATTTTAGCATAGACTAAATGCTGCTCTTTTAATCTTGAAGTTCATCAAAAATGCAAAAAAAAAAAGAGTCATGGTTTCCACAAACACGTATTATATTACATTATATCGAATATATAATGTCAGCTTTAGTGACAAAAGCATAAAATATCTTATCAACCAAAAAACATTGACATGGTAGTACACTGTGTCAAGTAAAGCAAATTAGTTTTGCATGGCTGGGAAAACGCAGCACCTGTAGCATAGCGGAGAAAAATAGAGGTTTCAAGCATGTTTCATAGTAAAATGGAAACAAAAAATTACAATACTATGAATATGCACAGACAACATTCACAAATGCATTTAGGTCAAAGACTCTTAAACAACCATGTAATGCAAGCTCTCATCTAAAAAAACTAAAAATGAATCATGACATCTAAACAACTCCCGAAATGCACTGATGTTGACTTTACTGCAGTCAAAAAGGAAGAAAACAAAAGACGCTGAACTTTCCTTGAACTTTAAAAGGAGATAAAAACAGACTTTGTCTGGCAAGCTGGAGGCCCTGAACGGATTTCTGATACAGAAACGACATCTGCATCAGTAATGCAAAGCGATGCTGAAGTACATCCGCATTTACTCTGAGTGGATTCATCCTAAAGAAAGCAGTCATACATAACTGGGTTTACGACGATAAAGCCGCAGTCTTGGGAGGAGGGAGCATGGAAGATGTGTTTAAAAAATTACAACCAATGCCTTCAAAGCACTGTAGGACAAAGGGAGAGTGAAATGAATAAACATAGGACATTAGTGAGTTTGTTTTAGCTAGGAGTGTGCAGTATTCAACAACTGAGAATATCAAGTTGTAGTCATTTGTTTTTAAACCACCTATTCCTGACTCTACTGCCTCTTATTACTTCTATAGCCAGCATATAAACGGAGGAAGAACGTATGGTCTGGATGTACTATAAACAGTAAATATTCAAAAAAATATATTGCTAATGTGAAAATAATTGCTCATTCACTCCATTACTCAAATTATTATTATTTTTTTTCCCCCAGAAATCTGTTACATCCACACCATCACATTTAAAAAACATTTCCAAGAAAGAGGAATAGATACAAGAACAAAAACAACACAAACAGGTTTTCTGTAAGGGGTAGGGTTTAGTGTCAGGGGATTAAAAATACTGTTTGGTCAGTATAAAAGTAATATAAGCTTATGGAAAGTCCCACAATTTACAGAAACACACATGTGTATGTGTATGTATGTGTATATCCTATTATTTGAATCATAACAGACAGGGTGCAAACACACTACCAGCAGACGTAATTTATTCTTAGTGAATCCTTTTATATCAGTTGAGCTGACCTACTCATCCATCTGGAGTGTCTTGGTAATCAGAGGGGAATAAACTGACAGATAAAACTCACAAAAACAACTTAACACAAGCACAAAGAAGAGTACAATGCAGTCAAACAATAAAAAGGACAAAGAAAAGGGGATTAGACTGAGTAAAGCACAGTGAGTGGGAAAGATGTGAAATAAAAGTCAAAGTCATAATGTACCAGACTCATATAAAGACTCGGAGCTCGCTTGGCAGTTGACTATCCAATACCACCATTACACAGCTGCTAAACAGCAAATGTCTTTAAATTACATCTAACGCTCTGAACATGACAGCAAGGCCATGCTAAAACACAACACAGCCACTGTAAGAGTGTTCCCGACCGTGGCCTCTACACCTGGCAAAGCCTCACTTTACCTGGGCTTCTTAACAAACTCCTTTTGGCACAGCTATCCTTTTTCAGTGAGAAGACGCTGCCCTTTGACACAGATCTCACTGCTGCTAAAAGAACAGTCTGTACTGGCATCTAGACGAGCCAGTGTGTGAAAGGAAGAGGTGTTTCAGACTCTGATCCAGGGATTACTGGAGCTTCTGCCCTTTGGCCAAGCTTTGGCTCGAAGCTTTACTCTCTCTGTCTCATTCTCTGGCTTTTTTTTTTATATACACAGGTCACAAATAGTAATTGAGGATGACAACAAATGCTTTAAGTTGTAATAAATTGGTCTATGACAGTGGTGTAAAGTACTTAAGTAAATGGACTTCGTTACAGTACTTAAGTATTTTTTTGGCTACTTTGTACTTGTACTGAGTATCAAAAATATAAGC
>JAUMHI010000052.1:14289104-14334952 GCA_032359435.1 Enteromius unitaeniatus
AACAGAGATGCAGTGCATGTATAGCATGTTGCTTAACCCTATTTCCTGGAAACCACAGGCTCGTGCAGGATTAATTGTGTTTGTGTTGTGATGCACTGTCCTTTTCAGAGAGTGTGTATTGATTCTAAGGCATTTGTTGCATGCCTTTTTGTATCAGTTTTGCAGGTAGGTTTAGCGTTGGGTTTGGTGTAAGGCATATTTCCAACATGGTAGAGCATTATATTTATCGTCAGGCATTTAACGTAATAAAAAACAATATGTACCTATATTAACATAATATCAATGTGCCAGGGTTCATGTATCGAACCTGTGTTTTAGTGCCACTTCGTGGACATTTCATTTTGAAACTGAGCCCAGAGGTAAATATTTTTAAGAGACCAGGTTGAAAGATTACCACAGGTCTACAATCAAGTAAAGTGATCTCTAGATGGAAGCAGTGTGCGTATCAGAGAGCACAAACCGCCATCCACCCCAATTTGTGGATTGACAAATTCAAGCATGTTTGATCAAACAATCAAACGGCAACCTTGAATCCCATTTAATCTGAAGGTCGTACTCCCGGCTCAGTCATCCTCCAAAGAACACAATGTTGTCGCCTCTTACTGTGATTTATGAGTCTTTGATCTTTGTCATTTGTGACAAATTGACACTGGCACATTAAATGGCAATACAAAACATAAACATGAATTGTGTCATCCCTGAGACGAAGCTAGTCAACATATACTGTTCAGTATTTTCAATACCTTCATTAAGTCTATATCAGAATAATCAGACTGCACAATAACAAAGGCTGGATTTCTAATTTGGCATCCAGCCTGGTTTATGACGCAATTTGGTTCAAATGTTTATTCACAACAATAAGACAAAAATGGAGACAAACAGAAGAGTCTTCCATAGTTTAGCCCAATTCAGTCCAATTTGGCAACTGATATCATCTTTAAATATTTAATAATCATAGACCAGTGATCAAAGAGGACTGCACTGTCATAGCCTACATTCCCCAATGCCTCGCATCTTATCAAGTTCCTCTTCTTTAAAAGTCACTTATAGCCAAGGAGAGTGTCTATATATAGAAAAAACCATGCCGCTGTTCCTGTGTACACAGATCAGTCATTATCTTCCCATACTGTCACAAACAAAAGTCACCTTTTGGTGCAAACGAGGTCCTTCCTATCTGTAACAAACTGATGGATGGACACAGAGCCTGTCAAACATCACTGACAAACAAATGCTGAAATAACAAAGGGGCTTTTGATTCAGCAAGACCAACCTTTACAGATTTTTTGTTTTATTTTATTTATTTTTTTTTTACAACAAAAATATATCATCACTCTCTGGCAATCATGCACAAAGACAGAAATACACACACATGACAGACGTGACACACAGGCTGTTGACTCTGCTGTGATGTGTTGGGCAGGTGTAATTGGCCGTCATCTCACGGTACTCTCTGGTGACTGGTGTTTCAGGGGTTTGATGAAGAGATCGGGCGAACTCATGTGTCTTCCAGTCAGAGGATACAGTGCGTGTCCCAGAATTGTCTGAGGCTATCCAGAGGAGGTGAGACACCCCGGCCCAACACATCCATGTCTTTCAAACCTCTTATAAAAATGTATGCCCATTTAATTATGTAAATACATGTATTTAAACACAGCTACTTGTAAAATAAACATCTGGGCATGCAAAAATGACCAAAACTATAGACCTTTGATCCAAGTTGCACTCATTAGTTAATATGTTTAGTGTAATGCTGCGTTCACACCAGATGCGAATGAAGTGTTAAGAGCGAGTGATTTACATGTTAAGTCAATGCAAAGATGCGATTAGACATCAAGTGGCGTGAATGGCGTGATTCACGCGTTTGAAATCGCTCAGGTTGAAAAATCTAAACTTTGACAAAAATTCGCGCCACGTTAACCAATAAGGGGCTTGCTCTAGTGGTGACGTGATTACTACGTAACAAGGGGAGGCAGAATTCCTAAACTATGGAGGACAAGATCATCGTCGCTGTATGATACATCTTCATATTTTCATAGAAACAGGAACAAAAAGGAAATAAATAGTAGATTCATTAAACCAAAGTTTGCCCATGAGATATACCCAAAACGAATTTTACCTCCTGTTTAACCACTACAGAAACATCAAGAGGCAGCAGCAGGTGTCAGAATTACTAGCCGTGGTAAGGCTGCGCTCGGCGGATACATGAGCATTGAGCACCCGGTGTTCAAGTGGAGCTCATGGTTCTGAAATCAGTGAAGCAAACTTTTAAATAGGCGCTCTTATTTTTAATAAACCACAGATTTGTGTTTTAAACAACTACATTCTCGCCTGAAATACTCTTAAAACTGCATTTCATGGCACAATAACAACAATATTTAGAAAATTTTACATGAGACTGGAGCCGCCTGGCAGAAACCCCTCCCATGACGCAAATTCGTTGTTGTTAATTTTTAAGCACGAATAAAGCGAGTAAACTCAAAATGTTAAAGTGTCCAACTACACGCGAATAGCACGATTTATTCATGGAAGTCGCATCCGGAGTGAACATACCATAATAGGTTTTCCATGTTTTAATAGAGCAGCATGTTTTGTTTTTGTTTTTTTTATTAAGACTAAATTCTGTTTTTGCCATAAATGATTCTGGATTCAGATTCCGGATTGCAATTTATTGTTTCATTAAATTTTAATAATCAAAAGCATCTTTTAGTGACTGTTGCTACCTATCACTAAAAAAACTCCTACTTAAATAGACTGAACAGTTTATTTATATTTCGAGAATGTACTCTTAAATATGTTCAAGGCCATTTGGCAATGTGAGGAGGCTGGCGTCCCATGCCATCTGGTTAGTGGGCACCCTCCCACAACCCCATCTACTCTTGCCCCGTGTTACAGACCCCTACGTTTCAATCCACTTCAGTCCTCCAGCTACCTGGCAGCCATCTCCCTCAGACCTTGCCAACAGATGGCTCTGCAGCAGGTAATAATGACCCAAGACAAACTCTTAAATTGATTATGCCATCGTTAGGGCATAAATACAAAGTATCGCCCTGCAGAGTGGAAAGATGGCTCCGAGTCAACAGGCACTCACATCAGAGGCAGATACTGATTCTGAAGTGCACAAGGTGGGGGGAGGAAACAAAGGAAGATGAACACACACTGATTGACCTAGCTTGCAATGGACTCAATGAGTAACCCAGTAAGGGATTAATTAGTAATCCTAATCAAAATTCTAAACTTCCAAGAAAAAAAAAAGACCCAATAGGTGCTTCTTGCCACTCTGTTAGGTTCTACTTAGTTACAAATCTGTGCCAAATTTTATTAATTTGATCCCAACAAAGAGCAACCTAAGGTTTCTCCAGAGGGACTGAACGGTAAGTTACTTGACATACCTGAAATGTCAGTAACTATGATCTAGAGCTGCACAATTAATCCTTAAAAGATCGCGATCTCGATTCGACCCCCACACGATCTTAATCCAGCATTTATACGATTCAGCCAATTATATTTTCAAGGACAGGAGATGAGCATAACTTTTTTCTGATCTCGAGATAACATGCAATCACTCACAGTGGGCGTGATGACGCCTGATGCGGTGTGGTTGTGCTTTTCGGGGCCGTTCACATGTGGCGTCTTTTGCACGCTGAAGTCTATTATTTCAAATGTACAGTAGATGTGCAATTTGCACGCTCACAATGGAAGCGACGCGCTCATTTTTTCCAGGCGCATTTCAGATTTTCAGATTGCTGCAAGCGGTCCGCGGGTCAATCAACCAATCAATCTGCTTCATCCTTTCCCATGACAACATTGAAAGCTCAGCCAAAATAAAGCAATATTTGGTCAAAGGCCAAAGGGAAAGGCTGAACCACAACTAATCTTTTGTTTATCAGTCTGAATGTCTCACATCAATTTACATATATAATTACTAAACAATACAATAATCACATCTAAAAATATATAAAATTAATTATATAATATAATAATATAATTAATGTAAATTAAAAAAAATGTTTAATGGTGATTTATTTTCCTTTACATTATTACATTATTTTACATTTCATTTCTTGTCTTATTCAACTGCTATTTTACTGCTGTTTGATAACCTATTTTCCAGGTGTTAATCTTTAAAATAAAAAAATAAAAAAGTTCTCCAGAATCGTGAGAGAATCGTGATCTTTATTCTAAGAAGAAAATTGTGATTCTCATTTTATCCAGAATCGTGCAGCTCTACTATGACCATTTCAGAGATGACCAATTCTGCTCCTGGAGGACCGCTAGGTGTATCCTGCAGAAATGAGCTCCTATCCTAAGTAAACACACTGGAACCAGCAAGGTCTTCAGGCTTCTGGACACCCCTGGAGCTACCAAAAGAGTGGTTTAGTTGCTACTAAGCAACCAAATGACCAATATTCTCACTCCATTTCCTAGAAAAGAGGCTCACTTGGTGAAATTTCCACTTAAAAACAAAGGCATACAGCTCTCCGCTCCAAAGAACCATCAATAGGCTTCGGTATTTGCAATAATTACTCTGTATTACAAAACAATGACAAATACTTTGTGGTGTGAGAGGGCCCTGTAGGGAACGGACAGCTTTTCTTTATCACTCCTCTAAAGTCTCTCGTGTTACAGCTCTCTCACTATTCATACTCTTAGAGATTGAGAATGATACAGGGGACAGTCATATTTCAGAGCACTAAACATGTCTTTAATCACGAGGAGAGTCCTTCTGCTTGGAAAGCCATGATTTGAAGCTTCAGTGTCAGGTGCAGTGAGAGCTGATAGCTCCTCTCTGGGTGAAGAGTGTCCGATCATTTAGAGAAATCTATATTCTCTGGTCATTTATTTTGCTGAAGGAATGAAGCATTTCCCCAGAGGGAGAAAGAGAGAGCTCTCTCAGCAAATAGTCCCCTTGCAGCCACTACCTGCGTATGAACCACCTTGGAGTATTTATCTCTTTCTGCAGGAGTTGTTTGCATGGATGTCATACGTAACCTGACAACATAACCTTTAGCACATATCTGTGTTTCATATCTCAAAAAAAAATATTTGCTAGTCTAGTGAAAATTTTAAGTTGCACTGGTCAATATGTTTTTTTGGACGTACACCGACACCTAGTGCTGTGGATGTAGCATCATGCAAAACCAATCACTTTCAAATGGCTTTGTATTGTAGATATCTGCTATGTGCAACTAGTCAAAATTATTATTATCTATTCTGTGATGGAAAGGGTAGTTGATCTGACAGTTCGAGTGATCTTTGAGTTGTTGACCTCACGAGGAGAAGCGCTCCCATGTAAAATAAAACTGCTGTAAAAGACTGCTGTTCTGATTTAACTATTCATCTCATGGGAGTGCATATGATTTTAAAGATATGTGTGAGACCCTGGACAACTTAAGTATCAATTTGGTGAAATTGAGATTTTTACATAATATGAAAGCTATATAAAAACAAGCTTCCTATTAATGTTGTGATAGGACAATATCTGGCCGAGACAAAACTATATGAAAATCTGCACAAAAAATAAATAAAATAAATAAATTGGGGGAAAAATTTTAATTTGTCCAAATAAAGTTCATAGCAAAGCATATTAATGATAACAATAATAAGTTTTAATCAGTTTTTTGTAGAAATTTACAACATATCTTCATGAAACATGATCTTCACTTAATATCCTAAAGATTTTTGATATAAAGAGAAAAATCAATAATTTTGACCCATGCAATGTATTTTTAGCTATGGCCACAAATATACCCCAGCATCTTAAGACTGGTTTTCTGGTCCAGGGTCTGGTAAAATTAGTAAAAATTTTGTTATGCAAAATGCTTTTTTCGGTGTGACGATAAAATCACTGAGTGCACCTTTTGAAAGAAAATAGAAAACTAAAAAGGACATATCCAAAGATATAAAAAGCTTTTTTGTGAGAAAATCTCATACTGCCTTCAATCCTGAGCACAGGGATGTTCTCCTATTTGTTCCAAGGTTCTCTTTGAAATGCAGTGGTAGGGGTCATCTCAAGTGGCCTTTCCCACTACAGGCTCTGTGTCTGTAAAATGTAGTTTCTTATTTTACTTTCCCTAACTACAAAACTTTATGCCTTTGCGGGCTTCTCACTTTCACACTAGATATAGTCACCAACGATAACAACAACAAAACATCAGCGGGCCACCATATCCTCTTTATTAATTAATCCTGACAAACACTTAATATCTATCTTTTTTCTTAATTCCCCCAGGGTCTAAACACGATACTGGGGTGGCAATGATCCCATGTTGTGCAAATGAAAGACGGCAGCGGGAATAAAGAGCTGCCATGGGGCTCCACTGACCTTGCGTTTATTCAGAAGTACATAATGCAATAATCACCTCCACACGTGTGATAGATTTTAGCCACCTCGCTCCATTAATCATCAGTCGCGGATGGGAATAAATTGAATTAGCGCTACGAAAAGCTCACTTCTCTCAACTGTAAGCAATAAAAAACAATTAGGGCTACTGCGTTTGAAAATGAGTTTGAATCTAACGCAGTTGATTAACAGATTAATAAATATTTGATCTCAGCAACCAACTTGTTTAATGTATCGACACAGCTGTTTTAGAATTAACCTCTATGCTGTGATTAATGTGGATGTGATGAATAACATAGCTTTTACATTGTTTTAATGTAAAGATCTGGTGTAATTAGAGATTACATGTGAGTAGTTCTAAAAATATTACAGCATGAAATAATGTTTCTGTCCATTAAAATAGGACCAGACATTACTGTTGAGTAAACTACAGCTCAAAAGGTAACCACAATTAGGTGGTAACTATTAACTATTAATTACCAAAAAAAAAACCATGAAACAAGAAATGGACATCACCTAACATTGTTTATATCATTTCAAACCCAAAGCTTTTGCATAAGAAAATAAAGAGCATCCATCTCAATGAACTGTGAACACCATATTATTTAATTTCATGGCTCCTTAGCTTTCATACAGTTAATTTTCTCAGTACCTTGCCATGTACATCCCTACTCTTTGTGTGAAATTTCAAAAGAAATAATGATAAATTTAAGGCACAGGAAGAGACAACAAGTTAATTTTGCAGGAGACAAAAATAGTAGGATATGGTTCTCAGAGCCATGGTTCTCTACCAAGATGACTGCAGATTGTTTAATCCATTTGTGATAATATCATCACAAGTGGAACAAAGTTGGAACTGCAAGCTGCCCATTTTCAGACACGATAATGAGATCCCAGATGCAGAACTTTTTTTTTGCATTCCTGAGACCTAATGACAGTTATAACTGTTTATTTGTTTGAGAGCATTCCATTCAAAAAGCATTTCAAAGAATCTATATATATTTTTTAATGACCAAAGTACTGGCAGGCTAAAAAAAAATGTTTGACCCTGCATAGACAGCAATACAACTGGCACACTCAAGGCCCCAAAATGCATTCAGGACATCATTAAAAGTGGTTGAACCTTAATTTCATGAAGCTACTAGAAAAGTTTTTGTGCACTGAGAAAATCAACTATCAAACCTGAAGAATAAGTTTAAATAGATAGTAAAGAAAATAATACTTACTCTAGCAGCAAGTAAAAATCAAAACAACAGAAACAGGAACAAAATATTTAGCAAACACTTGCATGCTGCCACTGCTGCTTAGAGTCCAAATACTGCAAATGAAGCATGTGTGTTATATGTACAGGACAGGAATTGTGGGGAAAAATCTACTCAGGTAATCTACATGTCTCAAAAAAGGTGCTGTGGTCACAGGAGAGGGGTTTAGAAATTGGTTCGCTATCACCAGGCTGCAATGCTCAAATGGGTCACTGAAAGAGACCAGAGCTCAGTGTGGCAGCAGTAGGTTTGAAATGGTCTACATGCCAGTCGACAGCAAAAAGGCCAGCGTATACTGTACCGCAGCGCTGCAGACTGGGGGTAGATTGCGATCTGAGGTGTACGCCCCAGGTATGGGAAAAGTGGAGCGTGATGTTTATAATACCTGACTGAAGCAGCCGTGGCTAAGAGACTTTCACGGTTGTCTGCCTACAGCTGAGACCTCACGTCTGATATTCAACCACGGACTGATGCTGAGAAGTTGAGAAGTTGAAAAAAAAAATGGCTGGCTGACTTAAAGGGATAGTTTGACAAAAAATGTCTTGAAATGACTTTCATTGCATGGGTAAAAATAGGATTTTCTACTGTTTTACACAGAATAAGTGAGAATGATGTAGGCTACATCGATACAACAAGATTTGACGATATGAGTATCGATACAGCTGTCTCAGTATTGATATTGTGGCATGTGTGCAACATGTAAGCATTATTTATTTAACACGCACTTATTTCCATTTCATATTTGCACATATCACCTGTTCTTACTTGAATGTCTACATTATATATTGTGTTTTTGCTATTTTGTACACTATTTTGTATATTATTCTTTTTATTTGTGTCTTGTCTTGTCACTTTCACTCTGTTGCACTGTAGAGCTCTAAAACAAATTCCTTGTATGTGTAAACATATCTGGCAATAAAGCTCATTCTGATGTACCACACTTAATTTAAATAGAAAAACACTGTTTAAAATAGGTTATAAAAGTGCAAGGCTACAAAAAATTGTAATAAATAGAGCATAATACAGGCTACAACAAGGTTTAATATGGCTGCAGAGGAACACAAATGGGGTTGCCTGATATACGTAAAGAGACATAATCCCCGAAACACATTCCCACGCAATACAGAATTATCTACTAAGTGTGTTACTTATCTTTCTCAACCTGGCAATCATGTGTGCATGCGCTCTCTTCACTGTGGATAAATGCGCAGACTTTCTGAAAACACTGATAAACTTGCAGTTTAGTGATCTCCACTTCAATTTTCAGTTCTCAGAGAAGAGTAATTCAATAAGTGTTTATTCACGAGAGAGAAAGAGAGAGAGGCAGGCTACCAGCAATGTTGAGATGTTTTATTACATATACAGTATGAATTACAATATAAATGTATTAGAATGAGTAAATTAAAACAAGATGCAAAAATCAGAATATCATACCTGGTGGGTAGTGCCCAATGTAAACATGAAACATGTGCCATTGGTCTCATAAAAATATGTACCTCTGTGCACTTTTTGTGTAACACAGTTTTTACGTGCTTTACTGCACATTTCGCCGCAGTTTTACAAAAATTGTTGGTACCCTTCAGTCAATGAAAGAAAAACTCACAATGGTCACAGAAATAACTTTAATCTGACAAAAGTAATAATAAATAAAAATTCTATGAATGTTAACCAATGAAAGTCAGACATTGCTTCAACTGAATTATTAAAAAAAAAATACTCATGAAACAGGCCTAAACAAAAATAAGGGTTCCCCTGACTTAATATTTTTTTGCACAACCTTTTGAGGCAATCACTGCAATTAAACGATTCCTGTAACTGTCAATAAGACATCTCAGCAGGTATTTTGGTTATGAGCAAAGTGCTCCAGTTGTTTCCTCTTAGCCATTCTTGGGTGTTTTTAGCTGGGCCATTGTCCTGTTGCAAGACCCATGACCTTTTATTTTTCATTACTTTTGTCAGATTAAAGTTATTTCTGTGACCATTGTGAGTTTTTCTTTCATTGAATGAAGGGTGCCAACAATTTTGTCCACATGTGTATGTATTGCAGTAGCTCAGAATTGAAATATCTGAGGACTGTTGCTAAAAGTAAATGCTCTATCATGTTCAAAATATGCCCTACAACAAATCCAACCCTAAATCTACAAACCTACTGTCTATGAAACCCACAGATATGAAACTGGATATGTGTGATACACACTTTTATAGCATCAGCATATTAATATTTCGTTAAAGCCATAACATGATATTCTTTAAATTATTGTGCGAAAATTAAGCTTTATTAATCAAATCTCTGTAAGGTGAATCAAAGCTCTAGGTGAAATTCGGTGTTGTCCTGTATTGTGATATCATATCTTAACTTTGCTGGTGATACATAGTCCTAACTCATACTGGGAGTAATCAAAAGAGTTTACAGACATGTAATTTCAAAAAACACATTCGGCAAAACGAAAAAAATCATGACATTATCTGTCAGAAACTCGATCAGTGCTATCAAAATAGTAGCATTAAAACACATAATCGCAGAGATCTGTAGAACAAGTAGGTTACAGAATGAATGTGCATACATTAGCCATGAAGAAGTCTATGGTATTGTATTAAGTACTGTAATTAAATCTTTATAAAGTCATGCTCGATTAACAACATTCATAAGAGCCCTACACAAAATTATAATCTAGCAATGGTTATTAATGAAAACTATAACTGTAATAAACTGTAATAGGCTTATGTATTGTTAAATGAATAATAAACTGATAAAAACTGACCCATAATAACAGTTTTTTAGGTGGTTATTATAGCACAATTCAAAAAACCCACTCCAGACCTCACAAATTTTCTGGATACGGTCATGTTTAGAACTACACAATGCAAAAAAAATAAATAAATAATGCTAGAACTTTCCTTATTTAAAAAACAGCATAGCTATTGGACAATTTTGTCTTTTGTGGTATGGATCATATTTTTGATGCTTTCTGATAGTGTCAAACATCTACAAAAACCACACACATGTGTGATCAGATAAACATCTTTAAGTCCTATATCTTATTCCTCAGATCTAGTAGTGGCATGTACTTGACATTTAGTGGTGATAAGTCAAGTGCAGCATTTACGAGAGCTCAAAAAGAGGAGCTAACCGGCTTCTGTGGTGGTTCATGTCTTGTAATACAGCCGCCATTAAATACATGTTGTTAATCACGCATCAGCACCACACTCTGTTTATTACCAATCACAAACAAATATCTTGGCACCTCCACTGTTGTGATTTAAATATTCCCCTTATTAACTTTATAGACAAAAGTAATTGCTCACTCGATAGCGTTTTGCTGACTCATGCAGAAGACAGGGACCACTGCTTCACACCAGGGAACTCCTAACTGCAAACAATCAATTAACTGTCCAGAGGATGTGAAGAGAACTGCAGGGGAAAGATGGGATGTTTGAGAAACTTTGAGAATATTTTTCCCTCTCTGTGTAGCTCCCTGTCATTGGTGTCTTTTATTTCTGTTTTGTTAAAAAAAGTACACAACTATCATCACAAAACTAAAGTTAATCCACTGATGTCACACCATAACCATGTTTCTGGATCTGGGATCATTTCAGTTGCGTTGCTGTCTATGGAGGGACAGATGGCTCTGATATCATCAAAAATAAATCTTAATAAACAATCTTAATTTGTTTTCTGAAGATGAACAAAGGTCTTATGGGTTTGGAACACAAGAGTGAGTAATTAATGACTGAACTTTCACTTTTGGGTGAACTAATTTATTTAGTCTTACAGTACCTAGTTTTCCCAAAGGTCTGGAAAAAGCTAATCCTTAGCATCCCTGTTAAAAATTGTGACTTCTTGAGTTTTTATTATTATTATTTACGCTAATAACCTGAGCCATAAATATCATGTGACTAATTACAGACCCACAAGACAACACTAACTGGCTTCACCGTACTTACTGTTGACAAAGCTAAGCTCAAAGATGAATCAAGCATTGGTAACATTTACAGTGTCATTAAATATTATTGATATTAAGAGTACCGTTTTAAATTCAGTCAGTAAGATTTAATGTTTTTTTCCAAGAATTTAATACTTTTATTGACAAAAGATGGCTTAAATTGATCAGAAGTGCAGTAAATATATTTACATTGTTAGAAATTAAATTTAAAATAAATTCTATTCTTTTGAACTTTCTATTCAATATGTATTGTATATGTATTTCAACATGAACAGCAAATTAGCATATCAGGGTGATTTCTAAAGGATCACATGACACGGAAGATTTGAGCAATGATGCTGAAAATTCAGATTTGCTTTTACAGGAGTATGTCTAAAATATAGACTACAGTATATTAAACGTTCGATTTATAGTGATAACAAGAACAGAAGCATAAGTAAACAGTCAAAAGTGACCGGTTTGCATATATTCTCTTTCCCTCCTTCAAGATGAGATTTTATCCTATTTCATTTTATCCTATTTCCTCGCATTTTAGTCTTAATTCCACTGCAATGAGAGGACCACAGTGCATCATGGGAGCTTGTCTGTGTTTACCGTCCCCTAAGACAGACCATTCACTTGGCAACCATCAGTCACTGACTTTATTCACAAAAGACTATGCACCAAAAGACAGAATGCAGCAAGATTGAGACCTCTCTTCAGCATATACTGGGAAATAATGAGTGGTCTGTGGCATTTGAAGGCTGTGTGAAACGTTGTGAGGCTGGAGCTGTTGATAGATGGTGCGTTTGAAAGAGAAGTGTTGATTCAGGGGAAAAAAAGACAGTGTCGCTAAGTTCTTTTTCATGTTACCATGTTACCTATGAGGCACTGGAGTCTGTCAAGAGATTATTATAAGTGTTTTAAGAGTGTCACTTCGGCTACGTTCACACTGCCAGTGTTTGAGACAAGCATATTTGTTATCAAGTCAGATGTGTATCCCATATTGCAACATACAGAAATGAACTGATTGTGGTATGTATCAATGACAATAATGTGTCTGTGCAAATCCATTAATTTCTTTAGAAATTAATGCATTTCATACATGCAATGATTTAAAGTAATACTTAAAAACTGAGGGTGTGAATAAAATAAAAAAAACACATACAATCTCTCTCTTAGGCCCTGTAATATAGTTTTGTAAACGTTTGCACACATTCAGTTTAACCCAAACAGATTTAGTCATCTTTTTATTTACTGTACCACTTTCTCCACAGTTAAAATGTCCAATCTAAATCCTCAAAAATCCAACCAAAGCTTCTGCTGATCAAACAAAGCAAAAAAAAAAAAAAAAAAAAAAACTCACAGGCACAAGTGTTTAGGGAAGGTAAATGATGTTGACTGGAAACAAATACCTTATCAGGAACTGAATTCATCCATCATCATGGGCAGACTATACACAATGGGATACGACTGAGACAACAAAATTATGCGCAAGGAAAAAGAGGCCAAACTGAGAAAGAGACAGACAGAGGACAAATGCAATCCTGCTTTAAATCAATGTAAGACGTCAGTGAAGTGAGGAGCAGAGAAAGGAGAAAGTGTTTATGAAATGACTCAGGAAGAAAGTGTTTGAGGGATGAGGGAATGGGGGGGGGTTGGATCAGATCTTTGCTAGCTTTAATATTTCAGTGTGTTGATAAGGAACCTGTCATATCTCCTTTTCTGCCTTTCAGCAGCTGTTGCCATGACAATGGGTAGACGACTGAGCCGTGTGTGTGTGTATTTCTGAAGTATTAGCCAAATGATGACTGGCAAAGACAATGACATCTGTGCAATATGGGGGAATGAAATACCAATTAATGTGTGATGAAAATGGATATAGAGGGGGAAATTTTATATTTGAGATGAAGCTCACATCAAATAACGTATTCCAGTATCTCACTTGCTTCCTAGGCAAATGTTCTGTTGGCTATAAAAACAAGTCCATAATTTTATGCAAACATTTCACAACCACAATCTCCAACAATCACATTAGCTATATTGGCTGTGATTTTATAAAGCAGAAGACAACAGTTTAATATCCGACTTAGAAGAACTAAAGAAATACCTGAGCTCAAAAGCTCAAGCCTTATTCTGCAAATCATGGGCTGCTCTTTTAAAGTAATATTCAAAAGAAATAAAGCTCACTCACACAAAATTTCAATTTACTTTTTTAAAAATGTTGTCCTCTCACATTAAAATCCAAAAGAGATTTTTGTTTAGAACTGCTTTGGTATGTTTTCATTCGTAAATTAAGGTTTGAGTCTTGATGGATTTGTTTCTTACAAACCCACAACGTTTTGTTTAGGATGATTTCGACTGGTGTCGTGTGTATTAATCGTGTATTCTTGTGATGTTTTTATCAGCTGTTTGGACTCCATTTGTGAACAAATGATGTAATGCAAAATTTCTCCAAATAAGTTGTAATAAAGTAACAAAGTAATCTACATCTTGGATGGCCCAACACAGTCTCATGACCAATTCATATGTATTTGACGAGGTGGCAAATTCATGTGATTTTGAACGATTTGTCTAAAACCCCAGTGATGGGTAGGTTTTGGGGCAGGTTAGGTGTAGGTCATTCATACAAATTCATATGAAATAGCAACTCTTAAAATACATACAATTTAGCAATAATCGCACGCACTGAAGGCAACTTTTGTCCTGTGGTAACACATTTAATACAGTATATCTTCATATGCAAAATCTTTAGCAGTTAAATCATTAATACCATGCCTCCGGCTGGCCGCTTGATAGACTAGACCTTGACTTGGGTGCTTTAATTGCATGCAGTTATTTATTTTTTTCTCACACCTGCTGAAACCTATTCACTGATTTCATAAGCAATGTAATTATTGCCAAATCTCGCAAGGAATTGATTCTCTTCGCTGCACTAAACCACCAAATTCACTGTGCAGATAAAGAAAGCTCTTAACTCTGAGTCAAGTGTGAAGTCAAGGATAGCAAAAAGGAGTGGACAGATCTGAGGAAAGGGGAATCACTTCATTCATTATGTAGAACATCTCTTCCGTACATGGAAGAACAATTCCTAGTAACGTTTATACATTAGCAAAGGGATTGCTCATACCATTGGGTTCTATAAAGCACCGTGTTCTCAAATGTTTGTAACAGTAACAGGTAATGATAATAAAATGCTATCTATATGAATTTACATAATCGCCAGTGGGTAGGAGGACAGCAACACAAAAGGATTATCAACATATTGATGACAAAAACATTGTGTTAAAGCAAACAACGCAATCCAATGTCAAATCAACAGTGGTAACAAAATGCTATAATTTTTGCTCATAAAAGGAGGAGGAGTAACACCTCATTGGAAACCGTGAAGAGTTTACACTTATTTATGCACTATTGCTCTACCTGGTCTCATAAAAATATGTAACTCTGTGCACTTTTTGTGCAACACCATTTTTATGTGCCTTACTGCATGTTACGCTGCAGGTTTAAAGAGGAATGTACTCTGAGTGGTGCTAAAACACAATATGTGAACTCTGGCACATTTGTTTTATTACGTTGATATACTGTAGGTATGTACTGCGGTGGTTTAAAACTAAAATATCAGTGCACTGTTGCTAAAAGTCATTCCTCTGTCTACACCAAATTCAACCCTAAACCTACCTGATAGTAGCCTGGGCCCGCCCATACTGATACGCCCATACGATGACGCAGCAGTTCTGCGTCTGAGAACCATTTCAAACATGGCGTGTACCGAGCAGCAACAATCATTCGACTCTGCTGTTGCAGCTGTTTTGAGAAATGTTCTTGACAGCTTTTCTTTGAAAAAGGAACAGAAGTAATTAAAGTAAGTAAAGACAGTTTCCTGCTGCTTTAATGAAGGTCACGGTGGCTTCAGGTTCTGTCGCTACGCATACGTCATCGGAATGAGTGGTCTTATTGGTTGTAGATTCGTCCAGTAGTATACAGAGGCATCTGATGGACGCCTGTTAAGCCCGCCTCCCAGAAGGCGGGTAGTAAGGTAGCTTGGCCAGACTAAGCTCCTATGAGCTTTATAGTCGCGGAAGCCAGGCTAACCTGATAGTGTTAACAAATGCAAAACTGATATAAAAAGGCATTTGTTGATGCAACTCTGCCCTTTCAACTTCCTTTAAACTGTTTTGTTGAACTGTAGTTACACGGGATTTAACCCATAGATATGAAGCTGGATATGTGTAATGCTAACATCTCAAAAACATCAGTTTTCAACTAGCCCAACATATTAATATTGTTTTGAAGTAATAACATTATATCCTTCAAGTAATTGTGGAAAAATTATGTTTTATTAATTGAAACTTGTATGAAAAGGTGTCCAGGTTTTACTGCCTCTAGTGTTCATTTCTTTTCAAAACTGCAGTGATATGTACTGGTTGGCACGTATTTTGTGTCTGGCTAAAAAAGGTAGATTTATGCCACGAGACCAAACAGTGCTATACTGCAAATACAAGAACACTTAAGCCTAACACTCAACCCCAAAATTAATAAATAAATATGAATCATTTAATGACCAAAAAAAAAGGGTTAAAGCTGTATTATACAAACCGCTGCTGTAGAGCATTGTGTTCAGTACCAGTTCACCTTCTTTTTTTATCTATATAGGCCTTGTAATGAACATCATTGAAACAAATAGGACCGTTTCTTGGATCAACCACTTCTGTTGTTCCTAGAACAGCTTTTCGTGATTGGCTATGACTGGATGACAACAACAATCTTCCAGGAAAGATATTGTACATAATGCTGATCCAGGTCCATGTGTAAAGCACATTATTCTATCCCTTGACCAAAAAGTAAATCTCCGCGTGTTGTTTACTCTAAAGCAGTTATCCTAATATTAGTGCATTAATGCCTCCAGAGACAAATCAACGAAAGTACTTAAAGAAGAAACAGCAGTTACCCTTCAGCAGTCTGAGTTGGCTAGATTACCGCTGCTAATCTGAATTGACAGGCTGTCGACGCCTGTGTTTAGCACATTGCTGCTTTGCTAATGCATATTTTTGCATTGATTCCAATTTGTTTAAATGATATGCCAGAAGATCAACAGTTATCATATAAGATTCCCATGCACGATGAATACCAAGCAGTGCTAGCGATCTTGATGGATCTCAAAAACTATGACTAGCAAGCTCATTAACATGTGAACTGTATGCTTTGTGTCCATCATCTCATTCCACTTGTCTGTATTTTTACAACCTACTTTATCGGTTTCATTACTCACTATCATTATAGCCAGTTAGAAAGAGAGTTTGACATGTTTATGGTTTGTGGATGTGTTTGTGTGTTTCAAAGCATTCAGGCGAACGCTTTATGACATGGCGCAGTATATGACAACACTGGAGGATCTCAGATCGTTTGCTACTCCAGTGGCCAATGAAGGAGCTCGTTTACTGGAATGATGCTGCATAATTAACAGAAATCGTCAGGTTCGCATGACTTTTCTAATATTTCCCAGTCCATCCTTTAATGATGCAGACCTCATGAGTCCATTAGTCTCCTCTGAGAGGCACGAAAGGGTTTGCCAGATGTTCCTTGACATGAATAAACAGCATCTGCTCTGCCTTAAAGCTTTCTGATCTTTTGGCTAGAATTGGACTGTATTATAATACACTCCATTCATACCAGAGAGAGGGAAAGAGAGAGAGTGAGACTTTGTCTCCTGTTAACAGGCATTTATAGATAACACTGTACTAATAATAGACACATTTAAAATTTATTTAAAAAAAAAGACATATGACAAATATTATTATTATTATCACTCTCATATTATTATCTTCATTATTACTATATAACAATTATAAAATAAAATAACAATAGTTGTTTTGTAAATATTTTGTAAATATTTTAAACGTGAATTTCTTTTTATAACTATTATATAGCCTAGTAATTAAGACGATAATAGTAATACTAATAATAATAACAGTAGGAATAATAATAATAATAAATAATGAAATCAAAGTAAAAGTAAAATATTATCTTCATTATTACTATATAACAATTATGAACTAAAATAGCAATAGTTGTTTTGTAAATATTTTATAAAGATTATTACAAATGTGAATTAATGTTATAATTATTATATAGTAATTATGATGATAATAATAATAAAAAAATCACAATAAAATATTTTATTATTATTATTATCATCATCATTTCTCACGTACTATCTTCATTATTACTATATAACAATTATAAAATTACAATAGTTGTTTTTGTAAATATTTTTTAAATACTTGAATGTGAATTCATTTAATAATTATTATTCAGTAATTATGATCATAAAACTGTTATAGTGATCATACTACTACTACTACTACTAATAAAATCACCATAAAGTTATTATTATTATTACTACTACTACTACTAGTACTACTACTACTATTTACATTATAAAAATGAATTAAATACTCCTTAAAAATACATTTTAAATTTGCATCCTTTTAAAAAGTGACAAAAAAAACTTTTTTTTTACTCTACAGTTCATGTACAGTTTAAAGCCACGACACTCTCTTTCTCTCTGAATACAAATGCTCAGTGTGTTAAACAAAGTCATACGAATTGAAATCCCTCTGGACCAGCTGCTTAAGAAAAAAGAGCTTTGTGTTCTCATCATGTAGATGAAAATGGAGAACTGACATTTCCTGTGTGGAGGAGAATGACAAAGACCACGGACAAAAAGAAGTACTATATTATATTCAAATAGTGCTGGCTAAGGTACTGCAAAACGCCTGGCCCCAACTCAATAGTGCAGAACATGAAATTAAACAAAAGATGAAAGACAAGCTACAATGCAGCAATGAAAAGACCAACTGGAACACGGCGGTATTTTATTTGTAGAGTATTAAGATATCAGTGTCGTCTTAAACATTTTAACTTTCTATTTTCAGTTTAGCCTACCTAAAACTTACAAGAACACAAAGCAACAGTGTTTTAGTCACAGAATCGTGACATTTAAAGTTCAGTCAAGACATTTATGGTACGTCAAATAATTACTTGAATTTCAGTAACAAAGGCCATGCCAACTTATTGTCACCTTTTTTTCAGTGCAAGATTTGTTCTCCATTTTTAAACACTCGTCGTATTGTGTGTTTCAGTCTACACTTCAGTGGTGACGTTCAGTGATGACTGAAAATCTCCACCCATTACTCAGATTCATCCAACGCTCAATTAACGGTCCATTTGCATTCTGGCAGCATCTAGCTCTTGATAAATAACTCTTTTCCTCTCGTACTAGTCAATCATGAATCATCCCCTCATCTACGGTGTGGAAGCCAAAACTCCGCTGGGTGCGACTGACGACTGTTCTTAGCATCAGGACCTCCAGTAGAAGGCAGCTTCCATTAATGAAACCTTTTAGAAGCACACTGAAAAGAGCCCAGTGAGTTGTCACCAGGGTATTTTTGTGGACATTTTTTTCCACAACATTCACAACAAATAAAACTTTAGAAATACAAAACTGTACATATGTGTTGGTAAATTTCAAAATGAGATTATGTATGCTTATATGCTTAAATGCTTATATGTGATCTCTTTTATTATTCATTTAATTTGGTAAATTAAATCATGCTTTTTTGTTGTTGTTTTTGTTTATTTGTATCAATGTAAATGTATCAATCCATACAAAAAAATCATTAAAATTCAATTCATATTTTCATACACTTCTTTTATGATGTGGATTTTCTTCATTTTCATTTTAAATTTAAAAGGAATTGTTTATGATTTTTTAGTTTTTTTTATTTGACATTATAGTCAAAAATGTCATAAAAAGTATGACATCCTTGAACAGCAAATTTTATGAATCCTTGCATAATCTTTTATTATTATGTCTTAAAAAGTAGAAACGATTCATGTACGATAACAATAGTGCCTCAATGCATATTAAAATAATTGTTCTCAATATTATAGAGAGGAACCATGATATCAATGTGTGCCATGGTTAATTTTCTCCTAAAACATGAAATATTAAAATAAAATCAGTTCAGACTTTCAGTTGCAATGTAGTGCTCTCCCGACCTCTTTTTAAAAAAGATATTTAAATTTGTATTTACTTAATTCATACTATTGTAATATAATAATAAGTATATCAATAATAAATTATATTTAAATAATTATAATTATAGTAATAAATAAAGAAATAAAAATATATTTAAATATTGATTGATTGACTGATTGATTATGACTGTTTTACTGATTAAAAATAATGACCACATGACATTGTTAAAATGTAAAACCTTTCATAAAAACAGTACCATATGAATTCAAACACGAGTACAAACTATTTTCTAAACTGGAACTGGCAAAAAAAAAAACCTCATCAAAACCAATATTCTGCCAAATTCATAAACATTTAAATGCATATTTGTGTGAACATGAAGCTCACACATGCATTCATACATACTCACATTGCATATATTAATATCTATTCAAGCTTTGAAAATAAAATGTATGTGTGTTTATGTAAGAACACGTATGAACACCTACCGCACTGGTGTAATGGGTGGAAAAAGTAGAGAATGGATGTTGAAAATCAAGAACAAGATTAATGGCATACAAAGCATTAAACAAACGATGCAAAGAGGAAAACTAAAATGCTAAGCTCCCAAGGCTACATTTTTTTTACATTATATTTTCTATAGCACGTGTCACGACCCATATGTCTGAATTAAATGATTCGAGCAATACATTAAAGATGATGACACAAATGCATTCTGATATGGCATATGTTGTTGTTGTTGTTGGAACAGCTGAACCAACGTTGAGGAAACACCATAAAAACTTTAAAAACTGCCTCTTACCAGGTCCCTGGCCAATCACTCCCATCCATTTCCTATATTTGCTATCTTGTGAATTTTTTATCAGTCGTATGTCTATGGCCTAAGCACAGCCAGGTGGAAAACCCCCGAGACCCTGCAACAAATGCAACTGCCTCACACACTTGAGGGTTTAAAACATCCTGGCATCCCCACTCAAATCTTGCAGTGCTATGGTAATATACATCAAATGAAAGACACCTAAAAAATGCTCTTACAAATAATTAGTGGTATAATTAGTGTTTTTTGACACATTCTTTCAAATAAAGCCAAGGTGACACTCAATTTTACATACAGCTCACAGTGAAAATGACATGAATGTGGCTGTGGGCATAAAGCACAATTTGAAATCACAAATTTAAAGTCGATCATGTGTCTCCAGTGAAGCTGAATTCTCCTCCTGTCAGCATTTAATTCACACTGACCTATCTTTCATTAGTCATTTAAAGATTTGCAAATGAGAACGTATTATAGTTGCCGTTTTTATTACTAATAATATAAAAGCAATCATTATGGTACTTTTTGTACACATTTTAATGTCTTTGTTTAACCGTTCTGGCAGATTATTTAGATGTCAGGACCCATGGAAGGTTGGCTAAATATCTGATGCATAAGACACTCTTATCTGGAAACACTTACGTGACGTGAAATATTTAAAGTTTGTTGCATATAGAATCTTTAAAAACATCTGAGTGTTTCATATACCGGCAAGAAAAAGGCACGAAAAAAAAGGAAAGAAAACAAAGACAAAAGTTTGAAAGAAAGAAAACACAAGGCACAAACGCGGTGCTAACCCTGCTCCAAAGCGAGGTTTTATAATCCCAGGTAAAATGCGGTGCTAACACCAATTACAGGTGTGAAACGTGTCTTTACCCGGGGTTAAAAGAGGTGTTAAGAACACAGATAACACAGGGTTAAAAGTGTGAAAAGCTCTTATTTGTGCTGAAATGCTATTGTTTTCATCGCTGTAAAAAAAATCCCCCCTTGAAAACACATTGGATGTGATATGTGATGCGATATTTGAAAAAATGGCAAATATCATGAGATATATCAACCTTATACCGGACGCTACATATAATGCACTAGTATGGCCAGATATCAGAAGAGCAAGGGGAAAGACTGTAAGTGAATTTAAACAGCCCAACTGGTGCAGTTGCATCACCTGCAGACCGTAAACGGTCACAATTGGCACTATCTTTTAATTGCTTTGAGCATTTGGCCTTACATCTATTCTACTTGTTAGGGATTTCCAATCTTAGTGGTAGGGTGCTGAAGCAGACTGTTTGTGACAAGCAGTAAATTACGAACATTAATCATGCGGAGTCATTACCAGGTTTTGCAAGGGAGAAAAATCAACAAAAACTGTTTATTCCGTGAAAACCCCCCACCCCTTCCCACTCTGGGACTGTCCACAAATAAATGATATAATGCCAGAGATTGTGACAGAATTTAATGGACCCGATTCATATGCATTTCAGTGGCACTATAGTCTGAGTCGTTTTTAATAACCAATAAGCTAATGTATGCAAGTCCACATATTGTGCTGTAGTAAGTCGTGCCCTAATGACTTGCTGAGTCTGATTATTTGCCCTGAACACCCACTGTGCATACCACTCCATGAACAAACTGGGCTCTGCAGCCTTGCGAAAAACTGCCCTGATTTGATTTTATAATATAATTGACAGATGTTTAAACATTAATGGGAAAAAGTACTTGTTTTATTTATAAAAAATTAAAAGGCTAATAACCACTGCCATAGGAGCAGTATATAGAGGTAATAATAATAATAATTTAAAAATATAGAAATAATAATATCTCCAAAATTGTAATATATATATATATATATATATATATATATATATGTGTGTGTGTGTGTGTGTGTGTATTGTTTTTTTTATACAATTTTGGAGATATTATTATTTCTATATTTTCATATAAATTTATCTAAGCCACACTGGTATCAGACAGGAGCCCCCCCTTAGACTGAAATCCTAGAATCATTTTTAAATAGGCAAGAAAATAATTTCCTAGTTTTGAGCACAAAATAAAAATTTAATTGGATGTCGTACCTTATTTGTTATAGCTGTAGTTTTGAAAGGTCTGTGGCACATTTCTTGAGCACTTACTTGTAATTTGATTGCATTTCTCAACTCATTCGGCATGCCAGTGGGGACGGGAATTGATTCTGGATAGCGAATCTATCTAAAGTGGAACTGACAATGATTGTAAGTGAGATGCAGGGCAATTCGATTCCTAGTCATTTTTTGTGATATTGTACACGTTTCATCCTGACAGGATAAAAGGTTCAAGGATAATATTTTGCTCCTCCCACCTCAGATACAAAATGTCAGTGAAAAACCTCAAGTTTGTGTTGTGGGGGAGAGAAATGTTGTATTTAGTAATTTAAGAATACTATTTCAGAATACTAAACTGAAAGATAACTGACCCAAGTTTCCCTAAAAAAGTTCAACAAGCAGTGCAGAGGTCAACATCAGGGGAACTGCTTTAACTGCCTCCACATATTTAGCCCACTCAGCCAAACTTAGTCAACATATATTAAAATATGTTCCTCTGCTCACTTCTAGGCATATTTGTGTGTATATTTGTGTGATACAGGTAATGTAGATGGATAGTATTAGTTTTATCCACAGTTGCCATGCAAGAACAAAATTTATTTTGTTTTATGTTTTATTTTAATATTTAAAAAGGTAATTGTGACTTTTATGGTCTCACAGTTCTGACTTTTCTGTAAGTTTATATATTCTGACTTTATTGCTTAATAGTTTATATCACACAATTCTGAGATACATGACAGAAATGTGAGTTTGCATTTATTTATTAATTTATTTTTTCATGTGGCCTTTTTTCAATTGTAAATTTCATGTTTTTAATTTATTAGACATGCTTTTTGATTTCTATCATTTATTTTAACCATTTATGAATAAAACTGGATTTAGGAAACATAAAATGGATTTTACAGGGCCATAATTAATCAATACATTTTTATTTTTAATATATTGATCTGAGATTAAGGTCAATATATTAAAAATAAAAATGTATTTTTAATGTATCTGCTCACTGCTCTGAAGATTAAGCATGAATTAACTGGGCTAGTATAACTAGTATAAAATTAACTGTGCTAGTATATAACTGGCCTGATATCTTAATGCCAAATGAGTGTTAAACATCTGGAACATCATAAACTAATTATTATTCATGGGTTCAGTCTCCTCCATGTTGTGACATCACAACCAGCACATCTTTTGCCCCCTCCACACAACAACTTGTTCCGGTGTATCTGGCCAACATGTTTTAGGTCTACAGTCACCATCACTCCAAGCTTCACTAATGAAGACAAACCAGTTAGAGGAAGAAATTAAAATTTTAATTGCTGTCCTCAAGATCCCAATATGTTGCCTCTCACCCAGGGGTCTGCGATTAAGTGGGTAAACTGTATTCTGTATTGATGGCTCTGTGCTCTCGTGGATATTAATCCTTGCCATGTGCAAATCACCCCCACATTGTCATTTTGATGGCTCCACAAGGTAGATTATAATGCGTCTCCATATGGCTCGGCTTTGCCACATAACCGTAAATGTGAGCTTGTGAATTATAAATATTGTGGGCGAAATCAGCATGATTCAGTGCACCCTCGACAAAAGATAAATTCAGGGTGCTAATTATTGCACTTAACATACATGAGTTTGTCCTGCGGGATGGAGTGTCATGCGAAATTCATGGTCCCTGAATTATGCTAATGATAAGCATGATAAGCATGACATTGTGGACAATCATTATACAGATTGATGGCCTCAGATTAGTAATTCAGCATTCAGCTTTAGTAATTTAGTAATCAGGTATTGTAGTTATTACAAAAAATATTAGCATAATTTGTAAAAAAAAAAAAAAAAAAAACATCTAAAAATGTATTCATATTTATTTTATGCATAGTTTCATATATATATTAGTTTTAGTTAACAATACTAGTCATATAAAAAAAATCTGTATTTTTTTTTTTACAAACATTAATTCATTATTAATAACTAGTTTTTGTCGCATCACACAAAATGTTAAAACATGTAACGTTGCCTTTTTATACAAGTGGTCAAAGATGTTATATTTTAGAGACTTACTATTCTTGACACACAATAATCAGAGTCTGCTGGGTGTCCTCTCTATGATATCATTTCCTGTTTTATGTTCTCTTTCTCTCTCATGAAAGGTCTGATTCAATCCTGCTTCATGCATCCAATGCTTGCTGTCAACAGCCTTTTTGGAATATGACAGGCTTAGGGATAATGCCCAAAGAAGGAATGCCCGAAGACTGAAGTAGGTTTATGTTGGGCTGTCAAACAGTGTCTTTCTGCTGAGAAGTGGACACACCGGAGTCGAAGCTTAACGGAAAGAGGGCTGGAAAAAGAAATCAATTTGGCCAAAATTTTAGTGACCCGTGCAGAGAAGACATGCCAGAAACACAAGCGAGCAAACCCTCTTCAGAGCGGCAAAACATATTCAGTCATCCCGAGCGAGTGCATAATTCCAGATCAACACTCGACCTGACAAGGAAACATGCTAGAGTGCATCCTCCCAAATAAAAACAGGAGCTTTTGCTTCAAAGGGAAACCAAGTAGATCTTTTACAGATCCCTCGCAGCGCTCGGTGTCAAATTTGCCCACCACTGAAGGGCATCTTGAATAATTCCTGGTTTCCAGATGGACTAAGCGTACTCTTCATGCTTTACTGGCTGCACTCTCTAGCATGCAATATCTAGACAAACTTGCATTTAAACACAAAGAGGCTCTAGGTTTTTAAAGCCCAATGCATCTTCAAACTAAAAATTACACACACTTGTGAGTTTATGTATGAATAAGTAAGCAGGGTGAATGGGCGACCTCCCGACTCTACAGACACAATCTGATCATAATACTTGACTGAGCTGAAAGTATGTCTGAAGTGCATTGTGGCGCAGATTTCTTCTTGGCTAAAGGTCAGCGTGACCCATAAATAAAAGGGCCACAATTACTGCCATCCATGTGGAAGACACTCAAGAGCAAATCTCATGTTATGTTTCACTCCTGTCAAGTGTTTCCTTGTTTTGCATATAACCGTGGGCGATGCTATAGGGTAGGACTTGCTTTTAGAAAAGGTCTGCTTTTTGTTTGTTTGTTTGGTTTTGCTTTATTTCCTTGTGTTAGTATTTATGATTATATTTGCATGCCTGGTCATTTTCAGCTATTTTATGGTGTAATTCTTAAGGGGAAGGGTTCGGTGTAAGCCAATAGCACATACAGTATAAACACCATTAAACCTACCCATAAATCACAAAAACCAACATGTGTGTGTGCAACAGAGAGCTAATAAAAAACATTTAAAAAACATGAGTTGCACAAAATAGGGTTGAAGTTCTTAGAAAAATGCAATTACTTAATTTCCTTTATCTTGCTTATATAGATTAGGGATGCAACAATTTATATTTTCGCTAATCTACGTAAACCTCAAACATCCACTAGCCCTAGAATGACCTCCGCATATAAATGAGCGATTTTCACTCTAGTTTTAATAAGTTCAGCTCAATTTATGGTGCTGCATAATAACATACACTTCACTTATAACAATTAGAGTGCCTTTTAACTATAGCATGAGCCTAACACAGCTTTGAGAATATTCCCCTCCTACTCTCAACATGAGAGCTTGAACAAACCTCAGCAATGGAAGCCGGGGCTGGTAGGCTTGTAAGTGTACTTGGCATAACTGTGAAATAGCACTTAAACTTCTACCTCGAAGTCAACACAATAAGTTCATTACTCCCTTTCTTTCTTTTTCCCTCCCTCTAGCTCTCTTGTTTCCTTCCTCCTCCTGCTTTCCTACCTGACAGATCAGGGTAATGAACTTCCAACATTAACAGGGGGAAGAGTCAGGAGGATGGTGGGAGCTTGGTTTCAGGGTTGGGTTCACATACAGACAGCTGGTGCTAGTGATGATAACATACACTGACAGCACTGGAGGCAGAGGAAAACCTCTATATGAACAATAAATATAAAAACGCAATAAAGTGTCAATTGTGCGTAACAAGGAATTTTGGGGGAACTTACTCAACTTATTATTTATATTTATTAAGTACACCTAAAGAGTTTTATTTTGATTAAACTCTATATATATATAGTGCTAGCAAACAATTAATTACAATTAATCACAATCAAAATAAAAAATAAGGTAAAAAAAAGGTTTTTGTTTACGTAATATATGTGTGTGTGTACTGTGTATATTTATTACCTATAAATACAAACACATGCATGTATATATTTAAGAAAAAATATATTAGGTGTTATATTAAATATATTTAAAATATTAAATATATTAATAAATTAAAAAATACATATATTAAGAATAAAAATATATAAATGTCTACACAAACATATTTTCAAAATATATGTGTGTGCATTTATATATATATAATCCAAACTTATTTTGGAAGCGATTAATTGTTTGACAGCACTAATATATACATATACACAAATATATACAACAGAAAAATGTAAGAATGTCAAATATATATGTTTTACTGTCTTTCAAAAACCATTATTATAAGCTAATTTTGTGCTCAAAGTTTCTTATCAATGTTGAAACCTGTGCTAGTTTACATTTTCAAAAGAACGAAGAAAAAGAAATATATATATATATATATATATATATTTGCATGAAATGTGTATATTTGTACAGTATGTGTGTTGTGTGTGTGTGTAAATATATAAACACACACACTCACATAAAATGTACACATTTCATACAAATACATTAAAATAATTTTTACCACATTATAACATACTTTCCTGATGAGCTGTAAAAGAATCGGAACTATCCCTTCAGAGCCGAGATTCACAGCCACAAACACTGCTATTGAAATTCGATAAACATGCCATTGCTAATAAAAAAATTCTTAACGGCAGCCTGACAGTCACAGGACGTGGATTAAAAGATGTGTTGCCTGTCATGACATCCACAAACTTTCGAAAGATTAACACAAAGTTCATCAGCACATCTCCCTGCTCAGTAAATGATATTTAATGATCACGAGGCAAAGAAAGACGGGGGACAGTGTGGTATACACCTCAACATGTCATCAGCAATTTAATTATCTACAGTAGGTAACAGCTGCTATAACCAGGCTACAACAGCTCTTATCGGTTCCCTGCATACGTTCAGTATCCATAATGCCAGCAGCGACAACTGACGAAGTTTACTATACTGGATGTTGCTTCACATAAGAGATTACAGCAATTACAGAACCATTACAACAATGAGCGCTACATTGTCCAGATTAGCACAAGTGCCACAATCACATAACAATGATGCGCTTGTTATAAAACAGCCTTTGCTTATTTGTGGTTTCATTTTGATTATTAATTCTGGGGAAATGGACTGACTTTCATTTGTGAGGTTTTTTTTTCCATGTTGTAGGAAGTAATGAGAGTTCAGCACAAGGATAAAGTGATAATAATAATAATAATAAAAAAATATATCAATACAATGGTGATCCTATGCAGCCAATAATTATGAAATTATATTATATTCTAGAAATCATGTCTGACTGAAGTGTCCTTGACCTTTAAATAATACAAAAATGCATCAAATATGTTCCACTTTCTGTAACACCTTTTTAATATTTTAATATATCCTATTTATATGTCATATGTTAAGATTTTTAAGATGTACACGTCTTTCTAAAACAGTAAAGAAAACCGTGAGAAAAAAGTAGGGAAAATCAGACTGTTGTGGCATTAAAGTCATGCTGTTATTATGATTTCTGTTCCAAAGTTGAAATATCTTGATTTTACAGAAATGTTCAACAAAGCCATATAACAATCAAGTTCGAAAGACATCTCTTATAGTCACTACAGCTGCATTTATAGTAATAGTGTGTGTGTGTGTGTGTGTGTGTGTGTGTGTGTGTATATATATGCAATTTTATTAATTTAATGCATCCTTAGTGAAGAAAATGCCAATTTCTCTGAAAAAAAGAAAAAATACATAAATAAATCGCTTTGAAGTTCTTATCAAATCAGAATGCTTTCTGCATTAGTACACAAAGATTCCCCCCTGTTGGGAAATCCTATGAGTTTCTGAGAATGCGTAGCCCCTACAGGCTACAGCAGACTGACTCTTGCACCTGATGCACTGAAGCTGTCGACTGTACGCAACCATGCGCAATGTGCTGACACCTCTTAATATAGACCCCTATGTGCAGGCCACAGCAGAGCAATCTAATCTCAGGGAGCTTTGCATCTCCGGCCAGGCCGTTATTGACTGTATTGGGGTCTATAAATCATGGTAGAGACACATAGTGTACGGCAGGGTAACTCAACCAATGTGAGCCTTCACAAACTGCTTTCAGGCCACTGACGCAGTGGCGCGTGCTCAGATCAGATGCTAAAGTAACCATCATGAACTCAACACGCACACACACATGCAGATGCTCTTGGCCAACCCACCAATCTCTCCAAAGCACTCTAATTCCACCTCCCCATCAATCACTGGAGTTGAGAGAGAGAAATGGAGACATTTTACTGGAAGCCACTGACAATTCTATGTATTACAACCGAACCTCAAACAGGTCGCCAACTGTAAACTCTGCAGTGTGGCCTACCAAGAGACCAAGAAGCTAAAAACATCTAAATAAATTGTGAAGTGGATTAGTTAAAATTATGAAAGGTGAAACACTTGTATAAGTCAAGACAGGTAGACCTTTGGCATAAATTCTGGTCCACATTGCGCCTTTCCTGGTAAGGAACCAGAAAGGAAAATTTCAGGAAGATCAGAAATGATTTTAAATAGATACAACAGACACAAAGAAAATATTTCTTCTTTTGGATATCTATTTGCGCCTACTGTATATTTCAAAGATTTGACTATTCAAATAGATACCTCACAAACACAACTCAACCACAAAACAAATTGTGTTCGGACGTTGCGTAAGGTCAGCCAGTCGGATTGAACTTTGCCAGATGCAAAAAGAGGTGTTGTTCAGTTTGTGGTCCGTGGCCGTGCTAAATTTGAGACCAATAGCAGGACAAGTCAAATATGATATGTGTTACAATTTATTAGAACAGACTGATTCACTAAAACGATCAAGCTAATTGCATTACGTACAATCAAGTTGAAAGCAGAAAGTCATGCACTGTTCTCACATTACATCCCCAGGGAACAATTCGGAAGTCTTAACCATGGTCTTACCCATTACTGATAATAACTCTGCGGTTACATTCCACTGCTGCAGGATGTGTTTGCTATGGTGTTATTTGTTTTAAAGCATCCCTTGTCCTAATGCCTGAGTCATAGAGCCCTGCAGCAGCAAACAATTCTTCTAAAATAAAATTCAATGAAAACATTTACTGGCCTAAAGATTGTTGGAAGTATAGCATTTGGAGTTTATTCTTTCTTTATGCAGTAAAAGAAAATTCTTTCTTTATGCAGTTTTTTTTTTTTTTTTTTTTTTTTAAAATAAAAAAACATAAAGGAAGAAAAAACTGTACCTTAAAAGATTTAATGGTCAAAAGACAACACATTCTGTCAAACAGGAGTGCATGGTCGGTGATGACTACAGCTTGTGTTTGTGTCATTTGTACTGTTAAGCTCCTGCAAAGTCAGGATTCTCATCAGGTAAGTGGTGGTTTAAAAGCGAACCCTAATCCTTCCTTTGAAACCAAGCAGGTCATGTATCTGCCAAACCACAGACAATAGCAGTCTTGCTCTCAATTTCTCTTTGTTTCTTGTCTGATGGTCTCTTGGTCTTTCTCGTACACGCTCACAACCACTTTGCGACACGTATCCATCTAGGAGTGTGTCTACACCTCTGAGACACAAAATGGAGAGCTATTAAATATTGATATGGAATGAGGATGTGTCTTACGCCGAGTATGCCCCCTTCAAACCACTTACTTTTCACAATATGGCACAGTTTCTACTCGTGAGAGGTGAGAGAGAATGAGAACCAGAGGTACATTAACCGTATCTAAAAATGAAGTAGTTATCTTTGCGATGGTGATAAATGACCTTTGAAATTGGAGGATCATTAGGTACGGAAGTCTGCTCCAATGCTCATTATAGCATGTTCATGGAGGTCTCAGTACAATTTACACCAAAGCAGGTCCATGGCCTTGGTGTCATTACTTTTGACATAGAAATTTAAATTCTTGTTTCAACTAACCAAAACAAACCAAAAATAAAAACCATGTGCCATCATTTATTCTTTTTTATATGTTGTTCCAAACACAAAAAGAGAAACTTTACACAATGCAAAATATTTACACTGTTTACGGATTATACTGTTCACGGTTTATACCAAAGTCAACATTGTCGCCTTCAACATTGTTTTCAAATCAAAAAAGAGTGTATAAAAACCAACCTAAGCTCGTTGGAAGTATGTGCCTCTTCATACATTTCTGCAAAACTGATAAAAAATGTACCTATAGATACAAATCGCTGCAGTTTCCAGTTGAAATGAAAACTAGAGGCAAAAAAATGCTCACAACTTTTATTCCCTTTCACACAAAAGTATGATTTACTTGTACATTTTTGATTAAGGCTAATTTTAACACAATTAGTTGCAGAATATTACTGCACTTAGGTGGTGAAAAGCCCTGGTTCAAATCCACATTTAAGTTGTCTGTGATATATTTTGGACTTAAGAGTTCCTGACTGAATTAATCTTTAGCGACACTGAATTCTGAATGGCCGCAAAACATACCTCAAGCAGCATTACACTGCAATATGAACGTAATATGATTTCATATATATGAAATATGTAACAGCCTAATACAAATGTGCCACAGTTACATATTAAACATGTGTTTTAGCACCACTCTTTGGACATTTCACTTTGGATAAATGTGCCTTAAGGTACATAATTATGGGGTTGCAGATTTGAATTAATATTAAGTTTAAAATAAATAGAAGTCTTAAGTCTGCATTTTTAATGCATCTTTGCTGAATAAAACTATACATTTCGTATATACAATAATTAATTTTATAGTATGCATGTTTAAGCTCAGGGTGTTTAAATTATGACCCAGTTTATCTTAATACAGAAATCTCAAACAATCCATTTTGAAGATGTTTTTGACATAAATCCTGAAACAATTTATATACTTTCTGAGACTATCGTAAAAAAAAAAAATCTCAAGATCTGTTTGACAGAAATCCTGAGGCTATTAAATACTTTTTTTAATTTCAAAGCCTTTCTAAAGTGTATTATCTGTCAAGCTTTAATACTCTAATACTCAGAAATATACAAGTTGCGGGTAATTGTGTTTTGTAGATTATTATTCTAGCGGTTATTATGCAGTTTGATATGACACACTGACATGACAGCGCTAACAAAACAAAATGGCCTGACTGGTCAGAAAGTGACTCATTATTGGACTAATAATGTGGAGGTGCAGTCACATTTCATTGTAGCTGTGTTGTAAGAAACAAAGCAACAGTTCTTAAGTGTTGCCTAGTGTATTATCTGTCAAGCTTTAATACTCTAATACTCAAAAATATATAAGTTGCGGGAAATTGTGTTTTGTAGATTATTATTCTAACGGTTATTATGTAGTTTGATATGACACACTGACATGACAGCGCTAACAAAACAAAATGGCCTGACTGGTCAGAAAGTGACTCATTATTGGACTAATAATGTGGAGGTGCAGTCACATTTCATTGTAGCTGTGTTGTAAGAAACAAAGCAACAGTTCTTAAGTGTTGCCTAGCATTTGGTCTCCTTGAATCGCATCGTCAGCTCATCTCGGAGCGAGTTGCCGGGTAATTCTTGTAGCCATGTGCCTGCAGTTTTAACGATGCCACCTCTGTCTGATTCATGAAGGTCATTATGCAGGTTGACTTCCTCTAATGTGCACAAGGGCAGTGCACCTGCTGTGCATGAAACATGCTTGTGGCAGAACCAAAGTCACTGGAAGTAATTAATGAGCTTGACTAAACTTAATATGTAAATGCTATGAGTGAGCTTCCTATGTGAATACCTAATATAGTGTGCTTGTGTATCCACTGAAAGATGTAAAGTCTGCCCATCAACTTTTTTTATTGTACTTGCATGATATACAATAGTTTTTTATATAATGCAAATTTTCATGCATGCATTATTTTTGTGTGTCTAAATACTTTCTGAAACACAATAGTTTGCAAAAGTAGAAATTAAGCAACCGCTAGGATACCATTACCAGGCTGATACATTGGAGAAATAAAGGGGACGGACGTGCATAAATGAGGGTTCCACAATTTCAATAAACCATGGACCATCCCAATAAACAGCTGAGGAGAGTGAGAATATTTTATCTTTTACAAGCAGCCACCACCTCCTCTGAATGTTAAATCAAACTCACAACGTCTGCATCTAACTCAGAATCATAAATCGCGTACTATGATCTCCTTCTTAATCAACCTAAGCACAAGCTTCCAATAAAAGATGATAGTGCCACAGTTTTGCAAAGTCAAGGTAAAATATTTTGCCTCTGAAGCAAGTGGGCAGGACACTTTGCATGTCACATAAAAATTTGTACTGTGCTAAAATAAATATTGCACAAACAATAAAGCCATTCCCTCAGTCACAATGGTACACTGTGTTCTCTATCATTTCCTTCGCCAATGCAATAGTAAATTGCCCTGATGTGGTATATATGGCAGTAGAAGCAGCAGAAAAGATTGGAACATATTGTGCCTACAGGAAAAGAGCCAATTTCCTTGCTTGGCATATGCGCAAATGAGCATCACCTGCAAGATAAGGAACATAAAAAGAAAAATACTGACACACATGTACTTGTGCACAAAATTACGGCAGACACACACAAGTTATTGTGAGATAAAATCCATCTTCTGCTCCCTCTCTCTTCTACCCTACTGTTCCTTTAAGCAGTGTTAGGAAGAAGCATGCATTTCCAGCAAAACAGTTTTAATTTTACAAGTAACAAGCTACTTTTTAACAAACAGTCCATCACTGTCCAGTCTCTTATACAGTATAGCACTCTCCAAATATCAAAGTTAATCAATTCAATTTAAATGGTCCCTTTTAATAGGTCCTTTGTATGTTACTAAATAGAATTGTTGTCTCAATTCACAGTTTTCATAAAAAAGTGCAAAGAGCATGTACACACTGTAAAATGTGTGCATGAAACAGAACTTAACATGGTAACCAAAAAAGCTCTCTCACACATTTGATGTGCATTGACCAACTACTTTTTTATGTTCTGCAGTTTTAATTAAACATGTTTAGTGTTTTGCTTTTGTGTAAAAAACTGGTTTACAGAGCATCAGTCAAGTCACTCCAACGTTACATATGGGAACTTGCATGAGACCAATCGCTTTCGAGTATTAAGAAAAGGCCAATGAATATTGGCGTGCACTTGATTACATTCAGGTGCACCTCGTCACAACGTGAGTATATGAGGGCGTGGATGTAAGGCACCTGCAGCTTTTCGCTTCGGAGCCTTGCTGCATGTGTATGCCTTGTTCGAGTCTGAAGAAGATCTTCAAAAACAAAAGAGTTCCTGCGAGCTCATGCTCTCTCTTTTACTGATAGCAAGGACTGGACGGGTGTCAGTAAACCCCGTGGGCTAGTAGCCTTTTTAAAGGCTGAAAGCAGCCAGCTTTTTGCATTCCAGCGAGCGACCTTACTGAGTGCACGGTGTGCCATGAGAGGTCCAGATCATTGAGCCGTAAAAAGCTTTTCGGCGGAGGCGGCGAGGCACTTGGGGAACCTCACACTGACTGTGCAGGATGAACTTCTGCTCCATCACGTAGTTCCGTTGTGTTACCAGAGCAGATTGCTTCCCTGCACAGGGAGAGTCAGCTGGTAAGGTGAATGACTCTCCAGGACAGCTGCCCTCCATGGTCTAAAAATTTTTCAGAGGCTCCTGGGGCATTGCTAGGCTTGCTTCATATGAGACCACTTCAGCATTGATTAAATTGGTTAAAAGGCACCATGGCACTCTCCGGATTAGCGTTTTCCCAGAGTGCCGCCGCCTATTCAGCCTGTGGTCAGGCATGTCGTGGTCAACAGCATGCTTCCTCCATGGGTTGGGGTGCTGTACGGGCAAGCAGCCTCGGGCCGAGGTGGTCTATGCTTCTGCCGCTGGGGCCTCAACCGTGCAGCCACGCCAGTCCACCCACCCTGGAGAATGGCCACTCCACCCCCAGGTAGTCCAGCTGATCTGGAGCAACTTCAGCGAGGCAGAGATAGACCTCTTGTCTCCCCCGAGTCCTCCCACTGCCAGCTGTATTATTCCCTCAACGAGGCGCCTCTCGGCAGGGATGCACTAGCTCACAGCTGGCCTCCGGGGCCCAAGTACTCCTTCCCCCAGTGAGCCTCCTTGCTTGGTTTGCCGACCTAGTGCTCCTTGCGGCAGCCTCTGCCTGGAAAATCCTCCTTTCTCTGGGGATGGGCGTGATCTGGCACCGCGCCCTGATTTATGGAGCCTGCACGCCTGGCTCCTGGACGGGACGCGTCAGACCTTTCACAGGCTGCGATAGATACTATCTCTCAGTCTAGAGCTCCCTCCACGAGGCTGGCCTACGCACTGAGATGAGGTCTATTCGTCGACTGGTGCTCCTTTTGAGAAAAAAAAAGAGAGGACCCTCAGAGATGCCTGATTACAGTAGTGCTGTACTTCCTGCAAGAGAAGTTGGAGCGCAGGCTGCCCCCTTCAACTCTTAAATTGTGTGTTGCTGCCATCGTGGCATACCACAACGCAGTGATCCCTTGGAGGCACCAACTGGTCGTGCCTCTACGTGACCGCACTCTGAGCTTCAGACGCTTATCTTTGCCAGGGAAAGCCGTGCTCCTTAGGTGTCAGAGCCACTCCACAAAAGTGGAGTGTTGCCTCATACTATGCGTTGGCACGGTGCCTCTCTAACAGATATCCGTAGGGCTGCAGGCTGGGCAACACCCAACACCTTCGCGAAGTTCCATGTTCTTTGCGCAGAGGCTGTATCCTCCCGTGTCTTCAGTGGAAGAAAAGGAGGTGAGTGGGAGGCCGGCTGGTGTCGGCTTGCTGCGCCATTCCTACGGGATCCATGCACTTTCTCAGTGGATGCATAAAGTAAGTTACTAATGTCAAATTTTAGGATTTGTTACTTTAACTGAAAATAATATTTAGGTAAAAATCTGTTTTTTTACAGCAGCTACACTGCAGTAAAGGGTGATCTATTTAAGCCCACTGAGATGAATGTAGACACATTAACATCAGTGTCTCCTGGTCCAAAAACTTTCATATTCCCTGCTGCTGTAACATTTTTTATATTTTTTGGATCAACTAGTCGAGTAGACAGATATGAATGTTTATTCATATTATTAGATGATGTCCAAATATTTTTAATATATTAAATCTGAGGGGAAAAAAGAAAGGATGTGATATTCAGGTAACTATGGTAATTATCAAGGTGAAGTAACTTAATGTCCTCTGGCGGCATTTGGCCAGGAGTGTTTACAACACACATCCGCAGTGGGGATAAAATGATTCGCAAAACGTGCTATGAAGTTCTGTTTTGAATCAAATGATTTGCAAAATGCAATTTGCAATCCCTTTATTTATCAAATGATTTGTGATTCATGATCTGATAGCGCTTTATTTAACCGTGTCTGAGTTTCAAAAAGTTCTGTTGATGGATTTATCATGATTTATCAGAGAAAAAGTGTTTTCAAAACTAATAATACTAATGAAAAAATTAAACACCAATAACATTACCACTAATATGTCTTGCAATGACCATTTCAAAGTAGCTTGGCCAACACTGTTTTCAAGTGCTGCTTTCCCAATCACCTGGCCCAACTCGACACCCAAAACAGGAAGTCACCCTAGCCAAGCTTCAGTAATTACCTCTACAGTTCACAACAGGGGTCTAATATCCATTGCCTCTTGACTATTTCTGGAGTGGCAGCCACGTGTGATTGATGGCTTATAAAACCGCTTTTACAGTTTTGACATTTCGGTTGAAACAAGCAGGGTCTGAACTTTCCATCTGGTGCTACCTGCCTTCTGTCCCCACCCTCCCTCAAAGTCCTCCTCTGTCCTTGAGCCCCGGCGTCACGCTTTGATCAGAGCTCTTTAGGGAAAGGGCAGGAACCCACAAGATTAATGCGTTCCCAGGGCATATTACAGCCCAGTTCCAGTTAGCCTAATCACTATCAACAGCTTATTGTTGATGCAGAGAGTGTGCGAAGCTGCTTACCAACACGACTGCCACCAATGTCATATTCGCAGCGCTCCCCACAGGGCACTTAGCAGCACGGTTCCTTGGTGCATTAATGTTTGCGAGTCTGATGAAAGGAGGATGAAAGCGGAGAGGAAGAGAAGTTCTATCGCTAAACCTCATCGTGAATCACTCTTCTGTAGCTGAAGTAGTGCGATGTGTACATTATGCCCAAAATTATGCAAGTGATGAAACCTTGAAGGTTTTCAGGCACATGCATTTTAGATCCTCTTCCTAGTAATTAAGTAATTACAATCTTTGTTCTTTGTTTGTAAAAGTAATAACTAATTTACACAGAAATTATAATTATTTACGGGCAGCAAAATAAATATTTAAAGACTTACGACTTGAGTGCTGAGGGAAAAATACTGCTTATGTAATTGATGAATAATTTTTAGCGTGCAACTTACTATTAATTAGTAAATGAAGACTGTAAGAAAAGTTTCAAATGATTTTTGGTTCAAAATTCACACATTATAAACATATTGTGCACATTGTGATCTTACTGATATTTACACTGGGACTATTTGGTTGACATATATATAAAGAAGTCTGTTTTAAAATATGTATGTATACATATTATATATTTTAGGGTATTTTTTCAACTGATTTCATACTTCTTTGAAGACATTAAAGTAGCATATTTTTGAAAGGTAAATAATTATATTTGTGTTTTTTATGTTTGTTTTTTTTCTATTTGAATTGAATTTGAACTGAGCACAGGTGGTTTTATGGTTAGCACTAGTGGCTAACAATTGAATGTCATAATTTTCATATAAAAGAGAAAATCTCTGATGAAAATGTTAATTTGCAAAGGCTGGATAACATTGAGCAGCGAGAAACAGAGGGCAGAATTATTTCTTTTCCTGCGTTACCTCCCCCTGCCCTTGTTTAAGGTTACTGCTGCTAATTTGCACCTGCGCAGGAGTTATAAACCAATTACATGGCTGAGTGATGTGGAAAGCCAGAGGTGCTAAACCTTGAGCAAGCATCAAATACCGTGTCTATTTACCAGCTATAGGGGATATTAGACTATAAAGATATTAGGCTAGTATTGGAACAGTATACAATTACTCTAACACAAAGTAAAAAAAAATGCTTCATTTAAACAAGATGCCACATATCTCTTTTACTTTGTGGAAACACTGTCCAAGTGTTTACTTAAAGAAAACTTTTATACTCACTCTAGTACTGCTTTTACGACATATGACCAAGGAAGCCACCCAGGAGTCTTCCTCATGCCTAGTCACGGCCACAGAGGCCACTGAACTCCCGTGATTCTCTGTTTTGGCCATAAATGCCACTATTTACCTCTCATCTTGCTCTATCACAGCTAAGGAGGCAGTATGGAAGTCATTCCTAGTCACAGCCAGGGAAGGTGATAACGCCTCGCCCTGCCCTGTTCCGGGGGACGGAGGCCACCCTCCAACTCTCATCCTGTCCTGTTCTGGCCATGGAGTCCATCCTCGAACTCTCATCATGTCTTGTCCCAACCACAGAGGCCACCTTTGAACTCTCATCCAGCCCTGTTCCATTCACGGAGGTCACCTGCGACCTCGCAGCCTGCACTGCCCCGGCCGAGGGGTCCTTTAATAATCTATCTGTGTTCCGCCTGCACCACCCTGGTGGGCTTCCGTTCCACCTGCGCCACCCTAGTAGGCTCTCGCTCCGCCCTGGAAGGAATTCAAAGGCTTTGCTCTGGAGGGTCGTGACTCTGCCTGCTCCACCCTGGAAGGCACCTGTCCCACCTGCTATGCCCTGGAGGGCCTCTGTCCCGCCTGCTCTGCCTTGGCCCTCCTATGAACTCACAGTCGCGCTTCAGATGTTACTGTCGCAGCCGTAGAGGCTGCCCTTTGTGCTCTCTGTTCCAGTCTCACCGGCTCCGCCCTAGAGGGCGTCTGTCCTGTCTCCCCCACCCGCTCCACCCTGCAGGGCATCACTGTGGTCTGCACCGCAGTGGCTCTCTGCTCTGCCTGCACCGCTGCGGCCCTATGTGCCAAAGTTTTACTCTCTGCCATTGCTCCGTGCTAAGGTCCCCTCCACCACCCTGGGTGGGGTGTCTGTTATGTGTGTCTGTCTGTGTTTCTGCATTGTACTCTAAGGACTCTTATTATGAAGTGTGTTCCCCACTGTTTCAGTGCTTACCCTGTTCAGTCTCTAATCACTCTGGGAATTAACAAGGAGGTAATCAGCTCTGTCTCCTTGGTAACCCTTTAAAAGTTGTTTGTGTTCATTAGTCAAACGGCCGAGTATTTAGGTTTCCTTGTAAGAAGCTTTCCCGTGTTCTTCCTAGTTGTGTTTTCTGTGTTTTGTTCCCGTGTACCGATCTCTGCCTGGTTGTGGATTATTCTCTTTGTCTTTGCCTTTTGGATATTGTTGTTTGCTGAACGCCCGACCTTTGTTTCCCTTCTGGATCATTCTTATTTCTTGCCTCCACCACACCTGTCTGTTGTGTTCTGACCCTGTCTGTTGTACCACGACCCTAAAAGCTTGCAAATGGATCCACACGTCTCTGTCTCCTCCATCACAAATTTTCTCATAATCCTATGTTCAGTTATCAAAACAGATCCGCAAGGTGATGCAATGCCTTCTACCATTCTACCAATGATCAAAAACAGGATAACTGTTTGTCTAGAGTGTATAATGAATAAATTTCTATGAATACACTCCGAAGCATCTGCACTATAAGTAATTAAAATGTTCTTTTAAAGAATATTTTTATTGAGCAAGAATACATCAAATTGATCAAAGGTAACAGCAAAGACATCACTTGGTACATGGTTTCAAGATCATAGGAATAAATTATTATTATTTATTATGAATTAAACACAAAGTAGTTAAAATTTCTAAAATATTTCAAAATATCACAGTTTTTACTGCATTGATGAGCAAAAGAGGCTTCTTCAGAAACCATTACAAAAAATCTCACTAACCTAAAACCTTTAAAATAGTTAGAATTTAGCTAGAAATAGAATTTTAACACCACAGAGACATTTTTGCATTACATAACAAAATATGAATTAAACAATGCTTTTCTTGAAAATAACATTTGACAATTGCAAGTGTCCATATATGTTTGTCTTAAATTTAAATGCCTTGTGCTTATAATAAATGACACTTAATTTCTTATGCTCTCAATTTAATATCCTGCAACAACTGCTCTTTCTCTCTATCCTGAAGAGAAATATCAGGTAAGTACAGAGAACGTCCTGCCAGCGGCCATTAAAAGGAGAAAAACGTATTACTTTTTACTGTCATTTAGTACACATCAACGCTTGAATTATCTCCAGATAGCATTTAATGTCAGATATCCAAGTCAAACTCATAAAACCATGTTCTAACATGACATGTTTTAAAAGTTAAAGGCCCATGTAACAGCTTTCCACAAGGAGCTGCCAAGCCTGAGTGGAAAGCTTTAACCCCTTTCGTTTGCCAAAGAGCAACACACCAGAAAGAGCAAGAGATCACAAAACAGCGATAAACAGTTCATGCAAACGTGGCACAAGTGACTGAACATGCCATTTTTGGCAGAGCCAGGGTTTGATACGTGGCCTACAAGGGCAATGACAGAAAGAAAAGCTGAACGAGAGAGTAGCCAAGGATGGGAAGTCTGCATTCAGCCCTTTCCTCCCATGCGATAATCTCCAACTGTGATGGAGTGAATTAAATTTAGATTAGACCTCATGCTTGACCTAGTCACTTTCAAGGCATAAAAAGAGATTGTGGTGATCTGACAAGGGAGAGAGAGAGATGGAAAGAGTGAGAGGGCTGACTTAGAGAAAAGGGTTTTCAAAAAGAGAAAGATGCCTCTCCCAACACAATGACCCTAGAGACAGACCTCCTGCCAGGGCTTTGCACCAATGCAGAGTGTAAGACACACTCCGAAACCATGGCCAAGAAGCCAAGGCCTTAGAAAGCAAATCCGGTCCGTTTGGTCTTCTGAAGCAGATTGAGAGCTTTTTTTTAACTTCTCTTTTATAACTCAAATCACTGACTTCTGGCAACAGTTGTACTGTATGTGTAAATAAAAAAATAATATATGATCAACCGGTCATTTTGGTAACTGTAGAGATTAAGGTTTTACTTGGGTTTTACTTTATTTATTTTACTTTATTTCAATAGTCAATTTGGACTAAATAGACTAATAGTCCATTCTTCTAACAAAAAATGACTTTGTAACTACATATCAACTACATGTCAACTAATTAAGTTGGCTTGAGAAAGTCAACTTACTGATCTACTATTTAAACAACTTCTCATTATTATTCTTAACTCCTCCTAGAGCTTTAACTCTACAGACTCTTCAGATCTTCAGACTGGTCTTACCGGGTGTGCTATATCTTTTCTAACTGTTCAGACTTACAGATTTCTTAAAAATGAAGATTAAAAATAAATAGAAAATCCCCTATACTCCCATTCATGGAATGTTCAGATGAGCCAAGACTCTGCCAGCTCTAACTGTCAAAATTAAAATCTAAACACACTGCAGCCAATTAGACTTAATCAGACTTCCTTTCTATTTACTATTTTTAACCAACTTAAACTCCTTTAAGCTTCCACTCTGTCTAATACTATTTCTAATCTACCTAAATCATGTTAGAGACATGCTAATCATGCTAGAAACACACCACCCATGCTAAAATACATGCTAGTAACTAGCTAATCGTGCTAACACCATGTTAGTGGCATGCTAATCATGCAAAAAAATGCTAGTAACACCTTAGCAACCATCCCAGGTGCTATAGCAACCACCTAGCAACCGCCTTAGCAACAACCCCAAGTAACCTAGCAACTGCATAGCAACACCCTAACAACTGCCCCAGGTACTTTAGCCACCACATAGCTACACCTTAACAACCACTTCAGGCACTTCAACTCACTCTCAGGTCGTTTTTATCTGAATGAGTTTCTTTTTTGTGTTAGAAAATTGTATTAAATTCAATAACGATCAGCTACTGTTTGGTTACTCGAAATATCTTATTTTTTATATATTCTTGTGTTTAGCACAAGAAAGAATTGGGACAAACATGTGAGTGCTAGTTGACACGTAGTTGCAAAGTTGCTTCCTGTTAGTAGACTGTCTAAAGTGGACCATCAAAATAAAGTGTTACCTTTACTTGAAACTTCAGGAAGCCCAACTTTAGTGGTTATACCACTGCTAATTATGACCAATTAACTGATCTCACTTACATCCTGCAATTGAAATACAATCTTATCGCCTGACAAGGAAAAGGTCATTTTTGATTCTCTAAAAGTTCTCAGTAGCAGAGATCTATATTCCCCTAAAGTTTATGAAAAATTACTCACCAGACAGCTTAAAATAGACCTTGTGTTTGATGTGCTGCCCTTAATTTAAGGACATATTAAGATGTATTACACCAGGCGTTGCGACCCTCAACCTAACCTGCACAGCATTTAAAAAGCAGCGTGCCAGAAGAGGAGGTGATGCATAATGCACGTAAAAGCCAGTGGGTTAGATAAGCAGTAGTCTTTCAAGAGAGTAAAATGGTTACAAATAAAAAAAAAATAAAATGCCCGACACAATTCTAAAAGGGGTTTGTATCTGACCTCTTTAGCAAGCTCTTAAAGCACAACAAATAGCATTGTCACATATTTAGGTGTGAAACCCTGAATGCTAAAGTAGGCCACGCACAGGTGTTAGGAGAAGATAAGCCCTGTCCTTTCCCAGCATTTTAAGGGATCCTGCTCAAAATATGAGAGGAGACACATTTCCCCACCCAGACACTGTCAATCATGCCAGTTTCCCACGCAGATGGAAAGTTTGCGTGGGGCTGACGTTTCAAAGCTGCCATTGCTCAAGACTAATAAAAAATAAAGATACCTGACAGCTGGCAGATTCGAGTCAGAGGTCACCTGTGATTCCACAAGGACCTGACATTTTCACTCCTTACAGCACTTTCACATCAACTTTGGCGTTAAACCTTTTGCCTGAAACATCACAAACCAAGCTCTCATAGATTTATAAAAGTGAAGCCATTTCTTAACATGTCATGAAGGCTTTTTTCAATAAAATGACCAACACATTTGGAATACTTTTAACTTTAACTATACTTTTAAGTTTAACTTGTCAAGAAACCGGTCAAGAAACTCTGTAAATTCCATTTCGACATTTCACTCGTACTGTGTCTGATAAGATGATATTGGCCGCTGTGGGGGGACTTATTTTAATCAATTGGGCAAGGCCCCGCGAACAGTGGGCCAATGCCGTCGATCAGGCCATATGGCCTGACACCGCTGAGCCAATGGCTGCGGATGGCGCCATGGTGGCGTGAGGTGGCGTGACCCGCATCTATTTAAGAGCAGGGAACGCCAGCCATCTTCAGATCATTCTCCTTCAGCGACGGATTCTTTGCTGTCCCTGACTGGAAGCCTTCCTCTGTCGTCTGCAGCTGGATTTCCCCCTGCCGCCGCCTGGCTTGGCTTCAGAGAGATTCTCTAAAAGAGCAAATTTAATTTCATCGATGTCTTCTAACAACTCACCATGCCTGGTCGCCACTGCTCAGCCTGCATGTTGTCTGCCTGGGACTCTCTCACGCAGAAACCGCCCTTACTGGATCCGACTGCATGTTTTTTGAGTATAAACATGGCTACTCTGCCCCTCGCGATCCCCCGTCTCGCTGAGACAGCGGGGCCGAGTACAGGGCTCCGAGTTGGGTGACGTCACGCCGGCGCAGCCCCTGTGTGCTTCACCGCTTCGAGACAGAGAGCTTTCTCCCGCCTTTACCTCTCCTTTTGCTCTGACGGTTTTTGCAGGAGTAAATAAGCCCCTCGAGCTGCTTATTCTCCTCGGCTGTCTGAGCAAAGTATGAACAGTTAAGCAGTTGCCCGCATGCCAGCTTATGCTCGCTTTCACGCTGCTTTTTATCTGTTTTACGTTGAGAGAAAAAAGGCGCACTCTAGCGCGTTCGCTCATTGACTCCCTCAAGCTCTCATTCTCTCCCCGGCGAGAGCTGTGTATGTGCTGTTGAGATTGAGTATTTCAGTAAACTATGCACAGTGTGTGTGTTTCATGTGACATTAGTGCACCTCTTTGAGCTGTTCATTCCTCATGTTTCACAGTCTTGCGCACTCTCTCGCTCGTTCTCTCTCTCTCACATTCTCAGGCTCTTCCCGCCCATGGCGAGAGCTGTGTATTTCGCGTGAGATTGAGTACGCTTGAGCGAATTATGCAGACATAATCTGCCTCCTCAGAGTGTGTTTGAGATAAAGATTCGTGCACCTTGTCACGGGCTGCGCGTTTCCTTATAAACGCTCTGAAAAAAGGGGCGACACAGCTGCTTTTTTTCTAGCCCCAAAGCGAGATGGCGGGCTAAGGCCCATTCTAGACTTAAGAATTTTGAATCGCGCTCTTCTCAAACGGCGCTTCAAAATGTTAACTCTCAGGAAAATCCTCTCGCGAATCCAGCCAGGAGACTGGCTGTTTTCGCTGGACCTGAAATGAGGCCTGGCCTTCTCCAAATGAGGCCACTGCAGTTCTGGCTAAAGGCACGGGTGCCGTCACGAGCGTGACGCCTCGGCCACTTAAAACTCATGATAAACGCAGCCTGTATCTTAGCACTGTGTCCATGGAAGAATACACGATGGCTGCAAGAAGGAATCCCTCTCTATGTGGTGAACAGAAGGAGAGTGCTTGTGACAGACGCATCCCTAACAGGTTGGGGAGCGCTGTACGAGGGCTCTCCAGCCTCCGGCCTATTGTCAGAGAGAGACAACAGTCTGCACATCAACTGCCTGGAAATGATGGCAAGTGTGTCAGGCGTGTCACTTCTTTCTACCACACCTGAGGGACAGTCACGTTCTGGTTCGATCGGACAGTATGACAGTGGTCTCATGCATAAACTGGCAAGGGGGTCTTTCATCCAAGCGCCTCTACAGACTGGCAGCGTGCCACCTGCAAAATTTTTGCTCAATGAGAGCGACTCACATACCGGGTATTGTCAACCAGGGCGCATACATGTTGTCAAGAGGACAGGTCAGTTCAGCAGACTGGACAATTCACCCCCGAACGGCCCACCTAATCTGGCTCACGTTCGGCAGAGCGGAGATAGACCTTTTTGCCTCAGACAAAAATACTCGCTGCCCACCATATTTCACCAGAGAGATGGATGCTCTAGCCCAAAATTGGCCCAGACTCCCTCTTTATGCTTTTCCCCCGACCTCGCTGATCCCACAAGTCATCAGCAGTGTTTAGGGAGGAAGGTCACAAGCTCCTGACGCTTAAGACTGCACTGCTTGTAGCACTGGCATCTGTTAAGCGAGTAGGTGACCTGCAAGCACTGTCTAATAATCCCACATGCCTGGAGTTCTTTGACTCTAAAGTCATCCTGAAACCAAGGCACGGATATGTACCGAAGGTGCTCACCACACCCTTTAAGGTGCAGGTGGTTTCTCTTGCGGCTTTGCCGCCTTCTGAGGGCCAAGACTTCAACCCCCTCTGCCTGGTTAGGGCATTTAGAGTTTACGTCGAGCGCTCAGCTGACATCAGACGATCTGACCAGCTGTTTATCTGCTTGGGCGCTTAAACAGGGGACTTGGGATATGATTATATCTATAATCACTTATACACATTATGTGTATCTGTGAAACCGCTGTGAGTAGGGACATATTTTCCCTTTAAGTGATTGGACGAGGCATGCTTGTGATGTATGAGACCTCAGGTTTCTGCTAGGTCCACTCGCAGGCTTCCCCGTTCCAGCATTATAGCACGGCGGGGTTATACTGCGTTCCCATAGCGTCTTATCAGACGCAGTACGAGTGAAATGTCGAAACGAATAGGTTACTTCCGTAACCCAGATTCCCTGAGACATGGAACGAGTACTGCGTTTCGTGCTGTCGCTTCAGTCGAATTAACCTGAAGATGGCTGGCGTTCCCTGCTTTTAAATAGACGCGGGTCACGCCACCATGGCGCCATCCGCAGCCATTGGCTCAGCAGTGTCAGGCCATATGGCGTGATCGACGCATTGGCCCGCTGTTCGCAGGGCCTTGCCCAATTGGTTAAAATAAGTCCCATAAGTAAAATAAGGTTGTCTGTCTGCATATTTTAGCAAGTCTTCAAATTTTGGGTTGCTTTAATGGAATCTGAGTTTCTCTTACCACACTAACTAAACACCCTCTGGTTCAGACTGCTACATTAGTCAATAAAGTGATATATATATCCGTGAGATATATATATATATATATATATATATATATAAT
>JAUMHI010000052.1:14335052-14350442 GCA_032359435.1 Enteromius unitaeniatus
AATCTACAATTGTCATGCGATGACGCGGGGAAACATTCGGATCCATGTGCAGACTTTATTTAAAACTCAGAGTTAGTACAGGCAGGGTCGACATCAGCGAACGGGAACAGAAGGCAGAGAGCGTAGCATAGATCGGCAACGGTAAATCCAATACACGGGAAACTCAGGAAAACACGGAAGGCTGCCTATTCACTCTGCTTCCATCTGGCAAGCGCTTCCGTAGCCTGATGGCAACAACTGAGAGACTTAGGAGGAGCTTCTTCCCCCAGGCCAACAGGCTCCTAAACTCTAACCCTGTGTCTTAACTCTGTCCAAGACTCTGTAAATTCACCATCAATAAGCTATTCATAAATATACTGCTGCTATTTTAATTTATACCATGTACAACATTTGCACATTCTCTTGCACATTCCTTTTACTACTATTTATGTTATTTCTATTTTTATTATATATATTTTTTTATTTTATATTTTTCATCTTTTTTATATTTTTATTACTTATTTTATTATATAATTGCACTGTCTTCGGAGCGAACCTGACCTACATTTCACTGCTGGTTATACTATGTATAATTATGCTATGTATAATTGTGTACTTGACAAATAAAACTCTTGAATCTTGAAGGCTTGACAACGAGGAAAACACAGGTACATCCAACATTGACGAGCGACTTAAACAGAGAACCGGAACTTAAATACACGTAAAAACTAGGTCAGAGGGTGGAGACTGAATAAACCGCTATGGCAACATACGAGGGGGGTGGAGACATGAGATAAGAAAGTGCAGGTATGAAACGGAGACACAGAACACTAGTCAGAGGCTGGCGTGCCAACCAGAGAGCTGGCTTGGCAACTCCAGTTGATCGTCACAACGATAATATCATAATGCCATTTGACATTTTGGAGTACATTTCAAAAACCAAGCAAAAACAAACCCAGTTAGTCCATGCTTTCACTGCGTGATTAAGTCTAGTAAAATACATTCAGAATTTACACAGAATTCAATTGGGCAAATATGCCCCTGCATGACTTTTCTGTGTCTTTTGCATTTATATAATTAATACTACCAGGTCTCACGGCATAAACTTACCTTGATGTACTTTTTTGCAAGACGTGAGAAAAACGTACCAATAAGCACATATCACTGCAGTTTCCAAAAGAAGTGAACACTAGAGTCAGTAAAAACTCCTTTTATTCCTTTCCACACAAATTTACAAGTTTTGATTAATAAAGCATACTTTTCACATAGTTTCTTGAAGAATATTATATTATGACTTCAAAACAATATTAATATGCTGAAAAATTTACAAATATTTTCTTCATATCTGTGGGTTTTTATAGATAGTAGATAGTATAGATAGTTTTTTCGGTGTACGGAAAGTACAGAGAGCTCCAGTTCAAATCCTGTGTAACTACAGTTCAACAAAACAAAAAAAGTTGAAATGGCACGGTGGCATCAACAAATACATTTTTATATAGTGTTGCATTTGCTAACACTATCAGGTAGGATTAGGGTTGGATTTGGTGTAGGGCATTTGTCCAAAATGATAAAGCATTAACTTTTCCATGTTTTGTTTAAAAATATAAAAACATTAATTCATGTGAAAATGGTGCTAAAAATCTATGTCATCTTTAATTATAGCTGATGTCTATTCTCCATGCTAGACAATACAATCAGCTGGCTTTTACTGAAGTGTACAAGGCACACAAAGACAATAACAGCTGACAGCTCACGAATCATCACATGACAGTAAACCGTTGAGTTCAATAAGTTACTTTAAATAAAACATGCAAGCAGAAGCTGAACAATTTAGCATGGGCTGGTTTCCTTCAATATCTACATGACATCCACCTCAAGTTAAGTGATCAATTATTGAGCAAAGAAGAGAGCTTGTGGAAAAATAGAACATTTGGTTGAAAATAAAAGCAACAATAGTGCAAAATTAAAAGAAAAATTAAAAAGAGCTGTAGTCAAAGGCCTTGTCTATTCTTCAGCCAGAATATTCCAAGCTAATACATACAACATTGCTAATGATTCTAAAAATATATTTTGTACAATATACATGTAAGTATGCAGGGAAGGGTTTTTATGGTATACTGAAACTAAATCTGAAACCATAAAAAAAAACACACACACATTACTTGATAAATGATTTTCATGAACTGAAATAAAATAAAATTAATTTGCATTTAGGTAAACTTGATGCACTAAAAAAATAAATGCAAATTTGGGGGGAAAAAAACTGAGAAAAAAAATAAAAAATATAATTAAAAATTTGAATTCAAATTATGACAGAATGTCAATATAACTTACAAAGAAGATTGTGTTTTTGTGCCTGTGAAGCAGCAACTGTTGACTAAGTAGAGATCAATACACAATGAGAATGTTTTTTACAAAGCAAAAATTCCAGTACAGCATTAGCAATCATCCAGTACAATGCCTTACTGTAGGAGACTTGGTTTTTGCACTCACCAACAAATTCAGTTCAAATTTTTGCCTGTTGAGTTACACATGACATATTTTTCTGTCCATATGTCCTTCAAGACTAAAGTGTGAAAATGTATTTCATAAAGGGGGGTGAGAACAGAGAGACCGGAAAATTGAGTGAGATGACCCATATTTCTATTAAACAGGCTGATATGAGAAAAGACTTCGGCTATAATGGTCACCTTCATTTATTTGTGCCAAGGCCAGAGCCTTCCTCATTCCTATGAAATATTAGCTACACGTCATCTTTGAAGACCACAAAAGAACTTTTTTTCTTTTCTGTATGCATATAAAATTACTTGATAAACAATGTGCATGTCATTACATTATACAACAGATCTAAGTTCTAAACATATATATAATTTATGTCTATATATATCTATACACACACACACACACACAGAGTATATACACACACACATCACATGTATGCTCTTAGAAGTTGCTTTCTTACCAAAGCAGCTTACAGGAAAAATCAAATCTGACATTATTTATGCATATTACATAAAAGCCTTCCAAAACAGCTTAAATCAAATCATTTGGACTATTCATATTGGATAGCAGGGGATAATCACTTTTGATAATGTCAGACTGTGAACAAAGATCTGATAAAAGCAAAGGTAAAGCCGCAGAGGAATTAGCGAACATTTAAATTCTTTTCGACCAGCATTAATATAGGTCAGTCATGTTTGTTCTGTGCTTTATGGAATTCCTATTTTTCTTATTTTGTCAAAACATCAACCATAAATCTGGGTGTATTAGCGTTGGTGAACTTCATTTTTAATCAAGTGAATTTATTAAATATATGAATTCATTAGTTCATATCAAAGTTATATCCAAATGTATTTAATATATAAACATAACATATTTTCATTAAATATATACATGCATGTGTTTGTATTTATATATACTTAATACATATACACAGTACATACAAATATATTATATAAAGAAAAACTTTTATTTAATTAATCATGATTAATCCTTTGACAGCATTAATATATATATATATATATATATAAATAAACATATACCCATCTCTCTACCGCTTCACTTCCTGTCAGTTCTGATCTGTCCCATCAAATAAAAAAGCAAAAATGCCAAAAAATAAATCTAAATATAGTATATTATGTGTTTCAACTTATATGTATTATATTATAATTAACAGAGCATTTAAAGTGTACATAAAAACATACATAAGGTGTGTATATAAAACTATTTATTTAAAAAAAAAAAAATCTTCTTTTTTATATATTTACACTGTATGAATATGCTTAAGTATCCAAGGGTCAAAAAATAAATAAAAATAAATATATATATATATATATGTGTGTGTGTGTATTTAAAAATGATTTAATGCAAACATTACAAAACAAAAAACAAAACAATAATTTATATAATTGTCACAAAAATCGCCATTTTGGAAAAACATGTACAGTAGGACTGATGAAATTATTCTGTTGTGTGATTTGAATTTCACTGAACTAGAATTCAGCACATTTATCTTCCTGTCATTCCAATCCAAATTCCACTACAACATCCTGCATGCTGTGAATGATTCAATTCAAAATTCTAACTTATTCAAACTGAAAAACAGCCAGTTCCTACATTTTAACATTCCCACCAACCCGCTCAGTGGCGTAATACAGTAGCCTAAATATAAATCAGCGGCACATTCAACAGTGTATCCCTGCTAAAGCCTCGTCATTGATCTCAGAGTGAATATTTATTGAACGGTTGTTTCCCTATTTACAAGCATACTACTGAAATACAAATATCCATGAATTACTGCAATTACAAAAAAAAGGGTTATTTTAATTGTACATGTTCTGAAGATGTGATCTCAAATATAAGGTGGTCCAATAGTTTCGGGAAAAAAAACCCCAGATATAATTAATTCTGAAAAAATGTCTGGGATTATAATTACAGGCACAAGGAGGGTTTCTGGGAAGAAGGCTATGGAGTTCACCAAACAAGAGCACATCCACTACAGAGAGCGGGGATAAATAAGACCGTCTGGTTGATGTTTTCTTCTCACAATATAGAGTGGCAGGACAAAAGGTCACCTGAAACCAGAGCATTAGGCTGAGTGTGTGACTAGTATTTCCTGCAATAATACAGCACTTTTTTTTTCAATGAACACAAATAAAAAAAACAAAAAACAAACTAGATCCACATAAATTGGTTCATTACACCTCCTCGTTATTCACATCTTCAAACATAAAATGCTCTTTCTCTAAGAACAAAGCTTAATGCTAAAGTGCAGTATGCCACCCATCCATGATTCATCCATGCTCAGGAAAAGAAGGAACACTGCAATTGAATAATTAACATTGACTTTATATTGTGAAAGGGCCAATTATAGCACTTTTGACAGTTTTATACATTTTATTGTAATTTATGTTTTAAAACATCAGTTTCATCACAAATTTTAGGTCGACAGACACGTCTGGTTTTATTACTAATGTTAATTGATGTCAAACTTTGAAATGTTTACAAGGCCAAAGAATTCAAGAACATTAGCGCAAGCCATCAATTTATAATATTTGGATTATGAATATTAATTAGGTAACATGACCGGATCACTCATATTTATGAGCTCAGTGTTTGTATATGATCTCACAACATTTGTCTCCACTCTAAAACGTACAGTATTCTGATGGCAGTTGTGGTGAACAGCCTCCAAAAAGACCCCAAAAAGTACCGTAAAAATATCGACGTACAACTCATTCAAATCTGAAACTATACAAGAGATCTGTATGAAGAAGAAAAAAAGTCACTGTTCCTTTTCTTTTCCAGCTTTAATATTAGTAAGCTTTGAAAGATTTTCTAACATTATCCTACAGCTTCATCTCAGAGTCTGATGGATGGTCATTGGCTCTTTCAATTAGGAAGTCTCTGAGATTTGCTGAGTAAAAAGCACCATAACAAAGATACATGATTTGCTTGTGCTACCCGTGCAGCATCAGTCATAAAATTTCCTCATTATGACACACTTAATGTGAGCTCCATCTGTTTTGTTAGGAGTTGAATCTCTTTCAGGGTCTGTCAAAATAGTCAAAATAGCAAACCTGCATCCTGACAACCCCAAAACCCCTGGCCCTATTAGCAATCAAGCATGTCATAGCCGGTGATGCAGTCTCTCCTGACACATTCATAAATCTGCTAGTGGAAAGCCAAGACTTCATTGCCATCTCCAGCATTTTACAATCCAGGCGGAAGCACATCCACAAATATATGCGTGCTATGAATTTGTGTAAAGCCAAGTTGTGTTTTTTGTGGTCGTGCATTAAATTGGGTGTTTGTGAACTATATGTCCCTGCTGGTAAATGCAGTAACTACACATGCTGCCAAAAAGCATATTTCTTCATTGATGGATATTTAAATGACAAATTTGGACTGTGTGTGTTTTTGTGGTGCCACCAGCCAATCGCAATTGTCATAACATCATTTTTCTGGCACATGGCATTTATGGCTCAGGTGATTGGAGAAGAGAGCCTATGAGCAAAGATAGCAGCTAAATCAAATATTCTCAGGAGGCAAATGGATTATATAGGGTGGATCAAAATAGGGTGACAAAAAATGTCAGAAATGTTAAAAACATCCCACTAATCCACAACAACAGTATATCAATTCATGCATTGTGAAGTTGTAATTGTAACAAATCCAAAACCCATCATGAAAATACTTCTAAACGTTGCTTTCAACTAGTGCTGCACGATTAATCATATCGCAATCGCAATGTCAGCCTGTGCGATTACATTAAAGAAAATGTATTAGTGGAAGCAACAAGATGTATTAGTGGACGCAAAATGTATTAGTGGACGCAACAAGACATTTATTACATCCTGCTAAAATGTTTTGGGACATGTAAAAATATAAAAATGGGTATTTGTTTAGTTTATCTGTAGGCTACTTTTTAATTTTATTTTAATATTAATTGAATGTAATTTAATTCAGTAATGAAAAGATGTTACTGTTGTTTAATTTTGTACAATTTAGTTTAATTTGCTAGATTGCACTGTATACTGTATCTCAGTTGAGAAAAACTGATTTCAGCATTATTAGTAATCTGTGTGTGCATTTTCCTTTATAACAAGCAAGTTGAGTCAAATCACTTATATATCGTATCGCAATTTTGACCTTAATAATCGCAATCGCACATTTTTCCCAAATCGTGCAGCCCTACTTTTAACTAAGATACGACTCTGTTTGGACTGCATCAGTGGCAAGCATTTTAAGAGGTGTTTAGTCAGTTCAGAGCGTCATACTGTACAAGCGAACACCAAAATCCTGATGAAATCGTCAAGTTCATCCACTTCTTCTCGCACCAGAAAGCACTGTAAAGTTCCTGAGTTCACAGAAATCAGAGGAAAGTGGTCTTCTTTTTAATATGTGGCTCTAGTACTGCTAGCAAAGCATCAAACTTAGCTACTTGCCTGTGATAATAGTTTACCCAAAAATAAAAATGATGCCATAAACTACTCACCCCCTAACCATCAGGTGTATATGACTTTCTTCTTTCACACGAACACAGCCAGAGTTAATGCGCTGTCGGGGATAAGGCCTTTGCCGGAAGTCAGTTATTTAGGTTATAATTTTAAAACTAGAAATATTTTAGTTTTACAAAAAAACCATCTGCTTCGGAGGACATGTGATAATCCCCTGAAAGTGTATAGGTGTATAGTTGATTCACAGAGCTTCAAAATCATGGCCACTATCCACCAGCAATACCAAGATTGGAAGTAATTTTTTTAAAACTCAGAAAAGAATAAAAGTTCATTTTTGGGTGAACTATTCCTTTAATAAGCAGAAGGTACTCTCAGCCCTCTCTATATCTCAGGAATTGGTTAGATCCACTATTTGCCTTTTTTTAAGAAGCGAGAGGAAAGCAAAATGATCCTCAATGCTTGAAGAATCAATTGCAATTTTTGTTTTCAACAAATTAATTAATATGAAATTAATTAAATTTAAAATTAAATTAAAAACGCATATTTGTTTAACATATATGTCAAACTCAGTGCGCAATGACCCTTAGTCTGATGGCAAGCCATTTTTTCTCAATCTGTCCCAAAGAAGAAACATTAAATATTTTAATGGTCTTCACTAAATTTTCACAATTTTTTTTTATTATTTATGAGTGAACTATATATATTTAATTTATAAAGTATAAATAGTATAAGTAATTGATTTGAGTCTAATCAGTCGTATACGTTTTGAGCTTATATTTACACCATCGTAGTAAATTTAACTGCCACTGAGGTAAACCACAAATGCAGAAATAAAACACTCTAGAAAAGCAATAAAGAGGGCACCTAATGCACACTGGTGACTCACTTGTACACTTGCGTCACATTGACTCACCCAGTTTGATGCGTGTGGATGAATCGGGTCAAACAGTGTGAGAAAGCAAATCAAATAAAGTTGTAATGATGAACAAATTGAATCTGCCAAAGGGAAAATGACTTCATTCAACAGCCAGAAAGAGAGAGCAGCCTCTACCTTCTGTACAGTCAAAACATTGAGAATTTATTTGGAATGCTCTTGGTTACATTTATTTAGCTGACAAATTGAGCAGGGCCAAATCATTCTTTGGCTTCCTCTGAAACTGTGAGCTCAGGCATTTAAATTACAACATCTTTGTGCTCCTCACTGACATCTATAAGATATATGTCTATATGACATCTATCACCTCTGTGGTTCTTCAGGCGTTGAAACAGCAGGTAGGTTTTGCAAAAACACGGATCAACTCTGAGCGGATTATTCCAACTGAAGTACTCTTCACTCTTCGTATCTATTTAAATTGAGGTATAGGGCACAGGGTTGCTAGAAAAATACGAAGGATGCAGCTAAACGCAGTTTAACATTTCTTTTATGGATGGGAAAGACGTTCCTCAAACTCGCACGGCTCAAAGACTGTTTGCTTTTCGTCTCCACGTCTTGTGGTAACTTCTTTTGGTTTCAAAATCCATTACAGACCTGACAAATCCGTTACGAACCCATGGAGAGTTTTTCATCTGCAAAAAAAGTTGAGGGGAGGTACATTATTTTTCCTTTCCGATGGTTGAAGGAATATCATGAATAAATCAGGCGCTCAAGAAGACAGTTGTGAAGTGTCACGCGGAAGATTCATGCAAAGAGCTTAACGGTAATGTAACAAACAACCGTTTACAGCAGCTCTATGAAAATAGTAGACACCATCTCATTTGTCCTGCCAGGCCTGTCCCAACTACAACCGGTTTGATCCCCCACAGAAGAGCGGAGTGAGAAAATGCGAGGTGACACAGTGTGAATTGAGTCAGGTTGTTTTGAGGGCCTATTGTGGTGATAATGCCCAACTCTAAAAATGATCTCTAACGGAGATGGAAGCACTGAGCGGAACGAGACAGGACAAATACTGGGCTAAACACACATCAGATGACAAAATGACGGCATGAACAGGGAAAATAAATAAGCGAACTGTAGAAATGAAGTGACAAACAGAAATTTCTAGCTAAGTTCCATGGAAAATTGATGTCTGAGTAATTTCACAAAAGGAACAGCACTTACTTGCATTAACTAAACACCAACATCAGCAACATGCCAGGTGTCAGTGTGCTTTAATTTAAATTCAGTCAGATAGCTCTCAGATTCCAGACAAAAATATCTTAATTTGTGCTCCGAAGATGAACAAAGGTCTTACGGGTATTGAACAACATGAGGTTAAGTAATTAATGACAGAATTTTCATTTTTGGGTGGACTAACCCTTTAAAGCACTTTAACTGTGAGAAAGTAGTCCAACTGAAGACTGAAGTACATTTGATTGTGCTAAAATAAAGTTATTGAAAGTACTGTATACTTATACTTATACATTTAAAGACATTATTCAAGTATCATACAATCCTCCTTAACATTATCAAATAAATGCTTTTCAAATACATTTCTTTTTTCTTACAGAGGAAGGTCTTTTCTCTTATCTACATCTATTTCAGTTTCTTTTCTGAGGAACGAACAAGGTCACCGTGTTCCATCTAGCCCACTTGGACATTCATCTATTTGTTGAATTTTGTGACCGAGCTGAAGCCGATTCACAGGAAGTGAGGTATATTTTTGAACGCCTTTGTAAACCAAAGGTTTTCTGAGCTGTGCTTATCAATGGCCAATGAACACCCGTTCTAAGGACAGATAACAAAGGACGTCCCACCAGGGTTTAGGTACAAGGATGGAGCATTGGTTTCCTCTCCGCCTTTGAAATTCAAAAGATCACGTTTCAAAAGGAAGGGGTGAACAAAAGGGGGGTGATGTGTGTGGTAAGGGAAGGACGATGTGGTCTTTTGAGCAGTGTGTCAGCAGGTAGAATGCAAGGGCAAGGATGGGTCATTGCTTCCCCACCACTGGCTGTATGTCTGTTCCTGATCATAGACACCACACGCAAAAAAAGCTACTAAATATAGATACGCAGATGATTCAGATCAGAGGAGTCATCCTCGTGTCTCTTCTTTGGCATACACAGTCACACAGGGAATGAATATGCTTGCTAAAACTGATCAGGCGTACACCTTGTGACCTCCGACCTTTAGGGCTGGACAGGAAGAGGAGTGTGTTTCATCAAAATAACAAGTGTGGACAAGGTGACCTGACTTCTAAACAGCAAAGGCAAAAGACACACACACATTTCCACTATTGTCCACCTGAGATTAACAGGCCTGAATTAATGAGCTACCTGGTTTGAATGCAAGCAATGGAGAGAGACGTAATGAATGGCCTACTGTACCACTGAAAAGATTCAGAGTTTGGTTACTTCCTGCTGGTTGATTTGATAACCACATCATTATGCTGCCAAAAACAAAAACTCCTTTGGTGATTACTGAAAATAGCTACATATTCTTATGGAGATTTTTGTTTTAAGTCTAAAGTTAAGTATTTTTCATGTTTGATATTAAATACATGGTATTTTATATTGGTGTCCCCACAAAAATAGTCATTATTTTTTTGGAATTAATTATCAATTTTTTTTAATTAATGTATTATTATTCTTTACTAATTGTTATGAATTACAAGACATTACAGTCCATAACAATATAAAAATGTATTGTAAAAGTGTCTTAAATACCAAAAAATAATTTCCTCTTATCTGAATTAGTCAGTGTATTTCTTCCATCATGTGTCAATGTGCAATCAAAATATTTATAGTATATAGTACTTAATATAGTACTTTTCTTTTGCCAACAGTTTATTTATTTCATTTATAAAAGCCCTAAATAGTTACTTAATTATACAACATGCAATTATTTAAATGTAAAAACTCCCGTCAAACCATATTTTGACTTTAAATGCCTTTATTCTACCATGGTAACAGAGTTTGACGGTGAGGGACGGGGACACCAAATGTACCTGCAATTATAGAATAAGACATATACAATATAATAACATATACAATAAAATATTAATAATGTGAAACAATGTTACAATCTAAAATATCTGTTTAAATTTTATTTATTACTGTGATAATTAGTTGAATTTTCAGCAGCAGTCCTTTAATTTGATGTGTCCTTCATTATAATATTTTATTTTTTTATTTTTGTAATCTCTTTTAAATTAATAACAATTTTAAATTATTACAACAACTCATTTCCTTTCAAAAATAGTTGTGCTGCATTTCTGCAAAAAAAAAGAAATATAAATAAACTAAGTTTAAAACACAGTACAGCATTTGCAGCAATATAAATGTTTTTACTGTCACATTTGGAAAAAAAATGCATTGTTGCATTGGTGAAAAAACGTACCAAAAATAGTGTCATTATATATTGCTAATAAACTGACAGCAAAGCAGATGCCACTGAGGTATGACTAGATACGAATGCTAATAGCTATCTCTCTTTCGCATGACTTCACATGTCGTAGTGAGCACACACATACTGGGACACACACACAAGAATACACACAGGTATATTAAAATCGCATACAAATACAGTGATATTGCACTTACAGTATACATAAAAGCGGACACCACTACAAACAGGCCAAGAAATATAGCAAGCAACTTTTCATTTGTATTTTTACAGTAGTAGCTATGCAGTGTTTAGGTCCTGTATATTCCCAGACAGATAGAAACAACAAATTAATGTAAAAAATTAAATAAATAAAACATACTGTAACTTCATTAGTCATAGTTTATCTTCCCCTTCTAAAACAGGCTTTCAGAATACACAAAAGCAGGTGGTAACTTTTTTTCTGGTGTCCTGGTGTCCATGTGTGGCTTTCAAAAATGCACTCAGCAGCCACAAGTACACAAACAAGCGCCAACATGAGGCTTGTGTTGACTTATGAAGGTATTAAGCAAATAAAAAGATATTTGCTTTTCACATTAAACCCAAGATGATAAGATGAACCACTTTATGCTTTAAGCTAAACTATGTGCAAACATGCCAACGCCATCCGCCTACGATGCTTCTGCAGTGTAAGGAAACTGAAAAACAACTGCTCTCTTGATTCGTCACCTAATGAACGACACATAAGAAAACCCAAGAGAATCCCTCACCAAAGCCACTGGAAGCGTTTTCCAGTATGAGGCAAACAGACAAGTACCTGCAGAAGCGCCCATTCAAACAGGGCTGCGAGAAAACCAACCTCAACGCTTATTACAGAAAAGAGGGGTGGCAATATAAACATTTACCTTGCAGGGCCGGGTTTGAATGGAATCCCTGTGTGTCCACCATCACAGATACACACTCTCCCCCAGTGAGGCAGCCGACAGGAGAATTGGATATCTAATAGGTTGCCATGTAGCTCCGTCTCCCTCTCACGAGTTCAGCTCTAAGGAGGATTTCCTCTCATGTTGACAAATTAGCATAAACTGCTTCCTGGCTCACCTGTACTCATCCAACCTGTTCAGCCTCCTCCGCCCCGCTGCGCAGCGTGCACCTGAAACTGGACAGACCAGCTCGCAAAACGCACTCTGTGGCATGTTAGAACAATTACTTAATGTGAAAAATGATTCAATTACACCTCCTGGGACGCTGAAACTCTCGAGCTCTTTATTGTTGGGACTTTAGTCTGCCTGTGAAGTAACTGCAACTTTTAAATGGCAATTTCAAGACATGGATACAAGAAACAACTATAAACCTAGAGCTTCATGTCCCCTAAGGGGAATAGAAACCCCATTCTGACTTTATCTTTGCCTTGTAAGCAGATACGACAATGAAGCCAATGAGGAGTGGAACTTACAGAGAATGGCCCGACGGCATGAATCATCAACGTTCTGCTTTGTTTAGCCCTCAAATTTACTTTCATAAGGCTGATACTGCACAAATGATGACAAATGGCTCTGAGAGAACTATGACAATCAGATATTAGGAAAAACAGTTCGTTTGTTTTTGTGTGATTTCATGAATGATTAATGGATAAGACCAACAAATGATGTGACAGAACCACAGAGACTGTGCTCCAAAAAAAAAAAAATAGACTGCTTAATTAACGTAATGTGCTTCCATTCACTGAAAAAGGCAAATGAAACACACTATTATCAAGCCTGTAATTTAATATTACCGTCACCTAAAAGAGATACAAACAATGTTCAGTGTGCAGTGTGTCATTTGCCATATTTCTAAACTCCTACCTGGTCTAATGGCACCTTTTAGCCAGACACAAAATATGTACTAATAAGTACATAGCACTGTAGTTTCCAAAATAATTGAACACTAGTGACATTAAAACTCTTACACCTTTTAATCCTTTTCATACAAATTTAAGCTTTGGTTAATAAAGCATTATTTTCGCACAATTACTTGAAGAATATCATTTTATGATCTCAAAACAATATTAATATGCTGTTGGAATTCGAACAGCAGACGTCCAAGTGTAACGGCACTGTATGTCGGCGCACTCCCCAACAGGGCTATCGGCACCAACAGATTTGGTGTATTTTCAACATAATAGATTAACATAACATTAACATAAATAAATTTTTAACAACAGTCACCGAATATTTAAATTCTGAACTGCCGCAATACATACCTATATCAACATAATAATGTTCCAGGGTTCACATATTGAAGCTGTATTTTAGTGCCACTCAGTGGACAATTATCTTTTAAACTGCGGCAAAACATGCAGTTAGACACAAAAAAAATGGTGTTGCACAAAAAGGTATCAGGTTGTCAAATTCTCAGTTAGTCTTCTATTTCTGTATGTTCATTGAAAGTCAATGGGGTCCAAAGTTATTTGTGGACAATAATGTTTTTGGTGTTTTTTTCCACAGAAAGTCATACAGGTTTGGAATGAGATGGGTGAGTAAATATCAGTGGAGCTTCATTTTTTTTTCTTTGGCAATGAAAATGTGATGGACAGAAGTGCAGTACATTCAGATGACTGTACAACACACCCATTATTCAGGTGACAAAACACTGCGCAAAGAAAATTAAAAAAAAAAAATCCATAAAGCAGTTTTGAAAATTACATGGTCTATGACCTTTATACAGTGCAAGTGTATACCTCACAGCCTCATCTTCATCTATGTTAAATTCAATATGGCGTCTAACCTGATTAAGTTTTTATTTTAGGCCGAACTATCCCTTTAAGGTTGTGTTTTTAAATAAAGTTTCATGGTTGAGTAGTAGATGCTCACAAAAGTGAGAAAATCTCAGATTGTCTTCAATAGGCAGCCACAATTATGAATTGCAAAGCTGACTTTCTGGTCCACGCACGGCATAGCTCATTAGAGAGCAAGAAAGATGAATAGAAGATGTTTCACCTCGAGATTCTAAGTCTAAACTGCATTTTGAGAGAAATATGGAAATCTTTTGATCTGCAGAATGCAAATCTTCTCGCCAACCAAATAAACAAGCCAGGCGTGAAGACTTTAACAAGAAGGTCCAAAGAGCGACCCGCCGGTGTCTAATGAGTGTGCGATGGCACCCGTTCCTTTCCTCAGCCCATCTGATGACTGCTCAGCCTCTGGAACCTGCATCAAACCGATAGGTTACTCTGGTCCATGATTTTAAAAAAGTGAAGAGGTTTTAGTTTACAAGACTGCTTGCTTTCAATATCCATCAGATTCCTTGGACAAATGGCATCGCTCACTGCGCATACCTCAAAGATGTTCTCAATGTGAATAACATGACTGAATTACCACCACAACATCCCAACTTACATGCATACCCCTATTATGTTACACATTCAGAGAGTGCAGAGTAAAAAAAAAAAAAAAAAAAAAAAAAAGACCAGCAGGCCCAACATTCAGGCCAATTGTTGTGGCCCCATTGTTCAAATCCTGATGGGAATCTCAGGGGCCGGCTGAATAGAGATGCTACTGCGGTCTCCTGTTACTTCCCATGGTTTCTAAGTGATGGGGTCTTGGCTCATGTTCACCGGCTTCTTAATGTTTAGATGGATCTGATAATAACATCACCTGGGCCTCCTCCTCGTCCTCTTCCTCTTGGTCTTTGTATAACACTAAGCTTCTATTGATTTATTTTCAATGAGTTAGAGACTGAGACTCTTATTTCTGGCTGTGTATGCAGTCCACTGAAGAGCACAAAAAGTGAATTCACCAAAGCCCAGTAATTATGATTAAGAGCTTACCAAACAAAATGGAGCTGGGGAAGAATGTTTTTTGCTGTCTCATCCTTGCAACTGAGGATACAAAGTGGACAGTAGAAAAGGGCATTTGTATATATCATTTTTCACAGCTTTTTATTTGCTCTTGTCTTTGATATGAAAGCATATTACATCATTCTTTACAAATTCTACTAAGAGAATTCAAGAGAAATGTCCCACTGAATTAACTTCCAAGATGGCTTGGCTTAAACTGGAAACACTTTAGCAAAACTGCCGTAAGAATAGCTATGTCACACTACTGTCATGTTCTGTGTCTGTCTCTGTCCGTGTCTTGAGTCTGTCTTGGTTTGCTCCGTGTTCCCCCC
>JAUMHI010000052.1:14353235-14386042 GCA_032359435.1 Enteromius unitaeniatus
ATATGTGTGTATATATATATATATTAATAATATATGACTAATATTAACTATTTAACCCAGAGGGGAAACTGTTACATGTTTGGATGTCTTTGTTGTCATTTCCCATGTGTTCTGTGTTTTTCTCCTGTGATCCGTTCAGGTGTGTCTGCCTCATTAACATTGATTGTCTTCCCTTCTTAAGTTGATCCCTGTGTATCAGTGTTTGTCCGTTATCGTTAATGTATGGCTGTGAATACCTGTTCTCTGTGTTCTTTGTTTATATTAAAAATCCTGAACTCTTTCAACGACTCCTCGCTTTTGGATTTACACGCAACATAACATACTAAAATAGTATTATACTCAACTGTCATCCATAGGTAGCATAGACTAATTCACACACGCAACTATCACCTCTCTCTCGATCGATCAACTGAATACTTAATTCAGTAGATAACTGATTTAAGTAAATGTGATTTACCACGCTTTCATTTCTTTCTTATCTGAAGCGGTCACAATGCTGAGCTAACAAGCTCATAGCTTCGCATCAGGTGGCTCACGCCATGCATTCATTATGCATTCATTCTTTAGCAGCAGTTTTTTATGGCAATATTTAAATAACACCTTCTTGGTGTACTCAAAATGGTCTCCCACTATTGACAGACATTTCTCAAATAAAGGATCTGTTTAGTCCTCTGTCACAGTTAATAATGTGTGTAGTAGCCTCAGTGGTCCATGTCTCTATAAGCGCGTCATCAAGCCGGTGCACCACTAGTATAACTTTGTTTTAGTTTCAGGCAAGCTGCAACAGTCCCATTCTGTGTAAGAGAAAAACTCGGTTTAGCTGAACCTTCACTGTTTAATTAACAGTGATGAGTTAAATCATGGTTAATGGCGAAACTGGTTAGTTGATGCATCCCTATATGAGGTTGCATTTGTTCTTGACAGGAATTGTGTTCATTTAGACACAGAACATCTTTACTTCCACGTCAAACAAATGACTTTTCAGATGACAGTCAACTGTTCAAATGAATGCGGAAACATTATGACATTAAAAACTTTTCCGTGTCTTGTCAGCTGCAATACTGTGCTGGTAGCAAATACTCTTTACTATAATCTGTATCGTTTCACATTAAAACATGATTGAGACTAAAATGCGTGTCAGATCTGTTGCATTCTCTAGCAACAGCTCTTAAATAGCAGCCAAACACCTAAATGACCCTGCTGCTGATATTTGTAAATCAAAAAACTAAAGAAATAATAAAAATATATTTTTAGCTTTTAAAATGAATCTATATTTAAAGTTACAGCTATTCAGTGTCTGTATATTTCCTACTTGCAGAGGGGCACATATAAATACGACATTTATTATAATGGGTTTCTTTTAAGTTCACTTAAACTAATTGTTTAATAATAGGTGAAAAATCTATTTCACAGAGACATCAGTCTGCAAGCACTGTGGCCAAATGTCTGTCTAGCACAGGATTACATAAAAAAAGAACTCTTTACATCAGCATGTCATAATCTTACTATTTGCTCTAACACTGAAGCAAAATGGGGATTAATCGATACCTTCAAAGTGCCAGATCCGATTTAACAATTCTTCTCCTGATCACACCTGATCTCTAACAGAGCTGAGTGAGTGAAAACCTCTAGTAAAACTACCTCTCATTTTCTCCAATAGACCTGAGTCAGTGCCATTTTTAATATTGGAGGTATGAAGATGAGGCTGTGAGGATAGAAGTACACTGCGTTCATTGGATTGGACTGTTTGTACCGTTTGTTCAGCTGACAAAACTTCTTTCTGAATAGCAGTTTTGAAAGTTAAGTTAAAAGTACACAATACAGAATCTTTATGTATACAGTGTGTGCCACATGAAAGACTGTAAGTCTATCCCTCACAGCCTCATTTTTATCCATGTTAAATTCTACTCAAATAAATACAAATAAGACTATTTCATCCCCCAATTTCAAATGACAAATTCCACCTAAACAATGAAGAATAAATTCTAATGGAAAAAGTACTCATTATTTGAACTTCGGCTCCTTTTGACACACATTTTGTACCAATCAAATGAGACGTGCTGCAAGCTGAAGCTAGCTATTTAAAAGAAGCTATGATCTCTCAACATGTCCCGCCTAAACTTACACTTTCAACTGGACAGACATCAACCAAGAAATAAAATTTGCATTCATCAAGTGCTTTAACAACAGGCAAATGTAGCCTCTCTCCTTCAACACTATCGATGCCTCCATCCGAGGTTCTGCATTTGCATGACTGGGGTTATTGCACTTGACTCACCCCATTGATGAATATATCTATCACTCTAATAGTATTTCCATACTGTTTGCAGAGAGCGAAACATAATGTGAAATCCAGGGTTACCATTATTATTAGTCTGAACATGAAAAAAACATAATTACGGCGATTATCCAGCATTATTATCCAGATTGCACTTAAGAAAATTCTTATGGAATTAGAATTTATCTGAAGTAATGTCTTTCTTAAGAAGACTTTTGTGAATCTGGCCCCTGGTCTCATGAAAATATGTACCTCTGTGCACTTTTTGTGCAACACCGTTTTTAGGTACCTTACTGCAGGTAGCAGTAGCTCGTGGCCTCTGTGTGTCACACTCATGTCTCTTTACTCTGTGAACTACTGAACAAAACTAGCATCTATGAAAATCCACAGATATGAAGCTAAATATGTGTGATGCTAAAGCATCAGTTTTCAAATCTCCCAGCATATTAATACTGTTTTGAAGTCATAGCACAAAATTCTTCAAAAAGTAATTGTGTTGAAAATTACACTATATTAATGCAAACTATGTGAATGTAAATGCAAAAATGTACATTTGTGTAAAAAGTAATAAAAGGTGTCAAAGTTTTACTACCCCTGGTGTTAATTTCCTTTGGAAACTGCAGTGATGCACCAAGATACGATTATGCCATATGGCATATATTTATGCCATAAGACCAGGTAGGTAAAATATATTTTATTTTATTTATTTACTTTCCGGCTCTTTGTCAAACGTCGCGGCTCAGCTCAGCTTAGATTTACATTTTAGTCTAGTACTAGGGTTAAGCCTCGCCTTTGAAACCGGGGGTATGTCCACTAAAATAATCTTGTTCAAAAGTTTGGACACACCTTCTCATTCAATGTGTTTTCTTTATTTGCATTGGTAGATTTTCACTGAAGGTATCAAAACTATGAATGAAAACATGTGGAGTTATGTACTTAACAAAAAAACATCTGAAAACATTTTTTATATTCTAGTTTCTTCAAAATAGCCACCCTTTGCTCTGATTACTGCTTTGCACACTCTTGGCCCTCTCTTGATGAGCTTCAAGAGGTAGTCACCTGAAATGGTTTTCACTTCACAGGTGTACCTTATCAGGGTTAATTAGTGGAATTTCTTTCTTTATCAATAGGGTTGGGACCATCAGTTGTGTTGTGGAGAAGCCAGGTTACTACACAGCCGACAACCCTATTGGACAACTGTTAAAATTCATATTATGGCAAGAACCAAAGCTAAAAATTAGTAGCCATCCAGAAAATTGCAAAAACCTTAAGTGTCCCCAAGTGGAGTGGCAAAAACCATCAAGCGCTACAACGAAACTGGAACACATGAGGACCGACTCAGGAAAGGAAGACCAAGAGTAACCTCTGCTTCTGAAGACAAGTTAATCCGAGTCACCAGCCTCAGAAATCGCAGGTTAACAGCAGCTCAGATCAGAGACCAGATAAATGCCACACAGAGTTCTAGCAGCAGACCCATCTCTAGAACAACTGTTAAGAGAAGACTGCGTGAATCAGGCCTTTATGGTCAAAAAGCTGCCAGGAAACCACTGCTAAGGAGAGGCAACAAGCAGAAGAGATTTGTTTGGGCCAAGAAACACAAGGAATGGACATTAGACCAGTGGAAATCTGTGCTTTGGTCTGATGAGTCCACATTTGAGATCTTTGGTTTCAACCGCCGTGTCTTTGTGAGATGCAGAAAAGGTGAACGGATGGATTCCACATGCCTATGTCCCACTGTGAAGCATGGAGAAGGAGGTGTGATGGTGAGGGGGTGTTTTGCTGGTGACACTGTTGGGGATTTATTCAAAATTTAAGGCACACTGAACCAGCATGGCTACCAAAGCATCCTGCAGCGGCATGCCATCCCATCCGGTTTGGGTTTAGTTGGACAAGCATTTATTTTTCAACAGGACAATAACCCCAAACACACCTCCAGGCTGTGTAAGGTCTATTTGACCAAAAGGAGAGTGATGGAGTGCTGCGGCAGATGACCTGGCTTCCACAGTCACCGGACCTGAACCCAATCGAGATGGTTTGGGGTGAGCTGGACCGCAGAGTGAAGGCAAAGGGGCCAACAACTGCTAAATACCTCTGGGAACTCCTTCAAGACTGTTAGAAAACCATTTCAGGTGACTACCTCTTGAAGCTTATCGAGAGAATGCCAAGAGTGAGCAAAGCAGTAATCAGAGCAAAGTGTAGCTATCTTGAAGAAACTAGAATATAAAAGATGTTTTCAGTTATTTCACCTTTTTTTGTTATAACTCCACATGTGTTCATTCATAGTTGTGATACCTTCATTGAAAATTTACCAATGTATATAAAGAACACATTGAATGAGAAGGTGTGTCCAAACTTTTGGCTTGTACTGTATATATGGATTGGCAGATATTATTTTAAACACATAATTCACATTTTATGTCACATTACTTCTCAAGTACATTTACTTTGATTTAAAAAGGTTTGCACTGGAAAAAAATTTTTTTTTTTTGCAGTGTACTATAGATAAATATTGTCTAAAATATGATGCAATGAGAATTGGGCCTTGTAGTTTTGTAAGAACAGCAAAACCTCTGGTTGTATTTCGAATACAAAATGACAAAAAAATATTTTTCATAGACTACAACAACCACTCTCCTCCCTACCCAGAACCCCTAGAGTAAACTCTGTTTCTATTTGAGTAACAGGACCTACTTTCGAACTATCAGGAGCCCTGTGTTTGACAGCACATTAAAAAGAGAATTTCTACAACTGAACCTAACAGAACAGCTAAAAGACTCAAAAGTAACAAGAACATGAGTGCTTGAAGAAAAAAAAAAAGAATTTGAAACCACCAGCATGCATATTTCTCCTGACAAATGTGTCTTCCTCAAAATTCTAGAGAGGAATAAAGAGCCAGAGCATTCTTTTCTGAGGCAGCCTTCCGTTTCAGCGATGGCTTGAAGATAAGAAGGATGGCATGAATTCAGAGCAGTATGGATTTACTTTGTAGTTCAGTGGTGACTGTAGAGGTAACTTAAAACAGTGGCCTGCCCTGTCACCTCAGTCCATTCCCTTCCATCCTCTGCTCACAGATCTTACTTTCACGCTCCAATAGACTGCCTGCCCCCTCAAAACTAAAATCAAAACCCTCTGAATTAATCACTTCTCTCAGTCTTGGCTTTATAATGAGTCTCTGTGGGAATTATAAACAGAGTTGTATTAGGTCTCTGAAATGTTCTTGACGTCCATTGTGTTCTTCTGCAACAATCGACAGCAACGCTCAAATATCACCAAACTCCTCAGCACTCTTGTAAATGTCAATAACAATGAAAAATATATTTAGGACATCTGACATTTCATAACAGCGGGGTAATACATTCTAAATAACTAATAGATATGACCAAACACTTGATGCATTATTGATTGATGAATTACATTGTATTCTTTTAGTAGTTGCTTTTATCCAAATGAGAACACTAAAAGCAATCTGTCGGTAGAGACAACAATATTTGTTATTGCTAGAACAGCGCAGAAGCTAGAGCAGAGGTGAAATGCAGAGAAGAAGAAAAAAGAAGAAATATCTACTTTAAAGTGACTTTACAGGGTAGAAAGTAATTTCATTTTGTGTTGGTCTAATATGTAGCACTGACTACATTTAACCAATATACAAGTAGACACGATCAACCTATAGAAACGTGTTCATGGTTTCACACTCAAGTGACATTGCTGTTATGTGTCAATGAAAACCTGTTTGCACACATTTTTAAGCATTGTGGTTTAAAAAGTGATTTCTAGCTGTTGAAACCCATCAGCAGAGAAAGAGAATTCATTGTGCTATATGTGGAGTGTATTGAACTTGAAGTTGTTTTTGCTGCTTTATAGGACTTGAGCAGTTAAATAAACACACTTGTATGTGTCAAAATGGCCATCTTTACAAGTATCCTCATAAAGAAAGTCATTTATGTCTTATGTGAAACATACAGCTGAGAAGGAAAATGTGTAACAGTATATTGGATCCGAGCAGCTCTTAAAGTGACAGCAGTGTTCTAATATTCTATTCGTTACCGTAAAATAAAATGACTCATATTGTGATATAAGATTTTGGTCATATCACCCATCCCTAATTAATCCTGTAATAGTTTTTAATGCTTAAATAAATAATAACTCCTGACCTTAATGTGAATTTTGCTCTTTAGCCTGACAGTCATTATAACAATGAACTTAATTTACAAGTTATTTGCTGGTTTATTAACAGGCATTGCTACATAAAACAAAATAATGTACAACGTAAATATATGAATGTGGTTTTTAGAAATGTTATCTGTAGACAGAATGGTTTAAGACTTGACCTTTACCGTTTAGTAAATCCTATTATCAGTTTTATTATGCACATGATGTCTCAATTTTTTCTTTGCACCTGCACCCTCCTCAGCTCAGAAAATACATTTTCACGACCTTATTGTTAAAATGATCACACCCTATCATCTGCTCCAAGAGAAACAACAAAACAGACCTCAAACCAATTTGATAAAAGACATCTGCAAATGTCTAAATGAGAAAAACAAATCTGAAACCACAACAACAAAAACACGTTCATCATTCCACGCTCCCTATATATCCCTTTAACCTGTTGACGTCAATAACACACATTTCCACTTGTTTTCTCCCTTTCTGAGGAGAAAGGATGTGCAATACTTCATTAATCCTGGGCGCTATCTGGGGAGAGTGACTTGTAAATGGTAAGCAACATTATCAATCACGAGATGGAAGCTTGTGATTCATCACAATGCGTTTCCATTAAAAAGCCCCACGAGAACAGCTCTTGTGTCCTGCATCTTTTTCGATCAATATCTGTGGCATGGATAGCCATCTGCACAGCTCTGCAAAGATGCATTAAGGCATGTTTAGATGTAAAATGAAAGAGTCAAATTAAACCTCACTCAACATTGAAAAGCAGCCAAACACAGAAACACTAACCAAAAGATACTTTGGTATGATTCAACTAACAAAAAACACAGAGGTACTGTAAATAAAATAAAACTAGTCGGTAATGCATCAGAATGGTTTAGAATCCAGTTTCCTTTCTGCAAGTTACTTTGGTAAGGACATTGTCAAATTAGATGGCAATTTTAATGAGTGAGTCACTGATTCATCCACTCAACCGGCTGTTTCAAAATGAAGGAATCGATTTTCTCATCCAATTTGTTCAAAATCTCTGATTCATTCAAGCCTGTGATGTTTGGAGACACAACGACTGATTGTTCTTGGTTTGGAAATATTTCTTTTGGTGAAGCAAAATACACAAAGTAATCAAAATCTTTCTAAAAAATAAGAAGTAAAGTGAATTGCTGTATAAAACCATCACATTATTGCTTATGGCACAAAAAAAGGTGTGTTTTCCCATTTATTTTCTTTGTCTTTCAGTTCCACTGGGAGAAATAATAGTATGAGATAATATTTTAGGTTAAAATAGCAGAGGAAAAATGTTTGCTCTGATCCATAACTGTATTTTAGATCTCTCTTAGATCTCTTTTAATAAAAAACATTTCCCAACAAAATGCTAGTCCAAAACGAAAACAAGATTTTTTTTTGTATATTCTTAAAAACACACAGACATAAAATAATAATCTTTAGGGTAGAGAGTTGTTTATTGGATTACTGGTATATCTTAAAATGTTTGTCTAAAGCAAAAGGAGTTTAGAAAGCAGGGTTTGGGGTGACGATAAAAAGTGCCAGAAGATAATCTCTTTAATCATAGACTCAACAGCCCCAACAGCTGCACAGTTTCTTATTCTCCTTTATCTTACACTCGTTTTCCCCTGAATAGTGGTTGCTTGTCCTACATAACAGTCATGGGCAGCAAATCCTCTTAGCATCTAATCATCGGCTTTATTCATAAAGGAAGTTCCTGATGTATTGACAGAACTGAATGCCCCAATCTCATTTGTGCTACCAGCTGAACTCATCATTCTTATGTCTCCAGCTTAAAGAATGATACTTCAGCAAGACAATACAATTCATGCCATTCAAACACCAGTACAAAGAGTTATTGGTTTAGAAACATAACAAAAAGGAAATGCACACACTAAACAGTATATTTTTAGATAAGAAACTGGGCAACTGGGAATGGTGTATTGAACAGTGATGGACAATTTTATTTTGTATTTTTTCTCCATATCAGCTATTATAAATAATTATCTCTTAAAAATGCACATTTAATAGTACCTTGAGTTGACAGCATACATTTAGTATAAATTAAAAAAATGGTATACAGTAGCTTATATTATTCGTTACTCTTTTAATACCTTGAATGTGTCTATATTAATGTAAGAAAATTCAACATGAGCATTCCACATTTTTGCCACAATAGCATGGTTCAGTTAATGTTACTATAGTAAATTTGCAAATTGAAAAGCCTTCTGACTGTATTGTTATAAGTGCTTCAAATGGTACGGGTGGGAATCTTCAGGCACTTTATGATCCGATCCGATTCCGAGAGTCACGATCGATTCCAAAACGATTCTTGATCTACTTTTTTTTTACCCCAATTAATTCTTCTGCTGTGCAAATGCATCTTTACAGCTTTACATCTTAACCAACGTTGACGTTTCTATGCTTTTTGTTTATGTTTGAGATATCTGTGTGTTAGTACTGCCATCTTAAAAGTAGGGGTGTGAATCTTGGTTTCACAATTCAATTCAATAAGATTATTATTATCAACACAATGGCCCAGTTTCACAAATGTGGCTTAGCTCAAGCCAGGACTAGGTTAAATTAAGATATTTGCATCTTTTGCAAAATTTTAAGATATGTCCGAGCAAGATTTTTTCAGTAGAAGCAGTTCAAACATGCATTTTAGCCTGTGACTAGCTTAAGCCTTGTCTGTGAAGCCAGGAGAATATCGCATTCTCCTTCAATATTACTTCACATGGCTACATTTTAAATCAAAATTATTTTGTGCAAAATGTACATTTTTTATCATTATATAAACAAGCTACTCTTTTAAAACTATTACTTGTTTTGAAAAGTGCTCTTTGAGTATACGAACGTTTACAGAAATAGTTTTGACTTTTCATAGTTGGATTTTTCATTTTTTCATGCATTATTGCCACTTGATTATTACTGATGAGCTCATATACAGTGGCAGCTTTAACAGGCTGCATTCAGACTAATGCACAGATCTCTTTCGATATATATCAGATGTTCGGCTCTGCTCTGAAAACATAACTGACGGTGTGTTCATCAGTTTTGTATAAAAAAAAAAATTAATATGCAAGTGCATTAAACCACAGCCACGATCAGCCGCTTCAGGACAAACAAACACAAAACCAGCATGCAGGTTTTTTAGCATCCAATACCAATGCATTCCAAAGGGTATGAAAAAAAAATATCTAAAGTAAAACGTGATGGATGGAAGCACACACGGTCAAGAAATGTGCATGTGTCTTAGCGCAAATTCTGTTTCAGTCATTTTACTGTCAATGACAGTGGGCTTTTATTGCGATATTGGAAAAATAAGGTGATGTCACTTTAATTAGACCTTGTTAATCTATCGTCAGACAGTGCTCATTAATTAAGTGATCAGTCGCTGAACAGGTTGCAATGCAACAGTCTAGTGTGGAAATGAGCCATTATTAACAGCTGCAGCACACAAACACAAGCCATCTCTGAGGGATTTTCAAGGATGCAACTCAAACACTAGAGCTGTGAGCCCTGCTTATCAGGCATTTCTGCTCAAAACCAACTTTATATGAGGACAAGCATTTGTTTAAATGTGTAACCCCACATCACCTCCTTTTTGTACAGAACAGCCTCAATAATGCTTTTTATACGGCTATTTTAAGTCTACTCCAGGAATGCATCTAATCTCCTGTGTCTCTCAACAGCTTGTATCTTAACAGCTAAATATAAAAGACTGTAATATAGACTGGAGAGTGTAGGAACACTATCAGTTTAACCAATTGGAAATTAACATCACAATCACTCATTTGGGAATCTGAGGTGACAAATAAAAGAGACAGAAACAATTAAGCAAGTAAGACTAAACAAAAAAAAACATTATTTGATTTGTGCTCACGTTTTTAGGACAATTAGATGAAGTTTTCAAATTTGATTTGCGTTTTTTTGCAGCGTTTTAAGAATGACTTTTCAAATATCCTTTCAGTAGCTTTGCATTACTATTTAGTTAATGTGCGGGGATATGTGTGCCGCTTTCTATACAGCACCAAAAACATGTTTTGAGAATTTTTTGCTAACAATTCCTTGAAATTATCTACCTGGTCTCATGGCATAAACATACCTTGCTGCACTTTTTAGTAGGGCACAAAATATGTAACTAAGTACATATCACTGTAGTTTCCAAAAAAATGAACACTATAGGCAGTAAAACTCTGACACCTTTTATTCATTTTCACACAAATTTTAAAAAGTTTTAATTATTAAAGCACAATTTTTTGCACAATTACTTAAATATCATGTTACGATTTCAAAACAATATTAATATGCTGGAAGATTTAAAAACTGATGCTCCGAATTGTTAGCATCACACATATTCAGCTTCATGTCTATGTGTTTTCATATATGGTAGGATTGTTCAGTAGCTCACTGCATACAGAGATGTATTTGAGAGGTGAGGAGCTCTGGTTCAAATCCTGTATAACTACAGTTCCAAACGGTTCAAATCTGCCACGGTATGACACGGTTGCATCAACAAATGCCTTTTGATATCAGTTTTGCATTTGTTAACACTATTGGGTAGGTTGAGGGATCGGAATTGGTTTAGGGCATATTTCCAACACAATAAATCATTATCTTTTAGCAACAGTCCGCTGTTTTTTGTTATTTGAATTCTGAACCATGGCAATACATTCCTGAAGCAATGTAATAAAAACACAGCAATATGTACCTATATCAACATAATAAAAAAAGTGCCAGGGTTCACATAACCTGCGTTTTAGCACCACTCAGTGGACATTTCTCTTTGAAACTGTGGCGAAGTGTGCCGTAAGGTACGTACAAATGGTGTTGCACAAAAAATGCAAAGAGGTATGTATTTTTATGAGACCAGGTTGGTAATGAAAACATTATTTCAACCAACTAACATTTTCTTTCGAACATCTTGCAAACATTCTAAAAAAAAACAAAAAAAAACAGATACATTTAAATGAATGTCACTGCTGCTGCTGGAAAATGTTCGTTCAAAACATTGCAAATTCTACATTCAGGTGTCTAATACACACAGCACAAACACACTTTGAGTTACGATGAAACATAATATGTTACCCTGCACTACCTGTTCAGACAGATAGTTAAGATATCTTAGCAGTGAGACAGTAAAAAGTCACTTCTGTCCCCTATTTCAGAAGCTGCTGTACCATTTGTTGTGTTAAGCTTGATAAGGGGTCACAGGAGTGGTGTCTGGTGATGCCACCTGTAGACTGATGCTCTCTGTTCATCACTTGAAATGTCAAGTGAATTATAATGCAAAGCTAGCATTTGTCACAAAGACTACTGAGCAGATACCTCCGCTTGTCATATATCTATAAAGGAAAAAAGTAAGCTTTGTGAGAATTTCTTCCCATGGTGCACTGCAGTTCTCCTGATACCTGGAGAATCAATTCTGAAATCGTTCATTGTCCATGTCAGTATTTTATGAGACAGGACAATAACATCAGGGCACCACATGCCGAAAGCCAAAATTAATTCAGTATGACAACCATACTGATGAGTTCTAAAGGTTAATGGGGAAAAAATGTATTCTAATGAAAAATATTTTGAAACCAAAGACCTGTGAAAACCATAGGACGGTTATTGCCACAGTATACACCATTGACAATATGAACTTTAAGAAGTGTTGCTTCAACATGCCGACTGTAAAAGCAGGTGTTATGTAAAATTTTACTTAACTGCTAATTAGCTAATGTGTTTACTTAGATGTTGACACACTAGATTTACATTTCCTGAAGGAAGTGCCTAAAAGGCAGCACAAGATAAACAAACAGATGTAAAAAAGAAAACACAGAGAACAACTCCAGATGCAGAGAGAAAAGAAAAATCACAACTGTGAATGACAGATCTATCAATGTCAAAGGGGGAGTTGTTTTTTAACTTGCACTTTGAAATGTATTGTGTAATAAAATCCAATAATACATATTACTTAGGATATATTATCTGAACAAGAGCTGAATGGTGCTGCATTCATTTCAGAAAAAATAAAAATCCGAAGCATAAGCATAAACTTTAACAAAATAAAAAAATCATAATATTCCGTTTAGATTTTCACAATATTACAGTTTTACTGTATTTTATCTAGAAAAACGGGCTTTGGTGAGCATGATTTATTTTGTTCAAAAACTTTTATAATATATATACTGGAAAAGACTGGTAGTGTGTATGTGACCCTCAGTAAATAAAGCGTTCTTCAATTCACTGTATCAGCAGAACAAAATTAAAGATCGTTCCCTAACCATCAGCACCCAGAGGGAATTATTAAAGCTCAGGTAAACATGGCTGAATGTGACAGAAATTTGCAATGTTGTCGACGCTTTTAAAAATGAGCCTGTGCTGGAGTATGTCAAAATATCTGCTGCTGTAACAATGACAGTCCCATTTAAAAAGGTTAATGTATAACTCATGAGAGAATTGATGGGATCTTATTTTAGCACTGAGCGTTGAAAGCTGAGCGAAAAGACAGGCATTTGATTACTTAAGAGTAAGGCATGTCATTTCAGAAATAAACTGACATCCAATTTGTTTGATTGAGTAGCCGGACTAATAACATTGGCTCAACCAGAGGTATAAGTTTGGTGTGGGACAGCAGTGTTTTTGTACTTTACTATACAATTACATCCAATGGAGAAGAAAATAAAAGCAATTTTCAATTATCATAAAAGTATTCTATATACTTGTGCACTCTACTAAAACCATATAATAGTTTTGTTTGAGAATCAGACAAAACTGAAAGTTATACATTTTCTTCTCCGCTGGGTTGTTAGCCCAATACAAACAGATAATACATGATGCGTAGTACGAGATAATCAGTGAGTTGAAGATGTGATAAGCATTTTAGCCTGGCTTCCGCGACTATAAAGCTCATAGGAGCTTAGTCTGGCTAAGCTACCTTACTACCCGCCTTCTGGGTCCATCAGATGCCTCTGTATACTATTGGACGAATCTACAACCAATCAGACCACTCATTCCGATGACATATGTGTAGCGACGGAAACCTAAAGCCACCGTAACCAATTGTAGCTAGCTTCATTAAGGCAGTAGGAAAATGTCTTTACTTACTGTAATTAATTCCGCTCCGTTTTTAAAGAAAACCTGTCATGAAAATTTCTCGCAACAGCAGAGTCGAACGATTGTTGCTGCTCGGTACACGCCATGTTTGAAAGCTGGGTCGCAGAACTGCTGCATCATCGCATTACACCCGCCTCAGTCTGGGTGGGGGGAGCCTGTTTCTCATTGGTTCCCATTTTTTTGGGAACTGAAATGCTCTACTTACTTTGCTGGTGAAGTGAATGTAGCGTCAAAAGAAGTATGGGCGGACCCAGGCTATAATTTTGCTCCTTCTGCCACCCAAAATCTATTGTATGGCTTATGAGGATTTTTATTTATTTATTTTTTGTGCCTTTTTTGTGCCTTTTTTGAAGCCTTTCAAGTTGCCATTCATTGTTACTGCATGCATGACAGAACAGGCAAAAGTCTTTACATTTTATATTTTGTAATTTTTAGAAGATATGCCATTTTGGATCAAAATGAGAAAGTGTATTAACAAAATAATAATGCTGAACCACTTAAATAAAAATCAAAACAACATAATATATTAAAGGTATCTGATGCAACACTGAAAATATGTTACATACTAAACTTTTAAAGCATCACAACAGAATAGAAGAACTGAAGTTCAAAGTAACTCTTTTTTTTTTTTAAGGTTTGAGGGAATTAATACCTCCAGCGCCACAGCTGTCAAAAATCAATCGAGGGCGTCAGAATGGTTTGTACATGCATTTTAAATTCTCTTCAAACAAGCTGTGAAATGCACCTTTGACAAAGGAACAGTCATACTAATGGAACTTTATACAGACCCTCTACGGAACGAGTGAGTGAAGCTCTTGTAAAATTCTCCATGATGGACCCAATTTTGACCAAAAGCCTCTTGTGACAAACTTCCACAAACCCAAGCTTTGAAATGGTTTACTTGTGTGTCAAGCTGCCTCTGGGGAGAACCGATTCGGCATCCATGTTCAAACAATGTCCAGAGGAGAAGGAATTAGTCTCTAATTCACTCTACCCCATTCAACCTTCTTCTGCAGCTCAGCGGGCAGAAAAGGTCACAACAGGTGTCCCGTGCCGTCCCCTTTTAAGAGTGCTTGGCTATGTTCCATGGTTACCCCAGTGAATGCCATGCACCATTTCCACTCTTTGAACAAACACTGCAGGCCTTTTTCTTTACTGCTTTTGTCCAGTTCCCTTGTCCAACCAGGGTCAGAGCAGGGCAGTAAGTGTCCCGAGTGGTTGCTATTTTTCACACTAAGGAACTTAGTGCCTGGCGGTCCTGGTTTGGATATACAGGTACGTAACAATACACTACTATTAGTAAATGGCTGCAATCTATTGGTATTTAGTTTATAACTTGAATGTCCCAAATTAACCATTGTTATGTTCACTATAAAATTTTAAGGGAGAGTTGAAACGCTTATAGAGCTCTGCCATAGATTAAAAGGGAAGAAGATTGTCTCTGTATGATGTGTTGCTCTTGATGTCATGTGACAAGTGTTGAACTTACTATTAAATCCTGACCAGACGAACATCTCAAATTTCTGGCATCTCATTAAGAAGAGAACAGTTTCTCTGAAGCCACAATGCAAAATGTAACAATGACAGCTGGTCATAAGATGCCACAGTAAAAGCTAAAAACAAATACGCATGGGATAATGATAACAAGGAATAATAGAAAAATGCTTTCATTCACCAAAAATGGATAGTGCTGTGTTGTCGAATGTGTGGTTTCAAATGTTTTGTGCAGATACGTGTGCCATGAATTATTTGTCTGCTTACATTTAAAACCATGCATACCAGTTAAATGCCTGAATGTTTACAAATGGCGACTGAAGACAGTACGTAATAGATCATTTCTAAGCCAAATAATGTTTTATTAGGATATTGCGGTTATGACAGCGGACAAAAAAGCCAAAAAGAAATCACTTCGATTGTTCGCTTAATTCGCTGTTGTTTCGTTACGTGAAAAATTATGCGACAAAAATGTATACAGCGCTCCGGAAAAACCTCAAATCGTAATTTTCTTATTTAATGCATTGAATATTGTAAAGACATACATCGGGACCGATGAATAGTAAACAGTAACTATACGTGCAAATCCTTAAAACTGTGTCAAACTAACATGTTTTTATGCCAAGACTGCCTTGCAGAAGATGTTATCGATTGGTCGACAGGAGCTGCGTGAGGATTTAATACGCATGGATTGACGGAAAAGCTTAGCAATCGTACCGCATGTTGGCACAAAGGGAAAATTTCACCACTCACTAAAGCAGTGTGATCCTCTGCAACCAGCAGGTACCGGCACGGCCAGTCAAGAATTCCGTCATCCAAAAGAAGATCGTAAGGATTTTTTTTAGGATATTAGGGTTAAATAGTGCTCCTAACAGCGAGCAATGCTTCTTCAACATTTCCAGAGATGTGATTCACCGCAAGGGTTAAAAACCGTACTACGCTTACACTCCTATCAGCATGCCACGCCATTTTCCTGCTTTTTTTTTCCCCCACGCTTCCATGCTTCCTGCTCCGCCGTCCCCTCCTGAACGCTGATCAGTGAGGTATTTTCAGCCGGAGGATGAGACGCAGAACACATAAAAGCAACACAAATAAAAGGTCATTGTCTGAGGGCTTACCGGAGCCGAGGCAGGAAAGGGCCCGAACCAGTCAGTAACTATCGACCACGTGCGGGTGCTGGACCTGGAAGACGGAGAACAACAAAGACAGTTTGTGACAAAGCTGACACGCTGTAGTCTTGGAAGAGTAAAATCAATTGTGACATTTTTCATTTATTTGTAAATGCCTCTTTGGCGGCAGACTCACTCGAAACGACAGTCTGGCTCTTACGGAATAGGAGAGGTGAGAGTAAAATAGAAGAATCCTGACAGTTGCCTTAATGAGATTCCGCATTAGGGCCGCGCTCACACACTTTTCCCCCAGCCAGGAGCACGCCCTTCACTTTCAATCTCACACACAAGTAATTTGGGAAACGTTAACCCTATAAAAAACTAAATCCAGACAGCATTGCTGACACTTTTCTCACAATCCCGGATTTAATGCGAGACAAGAGCCTTAAATAGTTTGCACCCATGCTGATGAACAGAAATAGATGTATGTGTGAATATCAAATCAAACATTTGCAAAGTATATTTGATTTTAAAACTTGATGTAAAAGTCAGGCAGTTTTTATGACAGAATTGGGTTTGTTTTTTCTGGCGTACAGACACATAATAACTTCAATATTAGTATGTATTATTACTTTCCCGCAAATACAGAGTTTCTTTATATGAAACTTGTGTATAAATACTTTATAATAAAAACTTGCATCCGCCGATACTGTATAATACTACCAAATCTGCTCACAGCATAATTAACCTATTTTTACAATATCCATTATTTACTATATAGCAGCTAATTCTTAACATATATCAGATCCGCGGGATCAAGCGTTACACTTTTATATATGAAAAACTATGCTGTATTACTAGAAGTATGCTATGTTTGTATTAAATAGATGAAAGTGTTTAATATTGTACATTTGACAAAAAATAAATCACATCTATTTTAAGAATTGTTTTAAATATCAATGATGGATCTTTAACTGTAAATAAAAATATCGGCATCTATCCTGTGAATGAACTCGTCCTGCTGCAAATGAAGTGACTCCACAAAGGAGCTTTCTTATACGGTACGGTAATTTTAAAGCACAACTATTTATATCACACTGCAATACATAATCATATGTTTGATGACTTGATCTTAAAGAAATGTTTTCATATTGTTCAAAATAACGTCATTGCAAAGCCTGAATAGAAGAACATAATGCTTATTTCTGTCTGTGCAATTACATGAATTTGCTACCGCAATATCATGATGTAAGGAGTCCACATGACTAATGCACCTTTCAGGTCATTTCTTTTTTTTTAAGTAGTAAGGTCTGAGTTATTATAAATTATATATATGTTTTTAAGATAAAATGCTGCTAGTTGGACATAGTTGGTATCAAAAATAGGGTATTTAGGAAGTATTTGGTTAGATAAAAATCAGTGTAGTTAACATGAAGAATACAAAAGAGAAAACAACGCCCTTTTAAACAGAAATTTTAAAATATAAACACCACTGCTCAGAACTTTTGGGAATGTAGAAGAAGTATTTTATGCATACCAAAGCTTTTAAATACTTGCTTCTATTTTGATATACTTTAAAATTTAATATACTTCTGCGATGGCAAAGCTGATTTCAATCAGTGTCACATAATCCCTCAGAAAACACCCTAATATGTTGAGAACATTTAATATTAAACATATTGGGGCAGTTTCCCGAACAGGGCTTAAGACTAGTCCTAGATTAAAATATGTTAAGAGCTGTCTAAACTGAAAAAAGCTTGCCCTGTGATATCTTAAAATACATTATTTCCATTGTTTGGTCTTAAAATGCTTACAGATAATGCATTTTTGTAAGACATGTTTCTAAAAATTCTTAAATGTCCTAAATTAGCAAAGGTCTAGTCCTGGCTTAATCTAATTCCTAAACAGGAAACCAGCCCATTAGGTTTAATGCATCCTTGCTGAATCACATTATTAATTTCCTTCAATAAATAAATAAATATCTTGATGACCCCAAAATCTTAAACGGTAGAGGATCTGTTTAAAGTTTATTTTATCAGTGTATACAGGTAGGAGTGCACTACCATACAGATATTACCATTTTAGCTTTGAGCATGTAAGACAAACATTTCTAATGCAAATCACTAGTGCTTAAAGCTTTAGAATATTTTTTTGTACTTTCCACACTTCAGTGGAGCTTACTCAAAAAAAAAAAGGATTAAAGGAAATACGGCATCCTTTGGAAACATCTCCCTTGTTCTCTTAAGTCGCTAAGATGTGCAGGCATAAATAAAAACAGATGGCTATTATGAGAAAGTCCTGGAGCTGAGCGCAGTAGTGTTGTGCCAAAGACCCCGTCACATTTACTATCCATCTCTATCTGATTAGCATTTCAACTCACTTGTCAGGTTTACTTGATATGTGTTGTAATCTGATTTGTGGGTCAGGAGGAGAACATCTCTTCTAGTAAGGAACATAAATAGCCACAACATTATTCATTACTCAAGGCCACAGTATAGCAGTTAGTGATATAGCAATTCATTTAACTTTCCCTTTCCACTTTTTTAATTAAAAAATAAAAAATTACAACAATTAACTATAATTATTCTCATTTTTGATGAGACAAGAAAGAAAAACCATCATTGAAAATATATATATAACAGTACACACAACAGACAGGTTTGTAGCTGATAAAGGGATACTTTAGACTCACTGATGGCTCTGGATTATACCCCAAAAAAAAAAAAAAAAAGACAAAAGGTCAGGAACCACTTCTATAATAGATAATAGCTCAGGGTTTGATCAATTTGTTTTCAACATCTCTCTGGACAGTGGTGAACACTTTGCTCCTCTTTACCTTTGCAGTCCTGGTTGAAGATGAAGTGGATTAACTTGCAGGAGAAACGCAGCGTGAGTGTCAGAGGTCAGATCTCCTCCACTACCCCTCTGGCGAGGTCACGGCAGCCAGACTCCCGTACTGACATGCCTGACCGTCTCTTGGAGCAATGATCCATAATCTGAAGAACTTGGGGAAGAGGCCAAAAACCTGTCAGGTTCAGGCTGTGCTACTGAGGACGCTGTGGGGAACAAACTGAGAGAGTGTAAAAAAAACGAGACATTTATCTAACATTTGAGATTTGAGGAAGATTTTTGGTTTTACATTCTGCATCTAGGTTTATGTCTGGTGAAGTCTACATGTACATACAAATAAATAACTTGATTATTCTGATTAAATATGAGGTATAGCATAGCAGCTACAGAAAAACAATTCTCTGAAGTAAAATACACAAGAGAGACAGCTGGTAATACATTATTATAATATTGAGGGTTACATAATAAAGTAAATAATGGAGGTAATAATAAAGTACCAGTTACATCTTTATTTTTCTTCTCTATTTTGAAACACTCTAAACTGTGGATTACATTAAAATAATAATAAATAATAACATAAATGAATACACTGAGAAACAGTCAAATGAAATATGTTTCATATATTTAGGAAAATGCTCCTCTCTAGAGTTCTTTTCTCTAGATGAATACCGTCTATGGTCACCGAATATTGTATATTTGTGGTAACGTTAAATGTGTGTACAGACATTGATTACAAGTTCTTATATTTTTCGTGGTGAACACACTAATTAAGTGAATACATGAAACAAGATATAGATTCCAGTAATTTGTACTCTTTTTTTTTTTTCAAAATACCTTGTTTATTTCTGTTTCTTTCGAGCTGAAACTGTTTTAAAAGCGGAGGAAATGATCAGTTCACGTGCGTCTCTTCCTGCCACTTGTGTTGAATTGAGGCTACAGTGATCTCCAGCGCACACGGCGAACTCATTCATTTCCAGTGGAGAGTAGTGCGGGGGCTGCGATCATGTGCGTACGCGGAAATTTCGGATCCCATTCCAGCTGCTGATGCGTTCAAATATTTGAACTTCTTCGGCTAGACCGTATGCGACCACACAAACCGGATGTGACATATTTCAGCGATGTCCAAATTAGGTCTGTGTGTGTGAGCTGAGAATTAATAATACCTTTTTTTGTTAAACTTTATAAAAAAAAAAAAATAATAAAAACCCTTACTGCTTTAAAAAAACATTATTGTTATTCATAAACAAGTAATAAATGATTATTTTAATATTTATGTTGATGTTTGTTTGATGCTGTTCCCTTAAAACTTATTGGCGTTCTGTGCATTTATGTTATTTTATATAATTTTATATCTTTTAAAATTTGTCTTAATACTGCAACCTAAATATTGTAAAATACAGAAAAATACAACTGCATGTAAGTATAGGCTAGATGCTAATCATGGATAGATAGCTACAGCCCATTTTGGAAACAAAACACACCTGACAGACCGACAATCTCAACCACTCGCTTCCATGCTTCATTTTTTCTGCTAACCTCCCTATATGATACTAGAGAAGTACCATATAGAATTGGATTTTCCAAGACTGCAAGAACGAGCTTCTCTCCCATGGTGACGTGTACGACCAAAATAAAAATTCTATGGGACAGCCAATGGGGGGCAAATTACGACAGTCATGTCCAAAAAAACGTGTGCAGTGGAAAGGCGGCCATGTAAGTGATTTCTGGAAGCCAGTGTTAATATTTGAAATCACCAAAACAAACAAGCTCCTACCTCAAAAGGGTCTCGCCCCTATTTTGATAGCTTCGGCCCACACATATGTAGCCTATACAACCCAGGCAACGATTAGTTATGTGAAATAAAGCAGAACCTATTTTACACCATGTCTATATGGGGTTTTAGACAAATCATACAAAATCGCACGAGTGAGGTTGTATGAATAAGCACAAATTTGGGACCTCGTACGAATACGTACGAATTGGTCGTGAGACTGTGTTGATATTTTGTATTTTGTACGCTAAAAAAAACGAAATAACAATTTTATTCAACAATTTGACTCCTCTGTGTTTCGTGGCCCTCTAAAACCAGCATTCTGACCAGCTTAAACCAGTTAAGAGCATCTGCTGGATTCAAACTGGAAACTATACGAATTGTTGAATTTATTGAGTCAAATTATATACATTTTTTTCATAATATAACAACAACAAACAGAGCACTGCATAACGGGATGCATCCGAACAGTACAAGAACAAACAGTACAAAAACTTAGGCAGCTGACTTTGCAGGCAGCATTTTTGCAGAAAGGCACCTCATGAAAGGCTTCTGAGGCTGCGTGACAGTTTAATGACCTACAACAAAACAGAACAAGCTTTAGTGATAACTAACCGAATACTGATGTAATACTGAAATAAACACAAACTGACCACTAAATGCAACTTTCAGATGCCATCTTTATTTTTTTCCATACTCTTAAGGAACGTAACACACAGGATTTTAGGATATCAAAGAGAAGGATAAATCTATGCCGCCTTCAAAATTCAATCAGAAGAAGGTACCTCCGGAGACAGGAAGTGAAGCAGAATTTGGATTCAGACGTACTTTGATGCCTTCCCACCTTGGAATGCTACCGCTAAAGGCAACATTGTAGAGCAGGGGTGCTCAATTCTGCTCCTGGCGATCGACTGTGTTTGATTAGAGTAGCTGAACTTTGGTTGTTCACCAAAGCAGGATTGGGCAACCCTGTTTTAGAGCTTTTGGACACAGCTTGTGGAACACACACTTTGCAACATCAGCTGATTTCTCGATAACTGATCGGATCTGTCTTTCCTGTGCAGTCAGCAATAGGGGGTGTTTACACTCATGAACAATTTGTGATAATACAATTATATTATTACAAACTGTGATAACAAAATATATTAAAATGAGTAGTTACTTAATCAAACTCAATCTAAATACAAATTGTCTAATTCATCTGAGATTCTGTTGTTGATTTACTATTAAAACCACAATGAGACAGATGAAATGGTCTCTGAAATATGTGGGTAAAGCACGTTCAGGCTAGTGTCTCTCATGAGACTGCTACTCTGACCCCTCTCTCACTCTTTTTACCTCACTGTCACAACTGACAGGCTTCTCCTCTCTCCAAGCAGCAAAACAGTGACACTGACTCTGTCCTGTCAATTATTTATGTCTAAGTGCCCAGCCTTGAGTCGTATGCCCTCTTCTCTCACTGCACACTGTCTTGGCTTCAGTCTCAGAGAGACCCCTCTATTTCATTCAGCCTTCTGCACTTTGGCTGATAAAATTCAGTCTTTATTTTTGAGAGGCTTTTACTTATGCAATAAGTCACCAGAGGCTGTTCTTCATAGTGAATTTACCTACGGTAAAGTCTGTCAGGGCTCAAGGAGGACTCATTTACAGGTAGAGTAAAGAGAGGGTTTATTAACAAATCATTGATACAAGGGAGTAGTGAATTGCACAGGTGATATAACATGAGGAACACCGTAAACAAACATGACAAGGGAGGACCACTGGAACGGTCTCAGGGAGCAACTGGCAGACTAACAGCATCAGGAGAACCCTGACTGGGTAGATGGAGAGAACAAAACATGACTGAGCTAGACCCAGATACTATTAAGCTGCCAACACTGAAATGGTGCCAAGTGCTAGGCAAGGAGAACCAGTGGCAGGGAACAGGAACTCTAGAACAAAGACAGGACAAGGCTCCACAGGAACAGAGATGCACAAAAAGCAGGCAGGAACAAAATAAATAAAATCAAAGTAAAAAACACTAGTCATTAATTAAATCAACTTAAGAGAGAGAACAAAACAAGAATACTAGAAAACTAGAATAATAACTATTATTATCGTTTGTATGATGCTGCATGATCCTCCATATGTCAAGTCCAAGTAAATATGTCAGCGAGTAAGTTAATTTGAGCACTTGAACTGATAAAAATACACACACTGATAAAACTAAAATCACATAGCACCTGGCATCACACTTGCTTAATGAAAACCTTTATTTATTTATTTATTATGAAATGTTGATTTTAAAAAATAGTGTCTGTTGCATAATGCGCATTTCACAGCATTTTTGCTTTCGGCAAGCATTTGTAAGATGAAGAAATATTTTCATCCCTTAATCACCAGGTGATAACTATTTGTTCAGTTTTCAGCAGATTTTCACGAGTGAATGATTCTGGAAACATTATTTGAATCCTGATTGTAAGGTTAATGATAGAACAATCGCAAACATGACCAGAATTTCAAGTTTTTTGCTACAGTCTGGGTTTGAAAGTACAGATCTATATATTTAATGTTAACATTATGCATTAGGACTTTTGCAAATTGCTTGAATTGATTTTTAAGATGCAGTGCTACAGTATGCTATTTACCCACAAGTTTATTTATCTATGAACTTGCAAATAAGGATTTATAAAATCTTGTTACGATTCACATACATGCACTATTCATTGGCTTCAGTTGTGTATCGAGATACTGTATGAAATGTTTTGTTCTTTTGTTCTTCATACGTAACATAGCATGATGTATAGATAAGTCATCTCATAAACGAAAAATCTGCCCTGGCATTGTGACAAAGCACTAGGCAAGGTAGGATTCATTTGCAGTGTTTTATTCAGGGTCAGAGTACAGGCAGAGTCGAGAACCGGCAGACAGAGCAAAGCAGAATGATCAGAATCGTAGTCGGTGACAATAGGCTGGGTCGGAGCAGGCAGAGAACAATCAGAAACGATATACAGTCCGATCAAAAACACAGGGTAAACACAAAGGGAAAATGCTCAGAAATGACTACCGCAGCAAATCAAGACTTCACGAGGAATAGAGTCCAAAGTCTGGGTTATAAAGGCGTGCCAGGGGAAGTGGGTGTGGCCTAGCCACGGTGTGCAGGAAGGTCCCAGGTAAGGCCCATGGATGGAGTCCGAATAGATTAGTATTCCAGTGAGGGCTCCCTCTGGTAGTAAGGAGAAGGTGAGTCAGGAGCCTCCATTGTAACAAGCATTTTTTGATCCAGCCGCCCCACCAACACATATAGGCCTACCATATATACATATATATATATACACACATACATACATAAAGGTTATATATCCTCCAAATAATTATTCAATTAATAAAAATAAGTATGCACGTCTGTACATATAAACTACTATAATTCAAAATTCTGCTAGTAAGCTTTACACTATGGGACTGCAAAGACCTCCACAAAGAATGCAAACACAGTGATACAGTACTGGTATCTTTAATATTGAAGTATATAATACAATCTCACCAAATAAAAAAAATGGTGAAATAATATCCCATGTTGTTGGATAAAAATAAAACATCATGTTAGATTTTAATCTAGATTTATTCCCATTGGCCCATGGAAACCTCTGTGCACACATTTGACTTTTTAGCTGTTAGCATTAGGACAGGTAACATTCCTCAGTTTCCCCTTCATGCGAGCTTCTGTTATCAAGCTCCTTACTGATTAATCTTTCTTTACCATCTTACCACCTTTCTCCATCTGCTTGTCTCTTTGGCTCATCACTCACAGCAGAGCAAGCCTGTTCTTGATAACACTGCTGTGTACATTTCAGAATTGCTGACGATGAGGCAAATTTCGCGGCATCTGTCTCTACATTTTTAAGCTACCTTTCCCTGAGCTTTTCAGCACCACTGTTTTCTCTTTGGTCTGTCCATTTTGAGGGACTGATAAGAAGGTGGAAGAGTGGTGAAGCGATACGTAAATTAGGCAGAGCAAGCGTAATTGAGGCAAGCAAGTAGGTACTGTGCAGGAAAACCTCACTCCCCTGATCTCAAAAATAGGCGCTTTAGTGACTGATGCTAGATGTCATGGCCTTTAGCCTCCTTGTTAGAGCGGCCGCCTCCCATGCTGGAAATCTGAGTTAGAGACCAGTTCGGAGCGAGAACGAGGAAAAAAAATAACGAGGACATTGGTGCCGTGACCCGGATGGGAGTGAGGTTTAGGGGGATTAGTCTAATGGAGGCCAGCAAGTAGGTACTATGCGGGTAAACCTCACCCCCCAATCTCAAAAAGAGGCACTCTAGTGACTGGTGCTAGAGGTCATGGCCTTTAGCCTCCTTGTTAGAACGAATGCCTCCTATGCCGGAGACCTGGGTTCTCGAAATGAGAACGAGTCGTGGTGGAAGTGGACCAGGGGGGTTACACAAGATCCCTTATCACTTCATCTATATAGTGCTTTGTGATTGGCCGTTGTAGCTGTATGATGGACCAGTCCTTGGCAGAAGAAAATTGCACTGACCCAAAAGTACGTCATATGTCAGCCAGTGCTATATAGGGGGGTTATGTCATGTATGTTATATTTTGTGAATATGTTTTTGTAAATAATATTAATTAGATGTTCCTTACCAGACATTTACTTTTTGTAGCTTTTGCTACTCTACTTATTACTTAAATCTCGTAAGCACTGTATAGCTTATAAATAAAGTAAAAATTTTTAATCTAAATAAATAAACAAACTTGCTGTAACTGCTCGGTGAATTGGCACTTGTGATCTTTTCTCACCATAAGAGTAGTAATGGCCTTGCCATGAAACTGTAAATGCAAAAGCATTTGTGAGGATGGAAGACAGAGTTCTGGCTGGTACTCAGGCATCTGACTCAGCATCTACAGCGAGATGATCTTACATTATAATCTTTTAAACTAAGTGTAGAAACATTGTTCCTGAAAATGATCCTTTTTTCACCATAGAACATTACATTTCACTTTTTATTTCACTCAACAGACATGCCAGGGACTGACGTTGATTGAGGAAAAGTATTTGTGCCAAATATCTGATCCATTTTTGGCACACTTTAAATCTTCCCTTAAAAGCCATTATTCTGAAATATTTCCATCAGGGGCTTGCACCGGTCCATTACCTCACGACCTTTTTCAGGCAAAGTACATTCAGTTGAGTATAACAGCTCTCAGCCTCATAAAAATACCATAGGCTTGGATTAGAGATACAAACATACCCTGTTGGTGACCATCCATCAATCAAAATAATTCAGATTTACACAGAACACAATGGGGTTTATGTTACAATTATCTGACATTACTTCTCCGTAGAATTCTAATTAAATGATGATGTCATGAAGTCTTTGTTTTCACATCAACAAAGCATTGTTTCCATGAAACATTCACAAAAAGAATAAATACTGGCACATTCTTTACATAATTTGATGTTCCAGTCAAAAATGACCAGCCTTTCAAAAATTGTTTGTAATATAAGGTTCTGGATTTCGTTTTGGAACTGATTGATTGCAGGCTTCACTAATCTGAGCACTCGCACTTATATAATAACTTATAGCATTTATTTTTTTATTTTCTTGTTGTAACCAAAATCATTTGATTACCAATATTTTTCAAAATATCTCAGTTTGGGTTCCACAGAAAACAGAAAATCATACAGGATTGGACTGACTTAAACATGAGCCCACTGAAAAAAAATGATACTAAATGTTTTATAAATTGGTTGCAATCAATTTATTTTAACTACATTTAAATACATTTTGTTAAAGTCAACTCAATTTCTTAAGCTAAAATAAATTGATTGCAACCACGTAACTCAATAAATATATATAGTAAATTCAATGAATCATAGTATGAATTTTTTTTATTTATTAATTATTAATGATAACAAAATGTTTATTTTAGGGTGAACTATACCTTTAAACTTAAGTTTTGCATTTTTTATTTCATGCCAAACCCAGTAAACAAATCACCCACCTAGGAATAAAAAGAATATTCCTCTGCTCGAATGTGTAAAAACTGTGATTTTTATATAAAGTCCAACTGTGTCACTTTCATCAAAGTTGAGCCTAAAACAGTTATTTGAAAAGCTCTCATAAAAGCATTCATTCCGTCTCTAGACAGGATTCACAATATGTCACACTTGACGATTTGTCAAAGGTTAGAGAACATTGGGAGTTTGCGGGGCGGCCGTACCTGAAGGCACAGCCTTTTCTGGTTCAGCTCGACCTTAACAAGGTGAGCAGAAAGCCTCCACACGGGTGCTTTACAGCCTCTGTGTCATTTCATCTGTCAGGCCACACAAGATCACAACACAATAAACTTGTCAACTTTCAAGAAATTACTGCAACCAAACTCATTCCCTCTCACTCAGTGAAAGAGCGGGTGACATTGGGTCTTTTATAAGACCATGTGGAGGTCAGAGAATCTACTGCTTCTACGTGTGGAATTAAGGTGGCTCCTGATTTATGGCTGGAGGGGCCCAAGGTTCTAGTTAAACTGCTGATTAAGGTGGCTTGAGAAAGACTGATTGAAATGCGTTATGATTACACTCACTACGCAACATGTCATAATTCCTATCCTCAAGAGTTACACTGACACATCCTAAAAGAATTATTTACTGATTGCAATTAAGTGCAAGGTAATGCACTCTAAAATGATCAGTATTTCGGGAAGGTAAATTCAGCACATATTGGTAAATTTAGATTAGTAGATTATAAATTATATAACATGAAATAAAAAGCATTGCAATTGGTAAATGGTTGGTATGTTTTTCATGTTATGTGAAAGAAGTCTGTCAAGTCATTAATTACTTACCCTTGTGTCGTTCCAAACCCATAAGACCTTTTGTTCATTTTCAGTACAAAAATTAGGATATTTTTGTTGACATCAAAGAGCTATCTGTCCCTCCATAGACAGCAACATAACTGAAATGATCCCAGATCCAGAAACATGGTAAAAAAAAAAAAAAGCCATGTGACATGAGGGGATCAACTTCCAGCTGTTATGATCTAGCTGAAGTTGCCAGCCTGGCTGTCGTTGGCACTCCAGCATTGGACTCATTCTCTGTGTTTTGTGTCTCTGTGTCTTCCCTAAACCTTATTATGAATGAACTCATGTCTCCACCCATCCTATATGTTGTCATGGTTTCCCATTCATGTCTCCGCCCCCTCATCTGTTGTCATGGTTGTTTACTAGTCTCCACCCAGTCATCTAATCAGTGATTATCAGTGATGTATTTAAATACCAGTTTGTCTCTGTATGATTGCTGATTATTGTGTGTGTGTTCCACCACCCTTGTAAGTGTTTTCCTGTATTTCTCTGTCTTGTATGTTTCTGGATTTACCGTTGCCGACTTCTGCTTGATTCTCGTTTGCCGCTCTCGCCTTTGCTCCACTGGACTCTATTTGCCGATCACCTGATGCTTTGCTTCGTCCTCGGATATCCCTCTCACTTTTGCCTCTGACATCACTGTATGCTGACATCGACTTTGAGTTTTATCATTAAATACATATGGATCCGTACACTCCTAGTCTCATTCATGACACCAGCATTCTTTAGAGAACATTACTGCGTAAGCATACACTTTCTTCTAGGTGCAAATTATGCACATGCGTGTGCCGGATGTAAACCGGCATGTAAACAAAGCTGATTACGTTAAATGCGTTAAAGCTTGCGTATACGGTGCGTTGAGATTCTCTCTAAAATGAAGAAAGACATAAGTCACGAGAGATAAGAAAATGATGTTATTTTTGTTTTATTTGTGCAAAAAAAGTGTGGAACTACATGAGGGTAAGACATTTTTGGGTGAAATAACCATTTAATATATTGAATTGAAAATGTATTTATTTCTGTAATAAAGGAAAATTTTCAGCTGCCATGAGTCCAGTCTTTAGGGTCACTGTTGTCTTTCAGAAATCATTCTAATCTTGATTCTGTACTTAAGCTGTGCTGCTTAACACTTTAATAGAAACTACAAACGTTTTTAGGAGGTTTAGTGAATGCAAAGAATCAATTTCATTCATCCTCATTAAATAAAAATGCTAATTGGCCTCAGACGAGTGTAAACCGTGTTACATTTTGTCCTTGTTAAATAAATAAAAATAAATAAATTGAAAAAAAAATCAGTTTGAAAGAAAGTCCCTGGAACAGGAAATACTGTTCTCCATCAGCCATTTTACAATAAAGCCAATGCTTTAAAATGTTTACCATTCATTAAAGCTTGGCACTGTGCAAGTTTATACAAATGTGTGTGTGCTTCCAAATTTTCTAACTGCTCCATAAAGGTTTTATTCACTCATATTCCCTTTGCCCTCCATCTGTCTCTATTAATATAAATATTTTCTATAATAAGTCCAGGCTTGTCAAGAGTTGAGAACAAAACATTGGCTTTCATGCAGAGAAAATTGCTGATGTATCAGCATGCAGGCTTACGTTCAAGCATCAGGGCAGGATGCATCACACTGTTTTGTTCACAGCTTAACCTCAAATACCCATTTCCCATCAGCCCAGGTGAACGTGCTCTAATCCCTGATCAGTTCAATGGTATTATGGCATTAACAAAGACAAACAGGTAGAAGGATCCAATAGATTACTGACGCATGTGGATTTTAGTCATTAAATGTCTATCTATCTATCCATCCAACTATCTATTTATCTATCTATCTATCTATCTACTGAATCTATTTATCTCTAACCCAAAGCTAATAGTCTTTTAATGTTCTAATGTGACTTATGTTTCTAAAGAGGACTATCAATATAAAATGCAGTTGTGTAATGTTTCATGTTACACTAGTCCACTTGCATTTTATATTATATACTGTGGTCTATTGTAATGACATTATACTAATTTGTTGTCAGACCAACTGTAAAAACATACCTGTGAATCCAGTCCAGTCATTTGTAATCAATATCCAAAAAAATATGTACATTTGCACTGGTGAAAACTATATAATGTATATCATACAGAAAAAGAATTTACAATTAACCATAATAAGTTACAAGTTTTTACCATAGCATTTTCAGTATTTAAGGTTAAAAACATGGTCGTTTTGTATATTGTTGCCATAGTTAACTATAGTTATCAGGAAATTAGATGTTTCCATCAGGATTATCTTCCTGTAAAACTGTAAAAAATTAAGTATTTATAACTATGTGCACTTACTGAGTAAATCGAATGAAGCTCTTTGCAATACATTAAGTTTAATGACATCTTATATGTTTAAAACAGACACTGTAAAATTGCTGTAAAAGTCAACGGTCATTCAGTACAAGTTTATCCAAAGTAAAGTGTGCATTATAGGTCAAGAAATCCTCCTTTTACACACGTTAGACTGAACGTATCATTGCTTCTGTTCTCCATTACACCACTCACTTTTCTCTACACTTTTGTCAAAGAAATTTGCTGGTGCAATGTGCTGGCAATAAATATCACCTCCCTCCAAAAGCACAGGCTCACCTCAATAAACGTATTGCCCCAGTCAAGTGTAAATCATCTCTTATCCCCTCGCTGATACCTGATCTTTCAGCCTTCGGTCTTGAAACGTCTTTCAAAAAGATTGCAGATAGGACGTCCTCAGCATTCCTGCTCCAAGGAAGAGCCGTAACGGATGGCATCTGAGATTAAATTTATAGTGAAGGATAGAGCTTGTCTTGTTACCCTGTTTAATGGAAAACAATGAGTCTTCTAGTGGAGTCTCTAGGCTGACACATTGACCTGGATAGACCATTACGTATTTTATTATCCTGAGAGCAGCTTCTTCTTTTTCTTTTTCTTTTGGTGTCCCATGAATGAATGCCACAGTCCAAGACAGACAATATAAATAAAAAAGCCTGTTGCATCTTCATGAAAGGGCTGTAGACTTAGTGATTTGTTTCAGTGTATCATATTCTCATTTATATATATGTACATATAAAATAACAAAGGTAATCTAAATATATATGAAGAGGTCAGATGCAAAGCCTTCAGATGTCTGCCATTTTTTCTTTAAAACTAGCATTTCTCTCTTGCTATTTTGTATAGGTTTCTATGTACTGTAAGCACCGGTACTTCTCAGTAACCTGAGACTGGCATTTAGCATATTTGAAGTGAAATAACTTGACTTGACTCAGTGTCATTATCTCATTTTTGACCGAGATGCTTTTGCATCTGAACTGTTCATATATATATATATATATATATATATATATATAAACACACAGTAAAAAAAAAACTGGCAGCTGTGGCTGCCTGAATTCGGTCCGTAAGAAAATGTGGTAACAACATTTTAGGTTTTATGTTTTTAAATTTAATTTACAGTTAAATGCCGTAATTTCATTATCTGATACAATGGTAATATACCAACCTATTATAGTACTGAAATCTGTTTTGTATCTTTGGCCTCATTTACACTGTCAGTTAAATTCCGATTTTTTGCTCATATGTGGGCAAAAATCTGTTTTATCGGATCTGTTGCATGGCAGTGTAAACAGGAAAAAAACGCATGCATTCGGACATTTTGAGATCGGTTTCAGGCCTCGTTTATATGTAAAAATAATTCAGATATAAATCAGATTTGTGTCAATGCGACTGCCGTGTAAACAGGCAGATCGGATTTTTGCATTGCGTTCTGTACGTGACAATTTGGTACCGTGGCTTAATGAGGACATATGTAAATGCTGACAGGCAATTTTGAGCTACATCCAAAAAAGGTGGAACTTTTTCATTTTAAAGTTTATTTATCTGCACATATAAGAGGATTAGGTTTAGCCTACCTTTTCTCTGTTTCCCAGCGGGCACCTTGACGTCAATTTGACATCAAATATTAGTCATGCTTTGATCAAGATGCTGTAAAGCAATATTTTAAGTTCAGCTTGGATGACAACTTCTTCTGGTAGTTAATTGGGTAAAAAAGGAAGTTATCCCACACTAAAATTGGTTTAATATATATGAACAGTAGATCAATATGCTTGACGTTGATTTTACATCAGATCAACATCAAAATTTAAGCATCAAATGGATGTCATATTGACATTAAATTGACATCAATGATTTACATGTTTATTTAGGATTTAAGCAAATTTGTGCTGTAATATGAATCTGTAGAAAGCTTGATAAAGTTTAAATATACTTATTTTTCTAACTGAGGCCTCAAAATACTGGTTTGTTGATAGTATTCATTATAAAAAAATAATTAATAAAAACTAAAAAAAGTTAACTATCTGGTCAGATATTCATTCTTCCCTTTGAATTATTAATTTTAATATCGTATCATAATATCACACATTCTTTGTTGAATGAATAGACATGATAGATTTAAATATTGGAACTAGAGGAATTCTCATGTGGCGGAAGGACACCCTCTCCTTGCGCCTCACGCGCACACAGTGAATCCAGACAGCAAGCAGTGTTGGCCCAGGTCTGTCTCACATCTGGCCCACATGGATTTCACCTGGGCCAAATCTGGGCCAACACTATGTTGCTGTCTGGGAAGGAACAGCAACGCAGTGCGGGACTCTGTCAGCAACCGTCATGGAGAAAACACAAAGTAGGTACAATTTTAGATTTTCTGAACAATTGCTTTTGGCATTTGGAACTTTTTTGTTTTGACCGTCACTGTTTAGATCATTATTAAGATTAACTTGTGGTTTTAAATTTGACACGGACCATTAATTTCCTCACAAAACTGCGTGAACACCTGTTCCTAACTGTTAATCTTAGCTGATGTGAAGTCACATTTCCCCTCAACGTAGGCTTCGTCTAAAAAGCTTAAAATCTTGTTAAAACTAATGAAAATGTCAGACTTACGTCACTTTGAGTCCAGAGAATCCAGATTAATTTAATTAGAATACCTAATTTTCGAGTTAAGATTAAACGAAAGTTAGGTTAGATAACGTCTAGGTTACAACGGTAACCCTCGTTCCCTGAAGGAGGGAACGGAGGCGTTACATATGGGATCTCGCATGAGAGACCAATCGCCTTCTAGTCTTTTGGAAAAAGGCCAATGAATATTGGCGTGCAATAATCACAGCCAGGTG
>JAUMHI010000052.1:14386142-14425679 GCA_032359435.1 Enteromius unitaeniatus
AAAGACTCGAAGGCGATTGGTCTCTCATGCGAGATCCCATATGTAACGTCGAAGTGAACTCGACTGAAGGGGAACTTCATGTTTTGTCGTTGAGTGTAATTCCCCATAGACTGTAAAATTTGTACTTACACGCATATAATTAAAGTTTTACATAGTTTATACTGTGTTTATTCAGTGTCAAACGCCGTTGGTCTGAGTAAAGTTACTCGATTCTGATTGTGTGGATTCAAACAGTTGAATGCTCTTGCAGTTCCAGTCAGATTAATCGCCTCTAAATTTATGCACTGCCTTCACTAAAGCAGAAACGCATTTAATTTGATGCAGATATCTTTGGATTTTTATATTTTATGTATTTTTTATTAACTTGAATTTTTGTTTCTCTTTGCAGATAATCAAGAAGTTTGTTAGTTGCTGATAAGGGAAAGCCAAAAGTTATTATTTAACGTTAAAGATGGCAGGCATTGTCTCTGTCAGCTTCAGCAATCATGCTAATATGCTCACTTATTATCAATGCTGGGAACAGTTGTGCTGCTTAATAATAAAAAAAAAAAATTATATATATAGATATATAAAATTATTTCTTTCTTTCATTTAAAACCTGTGATACGTTTTTTCAGAATTCTTTGGTGAATAAAATGTTAAAGAGAACATCATTTTTTTTTAAATATTTTTTTTTTTTAACAATATACACTATCCTTCAAAAGGATTTTTTAAAAAGAAATTTAAACTTTTATTTAACGAGGATGTATTACATTAATAAAAAGACATATTGTTAGAATTGTTTTACTTTTTCAATAAATGCTATTCTTTTTAACTTCTTATTTATCAATCATGAAAAAAAAGTGTCACATTATTATAGGTTGTTTTATATTGTAATAATATTTTGCTGTATTACCGCTTTTCTGTATGTTTGATCAAATACATGCAGCCTTGATAAGCATAAGAGACTTTAAAAAATATTACAAGCCTTACAGATCCCACACTTTTTATTAATCTAAACATTTTGTGTGTTGCTGACATGTAGCCTCCAGCTGTCATTCATATGATGAGGTGGATGGGGATAATGAGAACAAGACCAAATGGACCCAATTCAACGGATTTAGTGAGATGGAGTGGTTACTCTTGAAGCTGTACAAGTAAGTTCAGCTTTAAGTAACATGTCTTAATAGGTACATTGGTAATTCTACAATTCAAGTTGAATTCACTGCATGCTGGTTTTGTCATTGCTTCTTTCCTAGAAATCCTTACACCATACTCTGATAAACATATGTCAGAAATCCTCCAAGAATAGCAGGCATGTAGCAGTAAGTCAGTTTCATGAACTTCCTTGTAATTTGTTCACCCTTGCTTCAGTTATATACATTTACCCCTTGTTTTATAGAAGAAGCTTAAGCCTATAGTTCCAGACTAAAATGTAAGTCTGTTTCAATTGAAAGAAACTTACATTGACTGATCTTAAAATACATCAATACCTTTGTTTGGAAGAATTTCATCTTTTTGATCTGATCTGTTTTTACCCTCTGTGTTCCCAGTCATGGTACCAATTCCTCAAATACACATCTGCTTCCTGATAAGCAAGGAGAATAACTCCAGGATCCTGTCCCAGATCTATGTTAGGTGTAAGTGATATACATTAGCACAGAGCTGTTCTAAACTGTCCTGAAACCCCACCTTTTCACTCCATGAACAATATTATATTATTATTTGTCTTCAATAGGAGTTTGCTGCCATTGAAGACACATCCTAATATTCAGTGTAATGTGTACTCCATGATGTGACCAGATACATTGATTATCAAAGCCATATGATGTCTGTGTGGTGAGTTTTAAGAAGTATAGAAGTATAATAAAATAGGAGTTGACACATGCTTTGTTGTCAATTGTGATTCTCAAGAATGGTGTACATTAAAAATTAATGTGCAGTGCTAATTTAGGAAAAAAGTGTAATTGCCTAATTTATGTGATAAAATGTTAATGGTATCAATGTTGCAGTAAAAATAATGTGTGCACTTTTGAAAATGTAAAATTACTCAATATGCATCTTACTATATTGACACATTGTGATATTCTCATTCTGTATATATTGCCACAAATATGAGAAATGCTGGAAAGTTTCATTTATTATTACTAATGTTTACAGTTCAAATGTAATTTATTTGTATTTAACTCTGATTGCAATTAAAATGTCATTTAATTGTTGCTTGATAAATAAAAGTGCTTGCATTTCTTACTGTTGCATTGTTATTTGGTGATCTAGAATAGGACATCAATGGATGTCAAATTTACAGCAGGTTTTTGACGTCAATGTTTGATGTCAATTTGACGTCAAAATTTTGACATCAATTTGTCTTTCATTTTTGACCAGTTTTTAACCTACATTTTTGATGTCAATTTGCCCGCTGGGTTGCTTCTCGCGCTGACGGTCATCGGAAGAGCGTGCATATTACGGCAGTTCCGACAGTTCCGATCTGATGTGTAACATGGATATGTGCAAATAGATTATCTGTTAATCTAACAATAAAAGAGAAGAGAAATCACTCGCTGCACTTCACTGAATTATTTTCTCAGATTACAACAAATCATTAACGGTGAATATAGAAATAAAAAAAATAAATTTCTATAATTTGCTAATTGTGACTCGGTTGCTGATTCGGTCAGCACTGGTCAGGTACGCTATTATTCTGAAGAAGAAACACGTGTGGAGGCAGTAAATGACAACAACGCATGCGCGATGCTTCAGATCGTAAGGCAAGTGTAAACGCGTCAGATCAGATATGGGTCACAATTAAAAAATGTGTAAATGGACAACAAAAAAAATCAGATTTAGGCAACAAATCAGAATTGAGCATCAAGACCTGCAGTGTAAACGAGGCCTTTGAAATACACGGATAAGCATTAAATGCAGGTGGTGATGAAAAAGTCACATGATGAACCAAAGCCCATCACAAGCAGCTTTCAATATGAACATATATAGAGTGTCATTCACACAAACACTAAACACCATCATGGTGAGAATCATTAAACTGAAATATGCTATAAATATTAATTCAACAACATTACATGTAACATACCACTCTAATAATTTCTGGGAATGACCGTTTACAGTTTTTCCCTGTAAATTTTACTGGAATTTGTCGGCATCAATAACCTAGTGGTTAGTTTTGACATACAGCGCAGCTGTGCTCACGGTGACCCGAATTCGATTCCTTTCTCGATCCTGCCCCCCTCTCTCTCCACCCAATGCTTTCCTGTCAGCTCTCTACTGTCCTGTCCCAATAAAGGCAGAAAACGCATATACCTTTTTTTTTTTACACAATTTACCATTAACCATTTAACACGTTTTTACTGTAGCATTTTAATTTTTTTATTGTTAAAACTATAGAATAGCTTTCTGTACTTTGCCATTGGAAAATATATATTTGAAATGAAAAAACAGAACTGAGCAACAAAGAAAAATGCATGGGGGAAAAAATTAGACATTTCCATTTGGAAACAAATGGAGTCCAACATGTAATGCAGCAGAGAACAAAACAGAAGAGAACAGAAGTAATACTGTGCTGCAGGGGAGGAGAAGGGTAAGGGTGGATTTTACCTGACAACACAGACCCCTGCAGGGCCCGAACTCCAGGTGACAAGATGACATCCTTTATCTGAATATCTTATGGGCTGCTCCTTTCAAATTATAGCACCGAAGACAGGAAGTGCCAGAGGTAGACACATCCAGATGATTAGTTATGGTTCCAGCCTTTTGATACAGTTCCTGTTAAAGTGGGTAAATTATTAAATTAATAATTATTATATGCTGCTGTCAGATTCCTAGTCAGTCCGACACATTTGGGAGCAGTATTAAGACTTGACGGGTGGATCTCGGCCTAGTATGAAACAGGAACACACTGGAGAGAAACGCTATATATTTGAGCAAATGTTAAGTCAGTACAGCTTTAAAAGGACAGTTCAAGCAAAAAGGTTATATATACGTATACATTTTAATACATTGATAATAATTTATTATTTTAATGTAAACATTTTTAAATTATCCTGCAGTGCCCTTAAAAGTTTGCTTTTAAGGCCCCCTAGAGGGCCCTGGGCCCTTGGTTAACAATATACTGCTAATATATGGAGATATGACCACATGAGTTAACCTGCCAAAACATTTTGTATATAAACAGCAAGCAACTATGAATAAATAAATGCTGGCAAGCAAGTATATAGTTTTTCACTGACAAAAGCCTGTGGAAAAATACAGTATTAAACAACTCCCCTATATATTTTAATATAATGTAATACACTCAGACGTTATACGCTATAAAATTAAACCTTTAAGCACTGTATTATGAACTTATAATGATTTAAATGGCATATTTAAATAAATAAATACAAAATGCACATACATTTTTGCCAACTATGCTGTTTCTTTCATCTAACCAACAGTATTTAGTGTTCTGCCAAAGGATGAAGACGTCACAACCTTCAATGCTTATGTTATCACACACCTCAAGGGAGCTTTCTTTGATCACAGAGAGCTGCCATGCTTATGTTCTTAAGCAATTGCAGATGAAAAGAAATACCTGTACTTCACCAGGAAAAAATAAATAAAAATTGAATTTGCTCTTTGCTTTTCTTACCTTGGGACCCAAAGCAATTCTGCTGGAGATTATAGTGAGCATGTAAATTCTAATTAAATTTTACAAACTGCAGATGAACAGAGGCTCCAATGAATGATTCAGAAGCACTCGGTTGGCATTCTCTACTCAAAGCCAGCGATACTGTTGTGTGCATTCATCACTGTACTCTATAATTTACCACTCATACTAATTATTATGGATAACAAGCATGTCCTTTTAGTTTAGTTATGCTTGTGGTATACTCAACACGCACCACAGACATGCAAGACAGTTATTTATTTACAAACTTTACAAAGATTTGGATGGAAGAGGCTCCACCCTCTTACTTTTAGATAATCTATAAACACTAAAGCTTTTCATGAGAAACTCGAGAATGCATGGCACACTAACTAGAAAAATTACAATTACAGAACACAATTTGCACCAATAAGTCTTTACTTTAAGGTAATTCTCACTATTAACAAACAATTAAGTGCAACTTTTGCCTCAGTAGACTTCTAATTTGCTACTCATTAATAGTTAGCTGTTAGTAACGCCAAAATGTTCAAAATAAGCATGCTAATATGAAATGTTAAGAATTGTTACCTATATATGAAGCTGAATTTCAGTTTAATTAAATACGTATCTGATTTTTGTTTTCTGAATATTACATTAACAATAAGTTACAAACCATTTCCCATGGTTCTGAGTGATATTTCATTCATTAGTCCTGTAAGCAACCACTAGATGAACCTACCTTGTCTCACGGCATAAACATACTTTGGTGCACTTTTTAGCGAGACCCGGAATACGTACCAATAAGTACATATCGCTGCAGTTTCCAAAAGAAATGAACACTGAAATGGTAAAACTCTGACATATTTTAATCCTTTTCACACAAGTTTTGATTAATTTTCGCACAATTACTTGAAGAATATCATGTTATGACTTCAAAACAATATTAACATGTTGGGAGATTTGAAAAATGATGCTTTTGAACATTAGCGTCACACATATTCAGCTTCATATCTATGGGTTTTCATAGACAGTAGGTTTGTTAGCTCACAGTAGCTCACAGAGTACAGAGATGCTCCGGTTTGAATCCTGTGTAAACACAGTTTGACGAGACAGTTCAAATCTGTGTAAAAGGAAATTGAAATGACACGGTTGCATCAACATTTGCTTTTTTTGTATCAGTTTTGCATTTGTTAATACATTTGGTAGATTCATGGTTGAATTTGGTGTAGGGCATATTTTCAACATGATAGAGCATTTACTTTTAGCAACAGGATATTTATATTTAAAATAATAAAAACACAGTAATACATAGCTATAACAACGTAATAAAATGTGACAGGGTTCACATAATGAACCTGTCTTTTAGCTCACTCAGTGGATATTTCTCTTTGAAACTGCGGTGAAGCGTGTTAAGGTATGCAAAAATGGGGTTGCACAAAAAGTGCACAGAGGTACCTATGCATATTTTTGTGAGACCAGGTTGAGAACACAAAAAAGGACATATTTGTTATTGGAATGAGAAATGCTCTTGGTGGTCCAAACACACACACGCATAAAATGCCAAAGGCCTTACAGTATAATGAATTAATAGTTTAAGCGGAATCAAATTTATTCAGAAAACTGCTGCACAACAAACCAGAAATAGAGCACATTCATTTTTGACCTCTGATAACAGCACTGCCAGCTCAGTTAAACGCATCTTCCTCAGTTAAACCATTTGTGTGTGAGGCACATAAACTTTGGTTAACCTTTTGGGTTTTTATACAAAGCCTTACAAAAACTACTTCAATCTGCCTGTCAGCTGAAGATGTGCAACACACCAGGATTAGAATACTTAACATCCTTCAGTGAACATTTGTAATTATACCCTCACAAAACAACGTGATGATGTGTTAATCAGAAGAGAGTCGTCCAGACAACCTTGTTTAAATACACTGTGATTATCAAAGGTCATAAAACACTTGGAGACAGAGAAAACTAGAGAAAATGGCTGATCAAACAGATCGAGGAAATGAAAGCGTTTATCAGAGGTAAACTGTTTGATGTTTGAAAACTACATCATAATGGGAAATGGCAAAGTGCTGTCGAACAAGGCTTGAAATTACAATAAAAGGTTCTGTGAGTGCCCTTCCAGTTGTCGTTTGTGGCTTGATGAACTCAGTCCTATCTTAATCGTACTTCAAATTCCCAGAGCTGTCAGTCATATTCAAGGCTATCGTCTGTTAATAATTCAAATTTAATATCTGCCAACCAGAGATAATTTTACGAATGTAGAAATGCCTCTGGTAGAGTCTAATTAATGTAGTTGAAATGGTAAGATCAGTTGATTGGTGGGCTGATGCAACACTGCATAAACTAACCATAAAATACAACAAAACAGTTCAACCTTTTATTCAGAATGTTCCTAAAATCCCAATTGCCACATTTCTCTTTAAACTTCAATTATCAAATTCATTAAGATGCTTATATCCAGGTTCATCTCACGCTACTCTTATTGGGCTAGTTTCTCAGATTAATATATTTAGAAAGAGTTTATTTTTTTAATTCCAAATTGAGTAACTTTTAGAGGGTTATATAAAACTTAAAAATAAAATAAAAATAAAAAATAAAAATAAAAATACATTCTCAAGACCCCATGTTACCCAAAGAAAGTAATTTAAATAATCTTTTTACTCTTTAAAATATGTAAAAGTCCATATATTCTCACTCACTAGACCATAAAAGTTTTGCAGTTCGGTTGTCCTTACAGGGCCTTTAATTTTCAGCGTGGAACAACTGCGTTTCAGGATCACATAACTGCTAATGAGAAAAAGATATCTTATCGTTACACCAGAGATCTGAACATGAAAAACAGAAATGATCCAGCTTTATGTGGCATCCTGAATTTATAAACCAAGATACAGTCAAACAGAATAAAAGAGATGAATTCAAGATTTCTAAATGTAAGGACCATTGACTGTTATTTATGTTTTAGGCTACATGAAGTACACAGGGCCAGTGTGACAGCTCTGTAGTGGGTGACTTTCTTATTTGGTTGTGTTTGCACTAAACATCTCTGCCCGATTTAGGCATGGTGTTCCAGTTCAACAACCTGTTTTATTCACTAATAACCACTCACAATCCAGGCAATACAATAAATGTGCTGCACCTTATTTAAATTGTCATTCTCATTCTGTCGCACACAAATGCTATGCAAATTAGGTACATCATTTATTGTGTTTTTTTTTTTTTAAACCAGTAATGGTTTAAAGTAAAGTATATCAAATTGAAGCCCGCTAGATGGTGAATTTTTCAGTTTAAATGTGTCATGAACTCAGAAATGAAATTCCTTATATCATATAACAGCTCAATGTACTAAGTTTCAAAACCATCTAATTATTTTAAAAACAGATGTTATTGAAACTTCTTTTTGAAATGTGCTACTTTATGACAACAGTCCAGCGCAGGAGGATCTGCGCAGGAGTAGATCAACAAATTAAGATTGAATATTAGACACTGAGTAGCATAAGTTGTGAAAAACTGTTTAATGTCAGGTATTTGTTCTGTGAATCCAGTGCATCTTAAGCAAAATTGTTAGTCAATCATAGCAGTGGGGGTTTACTTAGAAGTCCTGAATGTACCCGCCTATTCAAAGCTTGTACACCCCTGTAGGATTGTTTACCTGGAGAGCAAAACATAGCCTTCTGCCATTGACCACCAGTTATTTTTAACGAATAGTAATATACGTAGTAAGACACTGCCATTAAAAGGCCTAATCCAATATACACCTTATTAACAAGGCACACGTTGTACAGGCAGGCAGATGAAAACCAGCATATGCTGGTAAGGTATAAGCTGGGATGCTGGACTTGCATAAACAAGGAACCCAGATTCAAAACATACCTAACCAACATATGCTGTTTTTTCACCAGGGTATACACACAATGCATAAGGTTTTACATTAAAGTTGAGTTTTTCCATAGTTTTCATGGCAAAGCAACTGTTTAATGAGAATATCACTAAGCAAGTTAGTTTGTTTATAGCAGTTTACCTGAATAATACAACAATTGGTGTAGTAACAGAGACATGTAACAGTAACTATCGCCCCCTGGAGTACTGGAGGTTTGTTTAAACACCTTCAACACAATTTAGTGAATTAAGACGTGTCGACATGTTGACTGGCAAAAGTTTGGATATCATAAAAACCCTTTTGGCAAAGAAAGAGCAATGTAAGTTGAGCTTGATAAAATCATTTATTGTGCTCCAGAAGATTAAATCCTATTTAACCAGAAAGAAAGACAAAATGACAAATAATCTACATCACAACAACCCTTTGTAGTTCTCGACAGCCATTTTGATCTTCTTTCAAGGTCAGCCAGTAGAAAATAAACATATAATGAAATTTGGTTGCTGTTTGTAAGAAAATGGCCCTCAGTCTTGCATTACATTCAGTTACAAGGCTTGTCCTGGCATGTGTGTATGCGAGTGTATGTGCATATGTGTGAAGAGACATACTGAGTTGTGGAGATCTTTGCAATTACAGTTGAATCCCATCTCTCTCCTTGGAACATGTGCATGCACAAGATGAATCCTCTAGGCGCCTCACTGGTGTACGGTTCATTAAATTTTAATATCGTTCAAAGGAGCTTCCTTTGCAGGAGGACACATGGGCAGGCTGACTTTGCATATGCATACCTGCAGATGGGGACTGGCATACAGAGCAGCGATGCTCTCTCTGGCCTGTTTGTACTGTGCGCAGTTGTCACAGGTGAAGGTAGAGCAGAGAGGAAAAGCCCACAGGAGATTGTGTTCTGAACGGGAACATGTTGTTGGGAACAATGTGTGTCACGAGTTGGCTGATCAGGAGAAGAGTAGCACTATTCTTTCAATCTTGTTCCCTTCTTTGGCTTCCCTCATCGCTCATTAGTTCTTTGCCACTAGCTATTCAACAGGACTCAAGTATTTACTCCCAAAAGCCTGTGTTTGTCCTCAGTGTTTTTTTTTTTTTACACTGACTATTCATTAATTACCTTGATTTGTGAAAGGTTGTACTGCTAGTAAAATGGCTTCTAATCTCTCTCACTACATATCCTGAAGTAATTTTGTGCAAACGCAGCCAATCACAACATATTTGATGATTCATATATAACTATGTGGAGAAGGACTTTGGAAATGAATGTCAAAATGTCCTGGCTAGAACAAATTCAGTACTAGAGTAAAGAAAAAAAGATAGCTTTTACTTTATTACATCTGGTTAGGAAACAGCATCAGCATGGGGTTGTTGACCAAAAGAGTTTGCACAAAATAAAAGATGAGGACCTCTTATCTGAGAGAACCAAATCACCAATCTATTGCTGTTTTTCTATAATCATACGTCATACATGCTGGGGAGAAAAATATGAAGATACTGTATTTATGTAGAAGTTTCTCTGTCATTTCTGAGCAGTAAAAGAGAATTCACAAGAAGTCTAAATTGTCACCACAGGATTTGGTGTTTGAAGTGACAAAAAGGGAACAATGAGTTAGCATCCTTTTAGGATGTAGTATGTAATGCAACAAGGAAAAAATAAATCTCAATCGTTTCTCGATTCTCCTTGTCTAGCTAGCTTCAATGGCCTCTTAAGATCAGAAGGCCCGTAACGAACTGTCTCATCAGGGGTTCTCCTGTCTTTAGCCGAGGATTTTCTGGCGTCGATCATTAGCATGTAAGATGTCTCTGAGAAAAGTAAAATAATTAAGTAGGGATAAAACCAGCAATTACTGACAGATTTGCAGGTGAAACTGGCTCTTAGCGCTGAGGCTACTGACTCTGAGCACTTATCTCTGGGTAAGACATGACAAAAGTTTCCCTTTCGCTTTCTCCATTGGTTGCTCTGTATTCTTTCTTTCTATAGCTAGCTTTAAGCGGTGTGATCAAGGGCTTCGTAACATCAGAAGCCCTCCTAATACACTCTTTCATCAGGGGCCCTCCTGTCTCCAGTGTGGGATTAAATTGTGATGAGCGTTCAGGAGAATCACAGAAAGTTCTGGATGAGAGGATACCAATGCAAGTCTCCAGGTCGTACTGCACTGGCCACTGGTTGTTCAAAGCTGCATGGGGACTGCCTCATAAATTACCAAAAACAAAGAAATGAGAATCAAACATTACAGATAAGAAATTTTCTAAAGTAGGGTGGTTTGACTATTAGCAAGAGGCGAAAATGAAATTCAAAATAATAAAACAATGCATTATAACTGAGACCAATGAGCAAATCAAAAAGTACATTAATGTCCCACACATGGGAGCTCAAACAACAAGTGATTCACCACTATTAAAAAGTTTTACCAACACACATGTACAAAACTAGTCCTTATAACCAGGTTCAGTCAAGCTATTTGCGAACGCAATCTAGTTAGCGTGTCCCCACCTTTTCCCATCACCATCTTCAGAAACCCACCGTGTCCACCCTCGTCAGCATATTCCAATTGCTCCCATGAGCCAATCAGAGCAGTATTTCCTTAAATCCAAATGGGGAGGAAAATTTTTCTTTTTTTTTGTTTTAAATAATGACTTAATCAGCAGAACAGCCACCAAGCAGATAAATTGTCATGCGCGTCGTGCTAAAAATATCCAGCCTCCCTTAGAGTCCACCAGTTTCAGTATAGACAGCACTTGTGTGATGAAGCTGTATCTGCCAGGAAGCCAATAAATTCCCCGCTACGCTCTTGAGGCAGATTCCTCAGTATCAATGCCCCCAGCCAGGGCTTAAAGAGCATGGGTGCTTTGTGTACATATCTAGATATGTAAATAGGTCCTATACAATAAAATTGTTCCCCCAAAAATAAATTGACAAAAAGAATTCAAAGACATTCGGTGAATGTCTCTATTGTGCATATTCTTGAGGATTTCTCATTCTCGCCTTTTTCTTGTAGTATTCCACATTCTCCACCAGAAGGAGAACACATGCCTAAATTAGGCAAGCAGCATCTCCCGTCTGCTTTGAAGAGAGTAATCTACAATCCAGCGCCCCGGGAAAACAATATGTTTCCTTTGTTTACAAAGGGCTTCCCACACGTCATCTCTTCTGTGCTTCCGTCGTTTCCTCTCCGGGTAACCGAATCAAACCATTCCTCAAAAACTCCCAGACTGGTAGTTGTCCCCAGGAAATGGCCCTGGTTTTGTCACAATATAAGGGTAAAAAATCATCTCTGTTTGTTTTTCATTACATCAGAAATAGTTTTTTTGTCTTTTTGTTTTTGCCTTTAATAGAAAATGATAGTCTTGCTCTCAAGGAACAAATACTAACATTGTTATTTCCTCTTCCTCTGAGCACTGGGAGTAAAGATATTTCTCACCCCAGTGCCATCACCTCCATTCGTCGTCACACCTGTACTCCACATATGCGGGAGTGTATGTGTGTGTGTATGTCCGTGTTTGTGTGTGTGAATGTGTGTGTGTGTGGCTATACTCTAGTGGTGGAGTGTGAATGAGGGTGTGGATGTGGAAGGGTGTTATTCTGTCCACTGGAGTAACTGTTGAAGGGGTGTAAGGAGGTAAGGCCTGGCATGCTGTTGGGTATCATAGTGATGGTGTTCGGGGTCATGAGAGGGATGTCGTCCGGTGAGCGGCGCATGGCGAGCGTGTAATCGGGTGGGCAGGCAGTTCTCAGGACCACCTCATGCGGGTGCATGGCCTCCCGGCACTCCCGCTCCAAATCGCTATGTTTCATTTGAAGAGACATGATCTCCTCTTCTTGCGTATGGGGCAGCTCATTGGCTGTGGTCCTCTGCGGGCTGCAACGCCGGTGAACCTCGTGCCTTCGCTTATCCTTCTTGTAGTAGAGTGCTGCGAATGCCAATATGTTGAGGAAGAGCAATGAGGCACCGACGGCGATGGTGACGCTCAGTTCGGTGGAATAGTCCCGCTGGTTCTCTAGGAAGGGTTGATTCTGGTTCTGGTTCTGGTTGTGGCTTTCCTGTGTTTCAGTGGGAAACGGTGTAGGGTAGGGCCTTTTGGTGTTGACTGGGATCTTCTTTGGTGTACGGGGAGTGACCTCGGGTGGAGGCAGCTTAGTGGTGGTGGATATGATCTGGGTGACCTCGTTGAGGCTGTGGAGATGAGGCACCAGCTCCAGCCACAAGTTGACCTTATTGGCGCGGTAATGTTCCTTGACACGAGGCTTCAAGCCGATGTGCAAGTACAGCTGGTCCTTTTGGTTGTAACGCGTCCAGGCCACCTCCTCGAAGCGATTGGGCTTGGTGTGGATGAACTTGGTGTCCTGTGGAACTGGCTGGTTGGGGTCACTGAAAGGAAAAAAAGGTGGATTACATTCATTTTTACACACAAGACAATATTACAATTCCTTTGTCAGAACTGCACACGGGAAGTCCAAAACGGAGCACTTATTAGGACAAATATCACACAACCCATTACAGACAAGTCTTAGGGGAGTGCTCAGAGACCCCTAATATTCTCTCAGCGCTCATTAGGGTCTCCTGACAACTGCACCTGCTTTCAAAATGAACAAGAATTAGTCTGAGAGAAGAAATTACACATTTGCACACAAATTGATTTGTTGTCCTCCCGTGAGATGATTACACGTCTAGCAAGCAATGTCATATAAACACTAAACTCGCTCTAAGTGATCATCAGCATTACTTTATTCAGTGCATTACACATAAACTGAAGCAAACCAAATTGCTGTTCTGTAAAAAGAAGTTGCGTAAATTTAATGTAGCATAACCTTGGGAATCTTAACAAGTATTTGTGAGTGAGAATGCATTAACAAACAATTAAGCATTGATTAAGCTTGTAGCAGTGTTTCCCGGCAACAACTGCATATTTTACGGTAATCAATAGCAAATTCAATTCTCAAATTATGAGATGGTTGCAGTGTTGGGGGTCTTACAGCAAAACAAAGTCCTATTCAAAATCACTTCTGAATTCTAATTAATGGCTGTATTGTTTGTCTCAAGTCTAACTGATTAGAAACGATGCCCAGTTGCCTAGAGACTTACCCGGTCTTGGCAAAGTTGGTCCAGTAAGTCATTACCACTGCACTAAGCATCACATCATTTTTGGAGAAGTTGCAAGGGAACAGCTCAGTTGGACCAATCATGGGAAGCCCGAACACATATGGGATCTCATCACCATGTGCCGCATCAGCCCAGGGTGGCACCTGTTCCGTCTGGCAGTGATGGTAAAAGGCATAGAAATAAGTAGGCGAGCCAAAGCTGGAGTGGAGGTCTGCTGTTGCCACCGCTGGTGCCACCCACTGATGATCCGTGAAGAGTGCCAGCAGGGTCTTTCTTCTGGTCTCCGGATTGTGGCGGTCAGCCCAGTCAGTGTACATAAACTTAATGGTCTCCCGCAGGATGTCTTTCCCCTCGGGATAACCGTATAAATCATCCACAAAACTTGACACGGCATAGTCAAAATCGTTGGCTTGAACTCCGTTCTCGTTGTCTACAATGAGTTCCACAAACTTCAGCCCCTCGCCTTGGTTGACGCCCAGCATGATGTCGTAGTTTAGGAACTCCCCTTGCTCCATGAGGATCTGAGGGTCATCAGGGATGACATCGCCATCAATGACGGGTCCAAAGGCGATGTGGTAGCGAGCAGGCTGGATGTCCTGCTCCACTAGTTCTTTGTAGTGTTTTTTCTGTAGGCACTCCACCATATCCACTGTATCTTTGAGGTTGCACCCCACCTTTTTGGCCAGCATGCGGGCATACTTGGCTGGTTGAAAGCTGACAGCCCAGCTGGACAAGGCTGTGCCACTTTGGGCTATGGCCCTTTGGAAAAGACCTGTATAGGAAAAACAAGACATAATCACAGAGAGAACATCCTAGAGAACAAGCTACAGCACGGCCCAAACGTCTAAGACTACTAGCAAATTTACTTGCATTTATTTAATTTTCATTACAAGTTACATTCTATATAAAAATAGAATGTTTTGCTTCGAAAGTCTTACACTTAGTTTTGAATTAGAAAAATTGCAGATTTTTAAAGTGCGCTCAGACTTTTGGACCCCACCGTAGGCTATTTACACAGAAAGTGCTCCCTTAGTATGCAAGCTGGAGCAAATTAACACATATCGATTTAGCTGTTTTTATGCAAGTCAACAATACGAATGCTGATGAACTATACACAGTGATGATCAACATTCAGTTTTTCCATGTTATTTTTTTTGGGGGGGGGGGGGGTTATGACTTTTAATCTCTTCAATTTTATTATACCGCATTAACAGTAAATAGCTGTCTGCACTCTGTAAAACCCCTTTCACATACAGACTTCAAGAAAATTGACCCACACCTTTGAAGAAAAGCAAATATCATGCACAAACATCAAGACAAAAAAGCAGGTGATTGAGCAGGACAGAAAATCTGTGTGTGCGTGTGAGAAAGAGAAAGAAAGAGACAGAAAGAGCAAGAGAGAGGAAAATTGAGTTACTCTGTTACCATGACAACCCTTGGGATCTCATACTTAGCAGTGCAGTTATGAGTAAAAACATGTTCTTACTAAAGGAGACAAAAAAACTATAAAAACACACATAGAAATGAAATAGAGATAAGGGGATGTTTCAGTTCACAATTCAACTAAACAGTGACAATTTTGTATGAACAGACGAATATATTTGATAATGAAAAATATACTGCTAAAATTAAAAAGAAAAAGGAAAAAAATCTGAAATATATGAAAATTATTCTGGATTAAGCAGTGCACGGTTTGCCTCAGGGCAAAGCCTCGCATGGCACACTAAAGTCTTTTCCAAAGGTGTCTCTGGGTTCATTTGAATGATAGTGACAACCTTAAAGCTGGTCTGTGCCAAGAGACCTCTTCACAAAGCAATCTTCCAAGCAGAGAGACTCAAAATGGAATTAATGTATTTACCCTTTTTGTGCCAGTGGAAGGTGAATGCTGTATTTCAACAGTGTGCTCATGGCGTGCCTGGTGATGTGTAAGGACTCAACTAAATAAAGATGGGAACATGAAACGACCTAGGGAGATTTAATTTCTATAAACAAGTAATATCAGGTCAAAGGGAATGAGTTATCTGCTTAAAGCATGGTGAAAAATGAACTTGGCAAATGCTGGGCCGATGAAGCAACTTTCTTGGCAACGTTGTTGGTTTTCGTACTACACACATTTGAGGTCTGTGAAAGTGTGCATCCTTCTGAATTAATTTATAGGGTATAAGGCAGGGTTTTCTAAGCACGGGTCTGCAGACCCCTAGTGGTTGTGAGAGTGTAATCACTATGTCTGGGCAATATAAATATTTTATATCATTATTATTATTAATTTAAGAAATTATTATTTTTTTGGACTAAAACAAAATCATTTAAAATGTAAATAATTTTTTTTTAAAAACGAATTAAATATAAACTGATTTATTCTTGCAGTACTCTATATAAATGTCACATGTTTTTTCATAAGTTTGCAATCTGATTTTTGTAATGCAAATGCAGATGACTGAAAAAACAAAAACACAGAGAACTTTGAAATGGGCTCATAACACAGACAGCTATAGCATGCAGACAAAAGAAGTATCAAAAGTTAAAACCTCTGCATTGTACCTTTGGTTGAATTGCTCCAACGGTTACCTTCAGAATAATGGGAAAGAGTCAGCAGGTTGACACATGAGGCCCCTGCCCCAGATCCAAAAACAGTAATGCGTAAAGGGTCACCCCCAAAGAAAGCAATGTTTTCACTCGTCCAGCGCAGGGCCTGGATTTGATCAAGAAGTCCATAGTTTCCCTTGGCTGCCTGGTCTCCTGTGCTCAAAAAACCTGTAGACAGAAGAAATAATCAAATGAGTGTTTGTGTGCATTGCAGAGCAATTTTAAAGCCCTAACAAAGATTGAAAGTTATTTAAATATACTGGTGTGCATCCTAGAATGAAACGAAGGCACTGACATGTTTTAAGATCAGTGTGCAAGTTTCTTTCAGTTGAAACAACTCAGATTTATATTTAGTCTAGGACTAGGCTTAAGCCTTGTCTGTGAAACCGGGGGACAGAGTTTAAGAAGTTCTTCAGCACTGTTCCCAAACTTAATGTAGACTGCATTTTAAGGCAATATAAAAATATCTTTGTAATATCAGATTACAAAGTAGGCAAACCCAAAATGTACCTGTACAATATTCCTTAAAAAGCAGACCGTGGAGAAATTTTTATCGTTCACCCCTAGATGCATATATATTTTATATATTTATGTATTGTCCGAGACCTGTAAAGCAGTTGTCTGTGTCACTGTCACCCTTGCTGCTTTGCACCCTTGGTCATCTGTTGTCTCCCGTTATCTTCTTCGGAAGCCACCATACCTCAGCCAATGAGATAAGCAGGATTCTGTATCGTAATACTCGTGTGTAAGTGTGCTGTCAGCTCATTGGTCACAGAGCAGAAGAGGGCCTGGGAATAAGCTTACCTTACGTTTTAATACAAAGCGTTAATTCTGTTGACATTTTACAGACTATTTTTGATTCTCACGGTAATACGGGGCAAAGTGCGTCCCTTTTAAGCTCAATACGGGACGCATACTTTTGTGCCTAAATACGACTATTCCGTTTTTCAAGGGATGGTTGGCAACCCTACTAGGGCCTTTTGAGTAATCGAGTCATTTGCAGGGTTTACTATGCTTTAAGTTTCTTAACTCTAAACTACTTAAATCAATATGAACCCTGCTTGTTTGCTTTGGTTTGTTCTTCTTTGGCTTGGTCTGGCAACCGCAGCTCTCTGGAGTCACTGGAGCACGCAGCTGTTGTTTTATCCCCTGACTTCCACTTAAGCACACTCAAATTAACAACAAAGTTTGTGGCGATATATTACAAGTGTCAGTGAAAAAACTGTGATTACACAGAAGAAACACAGAGGTGCGTTAATGGAAAACTAGTCAGTAGCTACTTGACTACAGTAGCTTATCCTGGGAATATACATCCTGGGGGGTGCTTGTGGAATAATGATTGTGTACATGTTCAGTGAATAGACAACCATTTGGGTTTAGTAATTGCCCTCGTAGTCCCAGAACACATTAAAAATAATAAAGCCGCACAACAAGTGCTTTACAGTAAGCTCATTTACAGATGCAGAAAACAAGAAACAAAAGACTCTGAAATCACTTCGGTTCTGTACACAAAAGCGCACACACACAAATCCATCTGACCCTGCTTCCACTCCCTTCCTTTTGTTAATTGAGTTCTTTATTGGATTTAATTAATCTAGTTGTGTTGCTACATCAAGAAGTTGATCTCCTGGAAGTGGTCGTCGAATACAAGCACACATTTAATTGATTCCATTTAGCCAAGGCAGTGTGCAGAGCAAATCAAAAAGACCAGGCCCAGGCTCGGAAATGATTAGCAATCAAATGGTAGGCTGTCAGGTGCTCGTGCCTGCGGCACAGAGCCGTGAGCATATTTGGCTGTTAACGCAGGCAGGCAGCGGCCTGCTTTCTGTCCTTATGCATGCAGAGAGGTGCAATCCAATCACAAGGGAACAAAAGGGCCTCGCTCTTCTCGGACAGTGAATAGCCCGGGCTTGTGAATGGAAACATACTGTATTCGGTACAATGTGGAGAAAACAACAATGTCACAACAATGCACTTTAATGAGGCAGACAATAATTGTGGATTTTTATCGCAGTAGTCAAGGAGAGGATTTGCTGTGTAAGCGGTATTGGCTCATTTCTATAAAACTGAGGGTCAGCGGGACACTGTCCAAGGCACTTCGGATGACAACAAGGGAAGCACATTTCATCAAATTTCATCATCAGTGCTCATCTTTAAAAACACCAATAACACTCTAAATGTAATCTTTAGTCAATCTCAAAATGAAGCTCCATTTTTTATTTCTGCCTACAGTTTTTAGTGTTTAAATCAAATTTTTTATATCAGCCATCCTCTCAAAATACAAGATTTCTGATGTACGACTTCAGCCCTTCCTCAGATGATTATTAAATGTAAACTTCAAATGTTAAGCTCAACTCATAAATACAAACATTTCATTGCACGCTATTTCCGTACAAGGTTAACAAGACTCAAGTACAGAGTGTTAAACCTTGAATGTTGTCAGACTAAGATAACAAACCTCACCTTTGTGAGGTGTAATCCCCTTGCTGTATCATAACAGATATCAGGAAATTGGGATACGGTCAAACAGCATCTACAAAACTTAAATCATAAGAGCAAAAAGCGGGTCGTTTCTATGGATCGACCTTTTCAGATCTACAAGTTTTCATACCAAGGCCACGCATTTCTGGAACCTGGAGCCCTACAGAGCAAGTCGTATTGGCAACGGTCCAAACAGATAAATAAAAATGGAATCAGCCATCGTTTGGCCCCCAAAGTGAAATTCACACCTAGATAAAAAAGCCACATAGAGGCTTAGATCCAAGTGCCATGTACTTAACTCAATTCCTATCGGAATCCAAGCAGATGGTTTGAGATGTTAAATTAATCTCGGTTTTGACTGGAGAACGCCAGAAAAGATACAAAAGAAAAGAAGAAAAACTCCATCCCCCAAAGCAAAGTGAGAAGTGACAGAAAGAGGGGAAAAAAAGCATTATTGTACGTTTCTTTCAGGGTTACAGATGAAGAGAGACGACGGCTAGCAGCAGGTTCAGTCTCAGAGATGTTGCATTAGAACATTTGCCAGTTCGGTCTCCCTCCAAAAAAGAAATGTCGCAGCCAGACCGTTGGCGCTTTATTTGTCTGTTCTGTCTCAACTCACCCGGCAGTAAGACAAATTGGCCCTCCTGTTGTATTTGTGTCCCTAAAAATATTAACAGTGTGACAACACCTTCTTACTTTCACTTCCCATCACAGAATTATCCTCCATTTCAGAGACTTCAAGACTAAAAAGCGAATGCCATCTGTTCCCATACCACAGGCTGGCAACTTTCAAAACTAGTGACAAAATGAACTGCCAGAAGTTGGTTTGAAAAGGTTACAGTTAGTAAAACGATGGCAAGACCGAGTCACTGCCTCAAGTGGATATGAGCTGTACTGCACGCTGATAATTAAGGAATACAGCGACCACAGATGGTACGAATTACTGGCTCTGAGCATTGTCTCCGTCAAAGGAGATTAATATACTAGAGGTTGGCAGAGGCTAACGACAGGATCCACTATAGGATCCCGACTGAATTTGACTTGACAGACCTATTCCTGTCTTCGCTGCTTTGATATGCAGAATCCAGAACCTGAAAACCACTGCTCCGGGCAAAATAGACAGAATTTTATTCAAACATTTTTTTTTCTTAAGGGACACATTAAAGTAACCCACTTCCTTCTAGAAAAAAAAAATCCATCTCTTTTATTTCCCTCCTCTCCAAGGAGGATGGATCAGTGACATGCTGAATGCCTTTCATGTGGATATTTCGTGAAAAGTAAACACTAATAAAAAATAAATGGCTGTAGAGTTTGCAACATAACTATCGAAAAAAGGCAATCCAAATAAATGCTACAACAGAGTAATCGGTTCCAGTGTAAATATAGGTAATGAAAGTTAAATGCACATTACTTTAATGGAACGGACTACAGTATTACATCTAGAGACTGGGTGTTGCATTATTTAGCATATATCACAGTTGTCAGATTCTAATCAGGATACCATTCTTGTCAAATCCTGTTTCAGTGGACTGAGCAAATGAAATTACCTCTAGACAGTTTGCTGACTTGCATTAACATGGATAGCTGCAGTAGCTGTTTAATACACATTTTAGTCGCATAATGTAGCATAACATGATCTAACAATTTTTTTAAAAGGGAAAAAGCATAACAGAACAAACCAAACTAAAGGCAAAAACATGTCCAAGGTAAACCCTGATTAACTTGATATAGCACACAACTCCACAAAAAACAACAACATTTCTTAAAGGGGTCATATAACACCAATTTTCCACAAGCTTATATTAATGAAAAGTTTCATTAAAAAATCTTAATGAAAAGTCTGTACATTTTACATTGTCAAAAACAGCTCATTTCAAATCATCCTGTTCTGTGTACTTCCCCTTTAAATCTTCACGAGCTCTGCTGACCCCGTCCCTCTTTTCCGAGGAGCTCTCAGAGGATGTATATTTAGTCGCATTCATAGTCCTAGATGTTACATTCATAATGAAACTTGCTAATTAGCAAATTATTATAAAAGGCGTTTTGCAAAGATTCATTAAAAGACATTATACTCACTGCTTCTGTAGGTGAAGCTGAATCATGAATGATTCGCGAGAACATAAACACATTTCGGTTGATCATGGGCGTGTTTCCCTTCAGAAGCAAACCTTAATCGTTAATGCTCCGCATCTTCAGTCACTCAGATGTCGGGAGCAAATGACTACTGCTATGTTCATTAATACATTCAACAACAAAACAATCAATCATTTAGTCATGCTTGTCTCTGCATCTGATGACGGTTCACTCAGGGCGGGTCTGAGGTAAGACACCAGTCCAGTCTGTGTGAAACGCTGCTGTCAATCAACAATCGTGGCAGGGGCCTCCCACCATGTGATGTCACGCGGTCAGAAGGCTCGATTTGAGAAAGGGGAAAACATTTAAGGAGACTACAAAAAAAAAACACTGGGTGGAACATAGTTCCAGGCAACTCTCTTGACCGCATTACAGTTCCATATCACTTCGCATAGTTAACTGTAATACCTATACAGCACACAGGACTAACAAAAACAATTTCTCATTAGCGAGGTAATAACAGCGCTGCATCTTAAAGCAGACTTACAGTTTAGAGACGGTGCTTCAGAACACTGTTGAGGGACACACAGAGGTAGCCAATTCATACAAGCTCTCTCTCTCTGTTTCTCTTTCTCTGTCTCTCTCGCTCTCTTTCTAGTAACTTCATTATTAACTGCATTAGTCTGCTATCAACGGCTCAAGCCTCCATTGCCAGTTTTAAAATGACGTTTTGGAACTAGCAAAAGAGTTGTTAGATTTACACTTTACATTTAGTCATTTAGCAAATTCTTTTATCCAAAGTTAAGAACTTTTTAAAAAATAAGAAAAAAACCCATAAAACATGACATATAAGCCTATGGTCTGATGTGAATGTGCTGTTTAAGGGTTCAGTAATGTGTTAATTACATTAGGTGCTTGCTGAGTAGCATGGGGAGCGTAATGAAGGCTAATGTAAATACTTGCTCTTCACTTATTCCACCTCGCTAACTTTGCTTAAGGGATGCACAGCATCTTCTGACAGGGCCAAACAACTGCTGTGAATCTCCAGCAAGCACCATAAACAGCAGTCAACCTGCGCACTGTATGGTTTGAGCTGCTGGTAACAGATTTCACATATATGAATCTGTAGAATTTAATGGTTAAAAGTTGGTTTTGAATATGTAGCCTTATCAATTAGACATGAAAAAAAACCCTCTTGAAAACATGATCCGGTTTAGGAGCATTAAACAACCCTCATGTAGGAAAAGAGAATAAAAACCCAACTTCTGGGGCTTTTTAGTAGGACTTCAAAGTGTCTAGGACTATTATGAGCCAGTGTTGCCAGGTGCTTAGGCCTCATTGAAGTCTTATAGCAAGACAGTGTTAAATCTGTTTGAATTATATTACAAAAGAAAAACAAGGCAAGTTTAATGACAGTCCCACAAGCACACAACTGTTACATTATCCGCCAAGCCGTTGTTTATCCTTTTCTGTAATTGGAAGGGTTTGATGAGGTAGACTAGTCTCCTCAGCAAGAGACCAGAGCACTCTTTTATCAGATGATGCTAATGATAACGTTAAAAATGTAAGCATAAATAAAACAGACCGTGCCATTTTTCTTCCATTTAATAAGATGAAATATTTAAAACTTTGAATAATTAGTTTTTCTTTCCATTTTACTGTTGATATGCATGCTATTTTATTTAGCATTTTATTATTATTTTTTTTTATGAAACAAGACTCTTCAAGGATTGTATTCTCCTGAAAATAATGCAAAAAAATAAAATAACAACAAGCGAGACAGAATTTACATTTCCTTTAATATAATCCACCTTTATAGCAGTTATTTTGAATCTGAATATTATTTAAATGCCTGACAGGTGTATAGCTCTGTATACGCACCGCAGAGCACAATCTCCAAGTTTAAACATCAACGGGATGCAATAATTGTTCTTAAAATACTGCCATGCAACATACATGAAAGCACCAAACTGCAGCACAGCTTTCTTTGAAATGTGCTTCTTGGTAGTTGCATTGCTTCAAAACCTGATCTGAATTGTTAACCAGCTCCCTTTCCATAGAAAAGAACAACATTTGCATACAGATAACAGCCTTCTGTGATTTAACACACACGCACTCACACTCACACTCACACTCCGACCAGGATGGGGAACGAGAGTGAGCGCGAGAGGGAGAATAAAACCTTTTCATAAGAAGTGAGAGTCTAAAGATAGCCCTCCATCTTTTTCCCTCTTGCTCCTCTCCAGTGAACATCCTGGAAATATTCCTCTCCTCTGACGTGTGTGAGATCAGGAGAGTGCAGCTGAGTGCCGTCTTCCAGGATCTGATGGCCCTATCGCTACAAAAAACACTGAACCAGAAAGTACTCTTATCTAACCGAGTACATCCAGATATTACAGACTTTATGTTGATAATGACACAAGGCTTTTCCGGAGACCGAGGAGAACACAGGCCTCCCCCATTCACTTAAATCATAGCCATTTTCGGAAACTCCTTTAAAACACACTTTGCAAACTCCACTGTTTCTGCTACCAGCATCCAACATGCATATAAATCGACAGCAAGTCTCTTTTTTAAAAATCTATTTTTTTTGCCTATTCATGTCATTCATGGCATAGCCTAACTTGTGGATAAAATATCATTTTTTTTTCTTTTTACACTATTTTAATGCTCTAAACAATGTAAAGACATCAAAAAACTAAAGTTAAAATATGTTAGTTTTAACTGAAATCTACCCTGGGGATATAAAAACGACCGTAGCTGAAGATACACTCAAACATGACCTCAGAAACCTGCGTGGAACCTGGAGGCAAGGTCTTACTAATGAGGCCAGTGGAAGGAGGGAATGATGTGGAGACGAGGCCTATTGCCCGCTCTCTCCTGTAACAAAAACACACAGCTTTGAAAATGTCATCTCACTTGTGCAGTGGTGACAGTGGCGTCTGCAGTAAAGCGGCTCCTCGCTGAGCTAGACAACATATGTTTGAAAAACTGAATTTGTGACGGTCGTTGTCTGTCAACACAACAAATCAGTTCACTTCAGGAAAAAAATAAACCTTATTGTTTTAGTGATTTATAAGTTAGAGAAATGTGCTCCAATACATTGCTTAGGGGCGCTCATGAAATAGTGCGAGGCTGGCTTTCATCGAGTGTCCAAAATGAACAAACATGGGCACTAACTGGCTTTTCCAACCATTCTTGAGAAATATAAAAATAAAGAGAAGGAAATTACAAGGACTCTTCATATTTATGCAGTTACAGGTGTTGTTTAACTGAGAGGCAGAGGATAATTTGAATATGATGTAAATGTCTGACACAACAGTGTATTGTTTCTAAATATACAAGAGAAAAACAATTATCCATTACATTTTAGATACATTTTTACGTATTTGCCATTAGAACAGGAAAAAAGGACCGCATGAATGCTTTCCTCTGTTTTGCATGTATCCTCTTTTAACAATCAAGTCATAAATCAATCAAACATTCATTCAAGGGTTAGGTTACCCTACAATTACAATTTCTGTCATTATTTATGCCTATACAGCCATACAATGTAATTTTAATTTTTTTCCGGATAATAGAATGATTGAATGAATGATTTGCCCTCATAATATGAACCTGAGTGGGGGCCTGCAACTATTTGGTTAACAACATTCTTCAAAATATTGCCTTTTGTGCTCATTCGTACAGGTTTGTAACAACGTGGGGGTGAGTAAATGAAAGCATTTCACATTTTGTGAGTGAACAAGACTTCAAACATAGCTTCTTCATATAATTTTTAATTACCAACCAAACTAAAGCTTTTAACCTCAGAGTGTCCTGAGAAAAAAAAAGGAAAGGAAAGGAAGTGACATGTGACCAAGTATGGGTTCCCATACTAGGAATTATAAACTAGGATCTCTTTATTTTTAGCTGTAAACCTCAACAAGCTATTTATGCTAACTTGATCATATTGCCAGACTGCAGTTAAACCAAACCAAGCTTTGACCCTAGGGTACACTGCCATCATGCTTCATAATGGAACAATCAACTGTGTCCAGAGAGAGAATCTGCGTCCTAAAGTTTAAGGTTTCTGCAGAACCAGAACTGAAAAAAGACCCCAAACAAAATACTGCAGCAAGTAATAAAACAGGGGTTTTCAAGGCTTCACTATAAGGTGGTGCTGGAAAGCAAAACATACTAAATGTGACATCATAACACAAACCAACCAAACCAGCAAAATTTTAAGTTGCTCTTAAGACCTCCAGACCACCAGGGGGAGTCCAATCCAAGTGTAGCTGCGTTACCAACAAAATCGATTTGCGTATCATGTTCGCTTATAGTAGAATGACTAGATTTGACCCACAAAATTTAGAAGTTGAGGTACAATTAGCCAGTCATAAAAATGAACCAGGATCATCAGGATTGTGCTATAGTAATTATTATTTGGATACTCGCAAAATAAATAAAAGCAAAATAAATACAGCTTGGCCTTACAATATAAAACTGCGGAAAGCCACAATCGACTATAGTCTGGCTCACACTGTAGTCACGATTTTAGTCACGATTTGGCCATCTGAGACAAATTTTGAAAATCCTAAATGATTCCTGTAATCCTAGACTAAAATCAGTAGACATTTCCTACGATGAACATCAAACTTTATTCGTGTTTCAAGACAAGTCATGATCAGAATTAATGTTAGAAATTTCTTCTATATGTCATAAACCCCTAAGCTTTCATCCTCTTGAAATTCATCTGAAATGTTGGCTTTGCTATGATTAATGTGGGTGTGTGGTGCTTATAATATTTTTCTAAAATACACTGATCTTGCCGCTGTTCATATACTTTTCATGATAACCAACATTTGTGTAATGCTGCTCATGGCCACTAAATAATATGTGGGTTGATGTAAAACTCTGAACAAGATTTCTTTGTGCGCACCTTTTTTAACAGATCTTGATTTCATACGGTCTGACATTAGTGACAACTGAGATCCCACAGTGTGACATGATCATCATGTTCGTACAGTCTGACAAGTACAATCCTAAAGGACTTAATTAAAGCCTGACTGAATTCAACTCAAAAAAGGAACATAGCAGAGTGCAACAGTTGGGTTCTGGAAGTAAAACTCCCTTTCATGTTCTTCATAGGGGAATTGATTTTTAACAATAACCAACAAATAGCAAATATAGCTGGAAAGAAACCTACTGTGAGCTACAAGGTTACCATCAGTCCACATTATTTCAATTACCTCCGATTTTTTTAAATAATACTATTAAAATGGAATATCAGAAATTGAATCTGATATACACTGCTCAAAAGATAAAGGGAACACTTAAACAACATAATTTCAAGTCAATCACACTTCTCTGAAATCAAGACACATGCATGCAAGCTGTGGCAAGAATGTTTGCTATGTCTGCCAGTGTAGTGTCCAGAGCATGGAGGTGCTACCAGGAGACAGGCCAGTACATCAGGAGACGTGGAGGAGGCCGTAGGAGGGAAACAACCCAGCAGCAGGACTGCTACCTCTGTCTTTGTGCAAGGAGGAACAGGAGGAGCACTGCCAGAGCCCTGTAAATTGACCTCCAGCAGGCCACAAATATGCAAGTGTCTGCACAAACGGTCAGAAACAGACTCCATGAGGGTGATATGAGGGCCCGTGCTTACAGCCCAACACCGTGCAGGTCGTTTGGCATTTGCCAGAGAACACCAAGATTGGCAAATTCACCACTGGCACCCTGTGTTTTTCACAGATGAAAGCAGGTTCACACTGAGCACGTGTGACAGACGTGACAGAGTCTGAAGACGCCGTGGTGAACTATTTTGACTTGTTTTAAGGACGTTACATCATCCTGTAGTGTGTTTTTCACTTCAATTTTGAGTGTGACTCCAAACCCAGACCTCATTGGGTAAATACATTTGATTTCCATTGATAATTGTTGTGTGATTTTATTGTCAGCACACTCAACTACATAAAGAACAAAGTATTTAATACGAATATTTCATTCATTGAGATCTAGGATGTGTTATTTTAGGGTTCCCTGTATTTTTTACGCAGTGTATAATGATCCTGCAAAGACATCTCTACCACTGACAATTTTTGTCAGATTTCCAGACACTTTTTTTTGCTTCAAACCAAAGTTTGTGATGCGGTTGGTCAGGTTTGTTATTAACAAAGACAATGAATGGGAAAGCTATCTTCAGAACCATGGTCGCAAAAAAGCGTACAGAAACATTTGCGTTCTATAAGTCTTTTCTTCATTCTTTTGTAATTATTATATGTTATACTTTATTTAACCTCATATTTTGCACTGAAGTAATAAAAAAAGGCATAAACTAATACATGAGTGGATTACATCAGCATGAAAAACTAAGCAGACCAGATCTGTTTGGATGATCCCTTATTATTTGTACATAACCACGCAAGCCGTGCCAGAGCTCCAAACTTCCACCTCCACAGTTTGGCAAAACCAAGTTTGTGGAGAGGCTCCTGTCTGTCAGTTCTGTCAGATGATTTTGTTGAAAGAGCAGAAAAACATAAGATGAGGTGTCAGAGAGGGCATGCAAGACGTTAAGGGAACAGTATTGAATGCTATCTCAGGGGCCACTGCGGTTAACCATGTTTGACAGCTGCAGCGGCTCAAGCCTGTACCTGAGTCGCCCTAGCCAATCAGAGCTCTCGTGGCCGTGTCTGAACCTGCGGCCAGTGAAGCGCCCAAAAAGAGTGTAAGTGCATTCTGACACCCTCCCAGATTAAATGTCACAGAGTGTCACTAGGTCCTAATGCCCCACAGTCCATCACTCATGGGTTGGATATGACTATCAACCCATCACTGCTGTGCCACAGGGGCCTCATATTATCTTTGTCATTTTTGACTCCTGTCTCAGGACAATCCAGAGAAAGTATTTCCTACCACGAGATGTGAAAAATATTTTCAAAATGTAATTTAATACAAAATTTACAACTTAAAATGCCTTTATAGAGGGATGTCATGTGGTGTAACCATCAAGTGAAAAATAAACACTATTTTCAGCAGTTTAAAATATATTTTGAGCTACTATTTCTTTTTTGAAGAGCTATTTTTCTTTTTTTTCTATTTGAAATTATGTGACTTCAACTAACTTATCATAAAAAAGTTACATTATCTGATACTTTACAAGACGTTCTAACCATGACATACACACACACTTTATGAAGTGTTTGATATTTCTAATGTTATACTCTGCCAAAAATTAAAAAAAAAATATTTAAACGAATTAAAATATTTATTATGCAAGTGTATTTAAGTCATTGTACGTTTGTCATTTTTATTATTATTTTTTTTATTTTATTTTGCATTTTTATTTGCAAACAGTAAAACAGTAATACTGTAAAATATTCTTACAAATGTAAAAAAATATAATTTTCTCTTTTATTATGATTTGGTAATAAAGAAACATTTTATTATTGACAAAACTGTAATTGATTATCAAAATTCTTGATGAACAGAAAGTAAAAAAAACAGCATTCGTATGAAATCAAGAGACAACCAAAAACATGACTCTAAACTAATGATAACTGCTGCTAAACTTAAACGGCAGTATAGCTCTACTCGACAGTATTTCAGGGATTTTCCTTTTGTATTTTCTCCTAAGGAACTGCAAGAGAAACACCTGAGGCCCAAATGAGGAAACTGATACTTTTAGTGAAACAACTGAAAAACTCCATTAGATCTGATAGTCTGAAAGAAGTACATCCATGCAGCTTTCTTATAGGTAAGAAGTACTCTGATACACAGCAGGCCGCCGTCGATGTATAAACCATTATAACAATTGAAATTGTTGTTTAACAGCACCTAAGACATCTCGATTTGTAACAAAAAATAAAAATCAATAAACTGGTAACAGACACGAAAAGATGACCGGTAAATGAGAAATGTCTGCTTTATTGCACATCTAGAGTCATTAACGTAATGGATGCTGAATTACGACACCCATAACCGACAAAATCTCTTCACAAATGCGTTCTGTGGCTCTAACTCACTCTCTCTTCTGTCTGTCACCGCACGTAACGAACAGAGACAGTTTATCCATAGATCTGAAACTGATAAGGGCAAAATAGAAGCATATCACTGCCAAGACAAATCTCTATCAGAAAAACACTGTCAATGGACGACTTATTCATGCCAAACAAGTATCACTTGGTATCGTCGATGAATACCTAAACAGTCAAAGTCAGAAGTTGGCATCCGGCTGATAGAGACTTTGACAAGTTAACTACTTTGGTCTGTCAATCAAATGCCTCTACAAAGAAAAATGTTCTTTCAATAAACGTTTCAATTCTGATCTCACCGGCCGAGTGAACTCATCTTAAATGGCTACAAATCTTCTTTCAAGCAATCCAGAACCTGGAAAACGGTCGATACTAACATATAACGACATAAACAACACTTCGACGCACAACAAAATGAGCTCCCTGAAAATCGCCACCTGAAAGAACAGTCGCATTCGTAAGAAACAACATCTATCAATTAAGCATGCTTTCTCCTGCCACTCTTTGAAGATGCATCACAAATTCACATTTGTGTTGCGCTTGCATCATAAATGAATCATAAGGCAGCCATTCCCGTTTGATTGTATTAGTATTGCAAAAATCCTGATGGATTCTGTTGCTTCAAAGGCGCCCATCTAAAAGACTTCAGGCAGGCTTGGAAATGCACAAATCTAGCAGGCTCTTAAAAATTTAAACAGAGACAGAGACCTTCTTCTGGGACCGCCTGTCAAACCTGCCCTAATATGTGAGATACACAAACAACTCGCACTGCAGCATATAGTAAAGGCTCGTCTCTCAGACCCTGACCACCACGGGTATGGGCTTTATTTCCTCAGACAATAATGTATACACAACTGTGAACATCATACAGACGCACAGCTGGTTTGATCCTTCTAACAAACTACTTACATGAGTTTCTGATTCTGGCTTGCAAATTAATGTCCCTTTATGTCTTCGACCCTTGCTACAGGCTCTAATGCTGTGATACTGTAAGAAGGTGTTTTTCTGGGGCCACGAAAATATCCCTTCTTAGATTTTATACGAACTTACACTATATGCTCGCTGAATGAACAGATTAGTTAATGGTAACTCTGCTCAAGTTACTACTGGCAGCTGATATAAATAATTGCAATTAATCATAATTAATAGTAATTATTTATATACATTTCCCTCAATGAGCTAATATGCTACATGCAATATTCTTGATCAGTCATAATACTAAAGTCATGAACACTGCATCTAAATGAGGCTAAAGGATTAATATAATAGTTGTAATCATTAAAATGACATGAAATTGGTGGTAATAAAAATAATACTAATAATACTTATAATAATAAAGTATAGCTAAAGTAAAGTAAAATGCATTCTTTTATTTTAAATAAAAAAGGAAAATTTTGTAATAATTAAAATAAAATCTTTATTATGATTAATCAAAATACTACAATACATGCATCTGAATATTATTTCAAATAATAATAATAATGTATAACTAATACATTCTAATATTTTGCAAACACCCCATATTTTGTTATATGTGACCTGGGAACACAAAACCAGTCATGAGGTTATTTTTTTTACATTACCTGAAATCTGAATAAATAAGCTTTCTGATAATGTAAAGACCAATATTATAATGATATACGTCTTCAAATTTATGCAAATGAATTCTTTGCGATGCACTTTACTATTTTTATTATAAATTACGTTTTGAGATATTTATAGTAAATACCTTCAGAATTGACAAAATCCCTTCATGGAACATGATCTTTACTCCTTATACTAATCATTTTTGGGGCGTAAACAAAAAATCTAATAATTTTGTCCCATACAATGTATTTTTAGCAATTACTACAAATATACCTGTGCTACTTTCAACTGGTTTTGGGCTCCAGGGTAATATTTCATATTGAAATCAAATAATGAAATAAAATAATATAATAATAATGCACACATTATCTAACATTGAAGATTTCTGATAATTAATCAAAACGTTTTAAAAGACACGCTCTTCGCATCTAAACGAGGCGGATGAATTAACTACGTTCATCTTTATCCACACAAAGTTATTAAAAGAGAATGCAAACATTAAATCCTAAACCAAAGACACATAATTTTACAAAAGCAGATGCCTCATTAGTTGGCCTGTATTTTTACTGGTGCTGTAAAACAGCAGGCTGACCGGGTGAATGTGTGCCGGGGTGGGTCATGAGGGGACCATTAACATTGACAGTTAGATTCAGCTCATGGCTTTCATTGAGCGTGACCAAATCTCTGTCGGAATGAGAACACTGACAGTCCAACGGCGAGCCGATACGAGACATACAGCTGGGAGAGTGGCATCTTTCAATGATGTGGCAGTTCTGAGTATCCACAGGAGACTCCTCACCAAACAAGCACCACGCCGCATGCCTATAAACAAATCTTACTCTCCCGGAGAACTGCCAAGTGCATAGACCGGGAAAAATGCGAAAACGGGCTGTGGGGAACGGGAGATGTCACCTTAAAATGTCTTGACAGATAAAAAATGACACGTAAAGGAAGGTCAGTAATTTTCACCAAATCAGGTGTGAATTTTCAGTGTGTTGAGATGCAGATGAAAGGACTGAGGACAGGCTTTATTCCTGAGGCCCATTTTCGGATTCACAGGTAAACAACACGAACTAGACCTGAAAAATGGGCAAACCAGTCCTCAGAGCAGCCAGGAGATCTATCAAACTCCTTGCTTGGCCTTTACTGGCACCCTTCTGGCCATTAACCTCCTTTGTTATGAAAAAAAAATAGGCCAACTCGCCAATTTCCCGCTTCTTTTAGAAGCTTCCTGGGACTGCCTGCTTGGTTTTGATCAGCCTCAAAAGAACAGTGTTTAGCCAAAGCGATGAGGACGCCAGTACATCTCACAAAAACAATTACCCATATTTACTGCGGGCAAGGCTTTGAATTACCTTCAATTATCATTTCCCACTAAAAGATTCAGAAACCTTTTATTTTTCCACCAGAGAAAGGGGAAAGGGCAGACAGCAAATAGCTCCAGGGTAAACTCGCATCCCTCCAGACTATATGTGAAAAGATTACTGCGTTTATGAGGAAATAAAATGCAATCCAAGAGCGGGCTGAATCCATAACGGATAAAGGTGGGTTCAAAGAGTTAGCATTCCTATTCATGGGGAAAAAAAAGCTTTGGGATCGGGAGCACAATTTTTTTTTTTATGATTTATTGGAGTGATAGAGACAGAGAAGTGAAAATGACATATTGCTTATCGGGATTTAAGTGTGTGGAGGTTGATGATGAAAAGGCTTTTATGTTTGGAGAGAGATTTCTGTCATAAACCGGAAAGAGCTGAATAATTTCCTTACACTTCATGCTGAAGAATAAACGAGATGGAGAGCAGCAAAATCACTTATTAGTAGTGTTTCAATTGTGGATGTGAACAAATCTTGTGAACAAATGACTTCTGTGAATACATCTTTTTTTATGAATCATTCTTGTTTACGGTTTTAACATCAGATGACTTGGAAAAAAATGAATTGGAAGAAATCTTTTGAATTTTAGTTATATTTTTATTGATTTGAGTCATCTAAAATCTTTGAATCTTTTAAATCTGAATTTAAATCTGTAAATGAATTGTTTGTATTCATGGCTCTGGCTTTACAGATCCCAAAATATCCTAGATATCCCTTTTTTATTTGAGTCTCCATTCATTTTCAAAAAAGCAGCTAAAATATTCTTAAAAAATGTTATCTTTTGTCTATTACAGAAGAAAGTGAGTCATACCGGTTTAGAATGAAACAAGGGTTCTTTGTTTAAGGTGAACTTTTTCTTGGTAGACATGGACAATTTGAATTAAGCATTCAAGGGCAAAAGCCTTATTAAAATGAAAATATTATAAAATGTAATTTTTCTGAATGACTCATAAAAGACAAAAAAAAACACTGGTGTAATGTTGTAACCAGTGTTGGGGAAAGTTACTTTTAAAAGTAATGTATTGATATTGCATTACTCCATAAAAAAGTGCATTATATTACCTTTGTGGGGATTGCTTTTTATTTTTTAATATCAAAAACCTCAAAAGCAAGTGCCTTTGCCTCTGCACCGCACTCACAATTGTCTGTGGCTAATTAAGAAAACTTACGTTACTTATTTGAAATAATTTGATATTTTCTTGTACATGTAAAAGTAATGCATTACTTTATTACTTACTTGAAAAAAGTCACCCGATTACTCACTGCATTTCCCTTAACACTGGGTGTAACCTACAGCACTGAATGAATCAGATACCGAATCTGAACGAATCTTTTCAGTAAACAGAACACTTCTGGGTTAAATTCCCTACCACTAATGAGCATAAACATTCTGTAATGTCAGTTAGCAAATTTCAGTCCTTATTGAACTGTTCTGAATGGGCATAAAATGAACAGCAGTTGCCGAGTTGTTAAGGCCTTAGAAAACAAAGCTGACCTCCCTTTCATTCAAGTTCACAAAATGGACGGCGAGTGACTATGGCGACCGCGGCATTGAATGGTGGCCTGGGCGGCTCAGTGCCAGTCAAAGTTTTGTGTAGAGGAAACGCCACAGCATGTTGATTTAGAGGTGCAGAGGACAGAGAGAGAGTGAAAGAGAACACTAGTGAGATAATTGTCTCCCATATGCGCTTACAAACTGGCAGGCCAGCAGTGACTTGGCCTCCCTCAACCCATACAATCTCACATCCTGTTCTGATGTGCAAATATGGAAATGTATAAAGTGCTGATACTACGCAATATCACACAGAATGTTCTGACTAGAGGAAAGGTCAGAGGCAGCGACCACGCAGACCAACTGTCAATCTAGGGATGAGTCAGTGTTAAGTACACAGACAAGTTAATTATGTTTGGGGTCCAATTAAAAAAGAGCCATAGGAGCCTGTGTAGGTGAGACACACACAAAATAACGATGGAAAAAAGAGCATTCACTGACGCATTATTATCGTAAAAAGAAAATATAACGCTTTTGCTAGGAAGCTATGAAAAAAAAAACATACAGAGTATAAGTAGAGTTTTGCACCTAATGATGACATTCACCTGACCTCTGTTATATTAATATACATATATATATATATATATTATACATAGTTGAAGATTTTAACTTCACGTTGTCAAATATATATATTTTTTTTTCTGAACCTGGTAAAAAATATTTGATTATTTATATATACACACACACAATCCAAATAGTGTCAAAAAAAATTATATTATATAACATTATAATTGTAATGAATATAGTTAATTAACATACTAACATAAATATATATATATATATGTATGTATAGACAGATAGATATGCACACATATGTTTTTACGTCACAATTTCTGAATAAAAGTTTTTGATTTTATGTTACTTTTCTAAACTTGACAAACATATATAAATAAATAAATACAATTCTATCACCAATATGCTGTACAACTCTGGCAACCTTTTAAAAATATTTTGGGCCGCAAAATAAATCCTGATGGATCTAATGCATCTGTTAAGAGCCTAGGACACAAAACAAACACTCAGATATACCATAACCAAACAGGAAGCTGCTAAAAAGGGCTCTTAGTCCCAGAAACAAACAGCACAAATGCATCTTAACTGCAAGCCTCATGCAAGCCATGAGAGATGCCCTTCACTTCACCAACTGACCAACAGCATGGCGCTTTCACAGCAAAACTATTCCAATTTACAAGCCTGCTGTAACGTCCAGTGCTCCCATTGCCCATGTCTCCTACTTTAGTTCACAACTGCACTTCCTGTGGGGGAACATGGCAACAAGCAAACACAGCAGACATATACTGAGCACTCACTCACACACACAGCAAGACGGCAGCTTTAAATTCTTCCGCTAAACACCTGCTGCTGTTGAAGGCGACAAATTTGTGGCAGGGCGTCCAAACCATTACATTTCCGTGACAACCTCCGCATGGTAACAAAACACAGCCAGGTGGGAATGCCTTCCTGCTGCGAATAAACATTATTAGCCATTTTGCAAAGTAGAAAATGCTCAGTCTACTGTGGTCAGCTTAATTGAAAATTTGTACCATGGGGACATAAAAACACTGTTAAGGAAACCTTTGACATCTGAATAAAAAAAAAAACAAAAACATACAGTGCAGGGAAAAATAATGGTGCAATATGCCTCCACAGAAACAGGAAATGAATAGCAAGCCAAAATAAAATGCTCCATTGTGTAATCCTTTGTAAATTGTGTCTCTCCATTTAATCCGTACTCGGAGGTCATACATTCAATACGAAGCTAAAATATTCTAATTGAGTAATTACGTCCAGCTGTGGCCAAATGATCTGGTCCATTCATTGAACGCTACTAAACAAAAGACATAAAACATGCAAGAAGGCGTGCTGAGATCCCTGCCATCACGTCTAAACTTCCAACCATCTAATAGAGCTATTTGAGATGGTTAAGCAACGCTTTGCCCATTAACATGAACAGATTCTAAAGGCTAGACAAATTATGTTCACATGTGACAACTTTGATGGATGATCTTGACAATGATATTTTGAGTGCAATATTTCCCCAATATTACCCATAATTAAGTGGAAGTGGTTCAATCGGAGGCGCTCGGTGAGGATGTGTAAGCGAGAAGCTCGACACGTGACTCTAACAGCTCTAACAAGGTCAACAAGCATGCCCGAGTAAAAAAGACAACTCATTTTACAATGCAGTGCTGGAATTCTACTGTTGCACCTCTGGAGGGGTTTCTGGCAGCTGGAGCTCTTTTGTTTGAGGGGAACAACTGTTTAAATATGATACTAATTTGGATGTCAGCTCGTACACTACATTCCCAGAGACCAAACTTAAGAATTTCTGTCGGATTACATTGCTTCATTCTACATTGCTACATAGATTCATTCAAATTAATTTAAAAAAAGGTTAATTAAAAAACAATTAAAAAGATTATTTAAAATTTTACAGACAGACAGACATAGATAGATAGATAGATAGATAGGATCAGTGATCCGTAGCATTTGTATTTCCGATTTGTGCTTAAGCGTCAGAAATTCTTGGGAAAATGTAACGTTAGCTTGTGTGGACACTACCGCTCTACTTGATCAATAAAATAGCTTCACTACTGAAAAGCTATTTGATTATGAAAATAGCGACACTACCAACACGCTACTGAAAAATGTAGTTAAACTAGTAGCGTAGTAAAACTACTTGTAGCGACGCTACTGTTTATCACTGCAGATAGATAGATAGATAGATAGACAAACAGAGATGGATGGATGGATGGATGGACGGACGGACAGAAAGATAGATAAATAGATAGATAGACAGATACTGGATGCTTAGTCTTCAGTTTCATCTGCTTTTCCAGTTTAATTAGTATTGGCTTCCATTTTAGTATATTAATAGTCTGTCTAGTTTTGTCGTGACGTGATGCATGCCACAGAAAGATATGTTTTATCTAAATACTTCTTCCTATCCTGCTATATGCACCCTTTCCACATAAGTGTGTTTTGGGGGAAAAAAAAGCACAATTTATTTGACGTGACCAAACACGATAGTTCAACGCACACATATTTGACCTAAGTGGAAGAAAGGAGCCAGTGGCCACCAAGTCATTATAAATCATCTTGGCAGACAAAAGCAACAGATTAATAGATAATCTTGGTGGGCTTCTCTGAGTTTTCTAGCGTTTCCTGCTCAGAAAGGTTAATTGGGACTGGGAGAGAGGAGTGAGTCACCCATAAGGCAAGATTTCAAGCGGCACTGACATTCTTGTCTGTTATGAGAGAGCCGAGTGTGTGTGGATAAGACGTCAGCGTTGTGTGGAGGGAGATGGAGAGCGACGGAGAGAAAGAGAGCAAACAGAAGAGAAATACACACACAATAAATGATTATTTTGCCAGACAACATTCCTCCTGAGAGAGGGAATGAGAAAAAGACAAGGAGGACAAGGGAGGGATTGTGGGGGTGAGAGGGACAGACGGCAGGCTTGAAAGCAGAAGATGTAATAATGCGGAGAACAGGAGGAAAAAGCAGACTGTCAGAGGTTTCTCTGGGATCTGCCGGCCGTTTTATTTCTCACACAGAGCTGTATGATTAGGTTGCCGGTCCCGGGCTGTCAAAAGACAACCTTTCCGGAGAAGGACGGCTGGCTTGAAGGAGACAGCTCATAGGTGAAGAGGACAGATTTTAGGCTCTGAGCGTGACCCATGAGGCCGGAGTGTGCTTCGTCACATAAGGCTAGATTAGTCACGTATGACAGAACGGCTTCGTTTAGCCAAGCTGACCTTTAAACCGCACTGTTTATGCATATGCTTGTTTGAAGAGAGCTGCAATTTTGCTTTCTTGTTGCAATTTAGTCGTACAAAAACTTTTTGGATCCTCTCGCAGAATCAAACAGGCTGTTGCTAGTGTTTCCTTATGGTGTATGCAAATGACCTCTGTTGTGATTGGCTACTATGTTAGAAATATCAAACAGATTTTGAAAAGCATTTAGCAAGCACCGGACAAATTTTGTCAGGGATACTGAATATATCTGTACCATATGTGTTGTATAGAATTGTCCATTTATATAACACAACTAGTGTGAGGTATTGCGTGTGTCATATTAAAATAATTATTGGCATATATATATATATAAATGGATGGTATGACATATATGATATGAAAAAAATAAATCAATAAAAATAAATATATATATATACATATATATATGCCAAAGTATTTTTTTTTTTATTTTAAAGCATAAAAACTGAATCAGTAGTTAATTATTGATTTATTAATGTTTTTATAAAACATACTTCAATAATCTTCCTTTTTATTTTTATTTTTTTACAACTTCAAAAAAATTGACATGGCAATTTATGAAATACTATAAGTGCCCTATTATATGCCTATTTCAGTTCAATTCTCTTGCTCTATGCGGTCACCCTCAGGTCCCCCGCCATGCGCACACACACACACACACACACACACACGTTCAAACAGAGGCAGCTTTCATTCCAGAAGGTCAAGAGCAGCTCCTCAGTTCTACTTGCATGCAGAGAGTCATAAATTAAGAGCAGGCAGAGAGTGCCACAATCAGCCAATTAACTCAGAATCCAGAAAGGCCAATGCAATTTCATCTCCACACAACTGCTCTGGCACTGGCCGCAGATTCATTAAAGCTGACTGACCGGCGTTCCAGAGCAAACTGCCTCGACTCACACACAGTACGACACCGCTCACCACACAAATAACAAAATACAGGGGAGCCTACGAAACTGTACAAAATTGGAAGCATAAAACATGTCAGTCAGTCAGTCAGAATCAAAGCAGATGGCTATAAATGAATGATTGAGTCAGCTCACATTAAAAAATCATTATATATCATCGTGGTGTGATACCCAAGAATATATTTCTAAAGATAACAGGAACTGTTCTCATTAAAGACAAAGTGAAAGGCGAGTTCAAATCACAGACATTGTATTTCCCAACTTCTGACTATTAGCAAAAAATCTGGTTCTCTGAGCCATTTCTGAGCATTTAGACAGAAAAAGACTGGGTGACTAAATGTGTCCACTGTGGAAAAAAGACTAGGATAAAATAATAAAAGTTAGAGAACAAATAAACAGACTGTTTATTTCTGTCTCACCAAATCACATTGAAGTCAAGTTGGAGTTACATTTGGAGTTATTTATTGCTCACCAAGCCTTCATTTATTTAGTTAACATCATACTAGTACTTTTAAATCAGGTCCACCCAGCTCTGGAGCCGTAGGTTTGTAGATCCACAATAGCGTAGGTTTGAAGATCCACTTGAGCCTTTGTATCATTCTCATTTCCATTCACTGACCCAGCCAGTGAAGATATGTGCACATCGGCACATCATGGAGGGTGCTCTTGAATGCTCTTGAAGCATTCCTCCTGGCTCAGAATTCAAGAGCGACTCGTAAGTGAGATGTCAGCACATAAAGAGACTCAGACAAGAAACTACACTGTGTGTAGAATAGTGTTGTTTATGGATAAATAAATATTTGAGTGTGTGCGCTTTAATGTAAAGTACTGTATATATTTATAAATATATAAAAAATATAAAAAATATATAATTATTACAACAACAATTCTCCACAGATAAAAAGAAATCATCCAAGACACACCCAAAGGGGTCCCACTTTATATTAAGTGTCCCTAATTCATGTGTACTTCCATAGTAACTAGATGTGTATGTAGTATGTAACCACAGTGTAAGTACACATTGCTACATAGTACCTACAGCTGTAATATTTCTGTAACTACACACATGTAAACAATCCTCAGAATGGTGTAACATTTGTGTAATTACAAATGTGTAACAGGATATTGGTAACTAGAGATGTCCCGATAAGGTTTTTTGCCCTTGAGTCCGAGTCATTTGATTTTGAGTATCTGCCGATACCGAGTCCCGATCCGATACTTCTATAATACATAAAGAAAGCATAAAGAAGAGAGAAGAAACATATACAGGATGTTCATTACTTTTTTATTTAATTCAAATTATTTTAACATACAACTCTGTCAACAAACAGAGCACTTCTATGAGGTAGCTTGAACTATCAAGTATAAATAACATAATTTTTAATATATCTATATATTTTCACTTTTGGACTTGAAACATTAAATATAAAAAAGGTTTAATTTGTGCCATCTTGGCTGTAATGTCCTGCGCCTTTGCGCTGTCACGTGGGAATTTTTTCTCTCCTCTTCAAACTCTCAGGTTTGTTTTCCACCTCTTGCAATCCCAAGTTTACATATCTCACAGTTTG
>JAUMHI010000052.1:14427010-14461712 GCA_032359435.1 Enteromius unitaeniatus
CACCATTCTGAGGGTTGTTACATGTGTGTAGTTACAGAAATATTACAGCTGTAGATACTATGTACCGGTGTGTGCTTTGTGGTTACATACTAGATACACATCTAGCTACTATGGAAGTACACAGGTATTAGGGACACTTAATATAAAGTGGGACCCAAAAAGGTAATACCAGCATTGAATTTGGCTCAACACTGCTCCAATTTAATTAAACAGGCTCTGAAGGAAAACACATACAAAATTAACTAAAGCAAATAAGCAGACCGGTCTGGGATCGTGTTAGAAAAAGACATGTTTTCCCCACCTGATCCTCATTCTATCATTCATGTTTTATCATCTCCGTGATTTAGGTTAATCGCAGCTACTATACAATCGCTTGGGTTTTAATTACCTTACAGCCACCATGTGTTTTGGTCTTATTTACTCTCACCACTCTCTGAAGCAAGGCATCAATAATTCTCTAAGAACATTTTCATGCCTAAATTTTTTTTTCCTTCTTTTAAACGCCCTCATTCGCTATGCAAGATGTAAGGATACTAATTGTAAGAGCGACATCTCCTTTAAGAGGCCAAGGTCTTTATTTTCTCTAAAAGGAAAAAGAAACAAACAACACTTTCATACCGATTTACAGTCTATTTCTTTAATTCATTTTTTCTCTATTTAGCTTTTGCATCCTTGAACTTTCCCATCAGGCTTTGCTGCTGTCTTCACTGTCTACACTTCCAGGCTCATTACAGCTGATAATGACTGACAGATCTCTGTAGTTCTTATGCAGAGAACAACACCGGTTCTGCTGAGAAAAACGTAGCCTCTGGAAAATATATCGTTAAAATACATAAACTGCAATATAAGTAAATATCGCAATCATACATCAAGCTGCGTTATTGTTGTAAGTTGTCTTTATGCAAAACCGCCTGATGTATTTATCCAATACAGGCTAGGATATAAATTGAAGGGCGTTCTCGTTTGAAATTGAGCCATTGCGCCATGTGAGACTGTGTTTAATGCTGTGAAGTGACGGCACATGCTGCGACAGTTCGCCTGGAGGAGCTCAAGCATGAAGGAAGAGGATTTGAGCCACATAAAGCCGTCCTAACTGACTATAATATCCACCATAAACAGAACAGCTAGCCGAAAGTCACGTCCTCAAGAAGCACTTTTGCACTATAAAACACCATGTTATGGACAGAGGGAGTGCTGTGTTGAACTTAATTTCTTTGAAGGATAAAAATGAGTTTTTAGCTTCTCTGGGGCTCGTAGAAGTTGGAGCACCAGCCGTTTGATCAAAACACAATTGCTTTGGAAGGAACGTGTGATTACGAAAAGATGAAAAAGAAACCGCGTCAAAGGAGACCCATGCTCAGTGACTTTATGAAGGAAAATTCAGTTCAGATGCATTTCAGAGACTCACCCTTAAGCCAAAATGTTTCATTCATGCTATTATCATGAAAACATACCGCCTTAAAGCGGTGTTAAATATGACAGCCTGCGAGAGAACATTCGGTATGCATCATTTCACCCCACCAAAGTTCGATCAAAAGCGGTTCCACTCAAAAGCGCAACACTGTTTCAAGTTGTTGTTTTTTTTCTAGAGCTAGGGCCCTAGAAAAAGGTGAGCAGGTGGCACAAGCTGGCGTAAGACCTGTTCAAAACCCCATCTTTCCCTCCTCTTCCAGAAGCCGGAGACGCCTCAGAGAGCAAGGGAGGAGCCGGGGGGCAACGCTTAATATTTCAACACAAGCCTTGCTGTGAAGGCCTGACAGGTAGAGGGCCAGGTGTTGGCAGCATTGCCACAGAAGCTGTATGCAAACGTCTCTGGAGCTTAGCCAGATATATGCATGCAAAGCGAGCAGACAGTCTGAGTGTGGGAGCTGGAAAGGCTTCTAAAAGAAGGAAAAGAAGATATAAAATTCCTTCCGAGATGGCCCGTGTGTGCTCGTTTTTTCAATAATGATGTGGGATAGAGAATGGGAGGTGATATAAGCTTTTATGGCTGCTATTAATCTTGTATTAGGAAGGCACATCGCTGGGAACAAGTGACATGCATTTCATTTGTAGCATAAATGTCACCCATTCCAGGTCCTGGTATCTGGGGAAAATCTTTCTATAGTAGGAGTAAAGCATACTCATATCGCCAATATGGCTCTGCTGTAACACTACTGGCAAGATCTGGAAAACAGAAGTAAAAGTATTGGCAAATGCAGAGATTTCATCAAACTTGTGTCTAATGCAGTTTGAACAATCTGGAATTGACACACTATGCACATTGAACACATCTGAAATTGAATCTGGATTCATAAATCAAATGTTTACTGAAGCATATGAACAGGACAGTTGCAATATGTTTTAGCTGACGGGATTCAAATATAACGCAAAAAAGAATATTATATGAATAACTGACCTGTAAATGGCTCTTTTCTAAATGCATTCTTAACATATTAAAATAAAAGCATTGTGTCAGTTTTTGTTTACTGGCCCAGCTTAAGAGCTCCTGAATATTATTTACATGTTTTGTTTACAATTTGATTTAACATTTATTTAAAATGTACATGGTAAAATGTATTCATAGAAATTACATTTTAATTTAAACTGTTTAATTTAATTTTGTGATGATCAGCTGGATGTGCCAGCCTGTTGATGGCAATTCATTCATGAACTCCTTTCAATGTATCTCATATGTTGTCACGGTTCCCACTCATGTCTCCACCCCCCTTGTTTGTTGTCTTGGTGTTTGATTGTTGGCTCCACCCACTGACCTAGTTTTATGTGTATATAACCCAGAAGTGTTTGTGTGTTGCCACGGTCCATTTGCACTGTATCTCTGTTGTAAGTTTATCCATGTGAATCGCTGTTGTTTGATCTACTTTGCTTCCCTGCCGATCGCAAGACACCGCACAAGATGGTCACCGATCACGAGTCAATGCGCAAAATGGCCAACGATCACGAGACTTCGCACAGTGTGACCACAGCATACAAGATGGCCGTCAAGCCTGAGTCTGCGCACAAGATGGCTACCGCCCCTGGATCAGCACCCCTGTCTTTTGCCACCACAGATGCCTCCAAAGCATTTCAAGGCGCCGTGAGTGCCACCCAAGAGGATTTCAAGGCTGGTCTTGGGTACGATAGACTGTCTTCTTGCTTACATGACCTCCCTTTGTGGCTGGGGCAACCAGGATTCCCGCACAGGCCGTCATGGAGACAATTTTTCTATCCAACGCGCTGCAGGTGATGGCAGTATCTGTTTGTTCCCCGAGGGTGCAATGTCTGTCTAGTCAGCCTAGGAGGGCACTTGAACTGTCTGGTCAGCCCTGGTCGGCCCTCGGTGGCCAGATTATACAGAGTCGTAATAGTTTATAATAGTTTATTATTTATTTATAATAATAAATAATTACAAATTATCTAGCCTAGTACCAACTAAATTGAACCCAGACCTTACAAATGGCTGGTGCAACCCTTCCTGTAAGTTTCAAGCCTGGCTGGGAGGTAAATTTTCAATTTTCTGAACACGGTGCACAAGTGTAAAAGAGCAAGTTTCAAACCAGCAGCTCTCCAACTACTACCACAGACACTAAAAACAACTGTACGCCAATTAGCTGGTGTTAACAAGAAAATGCAAAGTGAATTCAATTGCAGCCAGGTCAACACGAGGCCGACACGAGTACATTAAGAAGCAGTTTTCAGAAAAGAAACCAAGTTTTATGTGAGATCAAACAAGGGTCATGTTCACAGAGTTTCCGTGGCGACTGAATCACAAGCTGGATGAAACCTTGTTCCTTTGACTTCCAGCATTAACATACTTGGTTGACCAGACCTCTATATAACTCGACAGAACCCAACACTTATGTTCATAGGAGCAGAAACTCACAATCACCATATGCATGACTGAAACTTTATATATGCATATGCAAATGCTCAGCAGCTGAGAGTAAACCGTATCTCAACAGAGAAAAAAGGCAGAGATTCGGCGATAAATGCATATGGGAAGTTTCTAATTTGCTCACGTAACTGAGGTGCAACCAAGGTACGTGATTGAATTCTGAGATACGGAGAGCGGTTACATAACGCCAACGGCCGTTTGGCACAGATGCACTCAGATGCCTGTAACATTTAGATTTTCAGAGTTTAGCACATGGAAGTACTTCCAGGTCATGCCTTCCTTCCCCTGAGCCCCAACTTGTCAGCATGCGTGACACGGGTCGGTTCCCTCTGCCTCTACTTCATACATTGAGTCACAAAGGTGAAGGATCATCCTGCCTGAAGAGGTTCTACAACGTTCCGCAGAACCCGATGTGACAAGTCCAAATTTTTGTACGTTGATTACAGAAGGACATTAGGGTGCGAGATCGAGGACCTCCAACTGGGGGAATGCAGCAACGACATCATCTTCGTATGAAAAAAGGTGAGAACGTGCAGGCATCTGTCAGCGAGTAAGGTGTTTCTTCTCGAGCCTGAGTACTCTTTCTGTATTCTACGAGGAATAAGACCCTCAGAGGTTTCTTTATACGAGCCAGATGGTGTCGCATTCTTCCTCCGCTGTCCTCATCTCAACCTCCATGCAACAAAAGTCTGGGACAAACAAGAATTATAACCTTAAAGCCTCAGAACATCTCGTCTGTGCTTCAGAACAGCCCATTATTTAGCATGATAAGACACTTTGCTGGATAAAATCATCTTTGTTAGTTCTGGAAAAAAAATATTGAGCAAGAAGTATAGCACAAACCTATGCATAGTCTGATGGTTTTTAAGGTTACAGTTCTTGTTCAGACTTTAATAAATTAAAGATTAAAGGTATAAATGTTAACACCATTTATGTATACAGTAAATTGTTCACTTTTTAAATGTTTGGATAAATATATTCAATTCTCGTATACTTGCCGAAGTTGCGTTTTCCCACCCAATCAAATCAGTAGAATTGTATTAATATAATATTATTTAAAATAACTGTTTTCTATTTTTATTCACTTTATTCCAGTGATGCATATTAAACTTTCAGCAACTCCAGATTTCAGTGAAACATGACCCTTCAGAAATCCTACCAATATGCTTTTTTTTGCTGCTCAGTAAATATTTATTCTTATTGTTATTATTAATAGCTAAAACTGCAGTGCAAACTACAGTAGTATTCTTAGTGGAAACCTTGACGCATTTTTCCAGGATTGTTTGACGAATAGAGTTCAAAAGAGCAGGATTTATGTGTAACAATGTAAATGCAACTTTTCATAAATGTAATGCATCCTTGCTGAATGAAGTATTATTACTGATTTCTTACTGAACTTTTCTTACTTTTTTCTTAATTTTTGACATGTTGCAAGTATATATATATTTTTTTTTATAAATTCCCTACCATAAATATATTACAACTTCATTTGGACAGCTTTAAATGTGTTAGGGTGCAGGGTAAAATATACATACTGTATGATATTCATCTTGTATGTTGAGCATGTTTTGCATGCCTTATTTAAAATGTATGTGTAAGAAATGTGCAGAAACATGCACTACAAATAGTAGCATTAAAGCACATTATTTATGTATTAATTGTGTTAACGTTTATTATTTTTACCTTAAGAAAACATTTATAAAAAATATATATAAAAAAGTTAAAGCTCACAGATATTTGAGATGTAAAGAAGCTATTTTTTTTTTATGAATGGTCATACCACATGACATTTTTAGTCCGAGTTGTTTATAAACCTTTAAGCAGGTTCATCCGATGACACAAACACAGAAGATTCTGTCTCTTTTGTCTCAATCCAAAGACCTCCTGCAAAGTTTTATCCACTGGATCATCCAGGCTGAACAGCAACCGGTTTCTTTGACCATGTCTATTTCATCTCGGAGAGCTCTGACAGATGCGTTGGTCCCTGTGTTAGCAGAGAAGTACTGGTCAGGAGAGAAAAAAAGCAAAATGAGGCAGAGAAAGAGACAGGTATAGAAGACGCAGCCTGAGCAGCGGTCTTCCTCATCCTTCCCCCTTCCTCCCCCACGTCCTGCCCTGTCGACTCTAATAGACTATTGATTTTCCATCTGCCGTAGGATCAGTCTCCACTTTTACCATTCACTCATGATATTAGCTGTCCATTAGGTGCAGAGCTCTCAGCCCTAACAGCTTGTCAGCACAGAGACAACACTCCACCTCCAGCACAATACAATCAGCTGATTAGTCTCGAGACTCAAGCAGCACAGAGCAGCCCTCCAATGCACTACAAGAGGCGTCTTTAAGCTGATAACATAAAGGTGAGTAGCTGGGGGTCACAGGTGAACTCTAACACCAGAATGCCCATCAGCCAGAGTGGGAAGTTACTAAGTGGATTAAAGCAGGCCGGACGCACTCAGGACAGTCTCTGTTCGCAGCTTATTACCAGATGCATTGTTTTAAAAGTTGGAGAACTGCCACACGAGCCTCCTTGAAAGCTCTGTTGAGATTTCTGTACGCTCGATCGCGCAAGATGCCAGGCCGGTGCCCGGAAGGAATTTTATCAGGCTGATTTCTGTTACCTGTATGTTGGAGATTGGATATGAAACAAAGATTTAACAGAATTCTGAATATATAAAACTAGAACCACTGCATTGGAGCTATTTGGCTTAGTCAATGTGTCTACAATATCGAGCCTCAAGTGGACAACACAAGTTCAAGTCTGGCTTGCAACATTTCTCTTTCTATAATAATTAGCATTTTAATGTATATTTGTAGCAGTAGCCAAAAATACACTGTATGGGTTAAAATTATTGTACATTTCCTCCCAAAAATGTATTAAAATTTGCATTAAAAATGCATGGCTAAGTACTTCATTCGGACAGCTTTAATGGTGATTTTTAGATTTTTTTGCAGCCTCAGAGCTATTTACCATAGTCCGAGTGTTTTAAAATATTGAGCTTTAATGCTCATGTGTACAACACAAGTTCAAGTCTGCCTTGCAACATTTCTCTTTCTACAATATTATGTAAATAAATAGCAACGGCAGCATGGCAAACGCTACTGTTTAAAAGTCTGGGGTCAGTAGGATATTATTTATTGGAAGAAATGAATCATTTTCTTCAGTAAGGATATGTCCTAATGAAGGCTTTTCTTTTGAACTTTTAAATCAATACATCTTTGAATCTAAGATTGGAATTGCTGACGACTCGTTTAGGCGAATGTAAGCCAACTCTTTTTTTTGATAGACAAAAACTTTATTGTGCACATTGTGTTACTGTGTCAGCGTCACAACTTTGCAGTTTATGTTCACATACAGCCACATAACACACTGCATGAAAGATCATATTTGAAAAGGCATAATAGGGGCATTATAATTTACTGTATCTTTGCCAATGCTTTTTTTTACCAGTAGTGTACTTAAAATGCAGGAAGAAAAACTTTCCAAAATCAATTTCAAATATAATGTTAGAGTTCTCTGTGTGAAATCTATATTGTTAATAGTGAAGCTGAAATCATAAGCATCAGTAACTTCATCCTGCGACGATAATTAGAGTTCGATTGGAAGTGTTTGTAAAGAAAAAACATTATTTATGAACAAAAAACAAAACACAAGCATTCAAAACACATCGCGGGTCCCTCACCCCTTTATTATTTTTTTCCAGGAAGAAAATAACTGCACAGTAGATGTTCTTGTCCTGACCTCTGGTTCTACACATCTGTAGGGTCAGTGTGAGTCTCGAAGGAGGTCAGTGGATGATCAAGTGGACGCTGTATTGTACAGAGACCCTCAATGAAGCAAAGGACAGCTTATCTAGCAGTAATACTCCAAAACATCTTAGGACAATCAAGTATCAAGTAACTTTTCTCCTGGTAGTGAGTTTGAGTAGAAAAAACTGGATCCTTCTTATTTAACAATGCAAAACAGGATGAAATTATTTATTCAACAAATAAAACGAAAAAAGAATGAAACATAAAATAATGAAAAGCATGCATAGTTAATTTATCTCATCAACTGTGAATGATTTAAATTGCATTTAGTTTCCCACAGAAAACTTCTTTATAGCTTTAAAGTAATATGAAGCACTTTTATAGCACCTTTGTGGTCTTTTTGAAGCTTCAATGTTCAAGATCATGGAAAACAGTCATCATATTTTCTCTTTGAAGGCCATTAAAGTCAAGTAGATCAATATTAGGCTGAATAAATGATAATAGAATTCCTATTTTTGTGTGAACTATCCCTTTAAAATATTGGAGACCGCAGGCCATGTACAAACCTTCTTTACTCATAGCAGATTTCCTAAGGATCTGGCCTAATATTTCAGAATATGAAGGGGATGCTATTTTCAAAAGTCATCCCCAATTCAGAGCAACCCAAAGGAGGCTGTCAAATCCACGGGCTGGTCTCAATATGACTCTGATCACATAACCTTTGTCATCCTTTTCTTGTGAACCCCTCAGGCACAGGGCTCAGGAGATGGATTCAGACACAAGCCTTAACCATGGGATCCTGGACAGGAATCCAGCCAGATTTAGAAGCTTCATATAGGTTTACCAGCAGACTGTCAAAGAAGTGTACTTTTTATAGCAGCTTCTTTCGCTTTCATGGGTGCGAGTCACCACAAATATGGAAATAAAAATTTTGCGGTAAACAAGAAATTTAAATTAGGAGACACACTCCTGAAAATGCTATTTTAACAGCTCGGAAAGAACATATTTTGTGAAAGATTTATTTGAGAAGTCCACGGCAGACTGAGTGCGTACATGAATCTTGCAATGACAGAGTCAAATCCACTTCCATTTCTTTCTCATGTCCGATAATATCTCTGACCTTGTGTCCAACTGCACCTCTACAGAAATGCAATGCTGCTGCCGATCGATTTTTCAGGATGGCCTCCCCCGAGTTCTCAGATCCTCTGTGAATGAGCATAAAGAATGTCCTCAGTTTAACCTTAATCTTTCCACTGTAAAACAAAACAGTCCTCCGATCCCAAAGACACAAGGTCTAACAGGCACAGATGATGCAGACTAAGAAATTGGAAAATACTCAGTAGAATATTTTGTATGCGTAGAAGACTATCAGTATATAAGTATAGTATATAAGACTATACCTATACTGTATATAAAAGAACTACTACTTTAATAATAATAAAATGTACATAACGCATAATAGGATAGCTCACATCTCATGTAGTAATCTGAAGATGCCTATTTTGTATACATTTAAAATACCATTTAAATACTGTTTTTATTGAAATATATTATTATTAGTAATTACTTATTATTTTATAGTAGCGGCATCAGTCTGTACTGTGATATTCTAAAATACAATATAATACAACATTAATCTTAATTAAAAAATCTTCTGAAATAGCATATCTTAATTCAGTTTGTATTTACTTTCAGTCAAAAAGACTGATTTTTTATATTACAGTGATGGAATCAGGCAATTCTAGCATTGATTACTCACACTCATGTTGTTCCAAACTCATAAGACCTTCGTTCATCTTCCGAACACAAATTAAGATATATTGATGATATCAGAGAACATCTGTCCCTCCATAGACAGCAATACAACTGAAATGATCCCAGATCCAGAAACGTAGTAAAAACATCGGTTAAAAAAAACAGTTCATGTGACGTCAGTGGATTAACTTCAGTTTTGCGACGATACGAGAATACTGTTTTTGCGCAAGGAGAACAAAAAAAACATTGCATACTTAACTCTTCTCCTATGACTTACATCTTCTGCCATTTTAGAGAGCATTACTGCGTAAGTGGACACTTTCTTCTAGGTGCAAACAGCTGCAGATTACGCACATGCACGTGCTTTCACCCGGATATAAACAAGGTTGATTAGGTCAAATGCATTAAAGCTTGCATATACAGTGTGTTTAAATGACGGAAGATGAGTAAATTATGTTATTTTTGTTTTATTTGCACAAAAAAGTATTCTTGTAGCATCACAAAAGTAAGGTTGAGTCACTGATGTCACATTGACTGTTTTACTGGTGCTTTTGCCACGTTTCTGGATCTGGGATCACTTCAGTTGTGTTGCTGTCTATGGAGAGACAGATGGCTCTCTGATATCATCAAAAATATCTTAATCTGAGGAAGGTCTTATGAGTTTGGAATGACATGAGGGTGAGTAATTAATGACAACATTTCATTTTTGGGTGAACTAACCCTTTAAATTCAGATATTGAGTAGGATTAGGAATGTAGAATCTCATAATCTCAAAAGAGAGTTTTTTTTCTATAACAGTGCAGCACTGGTGAATTTCTGCAATGCCATTTCAACCTGTTTAGCAACCTATTTATTTAAAAAAGACCGAACAGCACATGACCAGTGCACAGCAATACCAACATGCCAAGAACACTATGACATGAGCTACAAAAGTGCAACAAAAGCGGACTAATCCACAATAGACCCGTGTCCCATCTCTGGATCAGCAGACCTGATGGTGTTTCTTCCATCTGCCACTGTACAACCCAGGACGAAGCAGCATTAAGCTAAAATGGAACTGATCAATCTTCTCTTCCTGGCAGCCAGTGGAAGAGGGAAAAAGTGAAGAGAGAGAGAAAAAAAAATCCCCCAAAAAAAAAAAAAACAGGGCAGTCTGTCTCGCTGACAGAACAACTTCATTTATAACACAGCTGATTGGGCGCCGACAGGTAGGCCTCACGTAGCGGTGATGCCGACAGAAAGAGAAGAAAAGAGAAGACAGTAATGCTGTGCCTGCATTCAGTTTCCACATAAGAGAACAGCTGCATCACGCTCATGATAACAAAAGCCCCCTCGCCGTTTCATGGAGCGTCTTCCTCATTAATTATCCCTCTATCTTGGGAAAGAGGAGGCATGTGCTCGTCTAGGCGTTCAGAAGTGATCAACTGATAAATGGCTTGCTTAACGGACCCAGTCCTTTTAACTCCCAGAGCATAAAACATTTTGTACAGGCCGTAACGGTGCTTTCGCCTCAGTCAGAACCTAAACAACTTTTGGCTTTGCATCATTAGTTGGGAAGGAGTTGATGTCGCCTGAAAAAGAAGTAAAGGTAGGCAGCCACGAGCCAGTTCAATAAAAAGTCTTTCCCAGAGCAGGCTGGCTTTATGAGGACCTTCAAAGGCATTTAGGAGTGGAAAGACGTGGCTCTATTCCATGCCAAGCCTAATTAGGTGCACCTCATAGGCCATGTGTTAGAAGGTGGGCCCTTTCCTACACATGGACCCCTTGCAACACCAATGAACGCACGGACCCTTGAGACAGGCACTCAAACCAAACACAATCTGGGCAATATACACACTGGGTCCAAAAATGCAGCCAAGCCACACAGCAAACCGGGCAGGAAGTGGAGCTGTCGTCCCCGGCCAAGTCTATTACTCCCCAGATCACCTAGCTCATAGACGCAGAAGGTGACCGGGAAGTGGAAGGAATTAGCTGTTTAAAGTGAGCAGGGATGACAAACAGTAACTGGCAGGTCAAATAGCTTCTCTTGCCCAAAAATGCAATCAAACCTTACAAATGTGGGTAATGCTTCAGTACACTCCCTTTGCATGCCACTCCAAAAACTGGCTTGGGAACAAAACACGGCTGTATAGGGCATATCCAAGGGCGTAAAAACGGCAAAAAATTCATTTTTATCAACTATACTAAACTAGATAAATAATAGTAATAATAATATAACAAAAATAATTATAATAATAAATAAAAATAAACATTTACATGTTTACATTTGTAATGCTTGATATAATTGTATTTTTAAATAAATTAAACATTATGGTAATATAATGTGTACTTGAATTACAATATCAGCATACAGTATATCAATAATAATGATAATAATAATAATACATAAAACAAAAAATATCTATATTTTGTTATGGTTGATTAAATTAATTTTTTTTTTTAAGTAAAAATTAAGTTGATGTAATGGAATATTTAAAGCCCCATATCAGAGTACTACACAACAACCAATAATCATAATAATAATATAAGTAATTGAACAATTCAAGTATTTTTTAAGGGGTTTAAAACTGTTACTGCATTAAATGTATTTTATAGTTTCCTTAATTCAATTAAATATGAAAGTACACCATCTTTTTAAAACTACTGGGTATTTTTATGCCCCAAAAACAACTCCTTCAAATTCCAGCAGTATAAACTTGCTGAACCATTTGAGACCCACCCACTCACTCAACCTCCTAGTAAACTCAAGCAAAAGCACTTCTACCTCAGACCCAAGCTTCAAAAATAAGAACATGCAACAACTCACACTCATGCACTACACATATAATCATTACTCAGAAAAAGCAACATAATGAGAGGGCCATGTGTTGGTCGAGTTTTTTTTTAAGTCCCTCCGTGTGAGGAGTGGCAGAAGCCCTCTGTCCCCTCCACAGATATCCAAAGAAATACACACACACACAAACACAAACACGCACACACGGGACACAAATGCAATTTATGGCAGGAATCAGAGAGTTTGCAGCTCAGTGCTCAGGCAGGAGAGATGAGGTTATCACCTCTATCTCCACGCCGGTGGGGGCCGCAATAAAATCATACCTCAGCAACAGGGCCCGGCAATGAGATTTGCAGGACAGTTGTAAATGTTCCAGAGTGCTTTCTCTCTCCCCAGCTCTCTCTCTTTCTTTCTGACACAAGGGCACCCTGGTATTTCACCCCACTTCCCACCAACAGCAGAGGCTTTAAGGCACGTATATTTGGAAAGGCTTCATGCTCAAATATAACATTTAGAGCTGCAGAAAGGACAAAGCAAGGCTGCTTGTTTCGCTTAGCACAACAACAGCACACAAACAAGTGCTGTGAATCTACTAAAGGCATATAATCTTTATTTAAATGTTTTAGGCTTTGAACAGGTAAACTATAAAACAACCATGATTGAAAGGCGACTTAAATCAGAAGATTACTTTTAAACAGTTTTTGGGGGTGTTTTGTAATCAGATAACGTTTTAATAACTAGTAAAGAAAAGCATTTGTTTTTAATTTAGGCTGAAATATCTGTTAGCTAGTTTTTCCAAATAAGTAACGCCAGCTCTCATGTTGCCATATCGAGAGAAATCTGGAGTATTTGTATTTTTTTTTTCAAAATGAACAGTCAACGTTATTTGGTAATTTCTCTTCCTGATGCCTATATTATCAACAATTCAGGGTAAAAAAAATGCCCTAAAACTACATTGCCACACTTTTTGTGTGCATTTAATGCATTACAGTAATATGGTACGGCAGACTCTTGTGGTTTATTGTCGAAACTCTCTAGTTGATGCATCCAAGCCGCTAAATAATTATTCCATAACAAACCAAAGTTCATGTCCTCTCATCCCTCTCACGCTCTCTTCCTCTGAGCAAGCAGCTTGCAAGTGTGTAGCACTTCATCTTTGGTAAATGGCTGAATGATACTTCCTTGCTTAAGTGGAAGACTAAAAGGAAAGTCTTTAAAATCACAATCGAACTTCAACAAGCACAACAGGCAATAGAGCCATCCATCAGCAGACAGGTACAGCTCGGTAATATCACCTCAAGTGAGGTGGAGACTTCATCTCAATAAAAGCCCTCCTTTTGTGACTGCGGTGGAAGAGGGATGAATATGGAGATGCATTTGGAAGGAATATGGGTTTTTTTATCGTCGTGGTAACCCGACGCAAACTGTGTCTCTGACACCCCCCCCCCCAATCCCGGAATAATGAAAATACATACAAAACGCATCGCTCTGCATCTTAGAAATGTCATTGCATAAATAATGCAGAGATTCCCCCTTTCGCATCCTAAGGGTCTATATAACACATGGCACAAAATGGATGGCGCTCCAGCATAACAAGGTCTGGTCGTCATAAAAAGCTTTCAGACAAATGGCGTACCGTCCTCTCCAATAAATTACGAGATGCAAGGAGGAATGGAACAGCGCTCTGCTAAATAAATGCACCAACACACGGGTGGACGGGACAGTGGGTAATTCATCCTATCGTTGCTGCTTCTAATCCTGACTCCGCCCCTTCGTCTGTCCTCCTGAAGTGATTTGAGCTATTGTACTAAACTCTTTGTTACGGCTAAACATATGCAGATGTCTCATGCCACTGAATATCCTGAATAGGTGCATGTGTGTGTGTTGTTGACAGCTGGTTTATCTAAACAGTCAGATTTTTTCAGCAAACAAGTGTGTGTATGTGTGTAATGAAAGGCAGGTGGAGCTCCAGTTGTCTCTCTCTGAAATCTTGAATGTTCTGACATCTTTCTGCCCTCAGGACAGCAGCGGGCTGCCAGAGTCCCACAAGGCTGTTTTATGGCAGGAGGGAACCAAGCAAATATCTACCTATGGTTCCTCAGAGATAAAAGGGAGGGAGATAAAAGGACAAAATGTTGACACACTGGCTTCATTTTTAAGCATGTGTCAATCCAAAAAAAGACCAAGAACAAATGGTTTTGTAAGGTTTTAGAAACTAGTATAATGCTGTCAAGGAATGTAAAAGCAAATATTAAGATTCTTTAGAGCATTAGAGGCCAGAGGTGAGCGGAGTATGCTATCGTTTTAGCACGTCTGCAGGTGTTTTGTCGGAGCGGATGATCAGAACAGACGGAGGCGTTTGACCAGCTCGCTGTGGAAGAGCCTTAATCTTATTTGCCCACATGCAGCTCCTGCACACGCTCAAGGCCGCCACATCGACACCAGATCCAGCGCTGCAGCTCGCTTGTAATTCTGACAGCACTATCACTCTGTTCTCCTCACCAGCAAGCGGGTCACAGCAAATCAGGCCAGAGGAGGAGCTTGTACGAAGGTTAGACTCAGCAGATGTGACATTCTGAAGTACTTTGACTGCGCTGAAGTCACAGACCTCTGCCCTACACATACTCCAGGTGATTATCATATTAACTGATCATTTAGATGGTCACTGTGAGATGTTTAGGGTTTCCCAGCCACTCTACAGTCAACGGGAAATCAAAGCTTGCCCTATTAACCTTCTAAGACTCTTACTGTGTAAATTACTTAAATATAAGTAATTCATAAACAGAGAAATAACTACACAAGCACAAACATACACGATTCAATAAATAAGTGCTACATATTTGTCATTTTTTCCATTTTGATGGAAATCAAATGTTAATACAGCAAATGCATTCATTTACTTATAAATATGCATCTCATATTTTACTATTATGGCTAATTTAATGGTTCAATATATTAAAACTAAAACTAAATGTAAACAAATTCATGCTGGACATACTCATCACACACATTTAAATACATATACACACATAATACACAACTGTTTAATAGTTTAATAGTTGAATAGTTTTTCTCATTTAGGTCTATTATGGACACCATCTTTTCCAGTTATTTTCTAGAGAATAATCCATATTGTTGTTGCTGCTGTGGTTGAACACGTTTCACTTGAAAAATATCACCACAGTCAGTTGCAAATTCCTCACAACCATTGGTTGAGCTCTTAAGAGAGCCACAGTGTATATTATACTGCATGTATTACACACAGTCTAACTAAAATATAACCCACAAGTTGAATCCCAACATTCAGTCCGTTAAGGTTGTAAGGTTATGTTTTATGAAAATAGAACTGTACATTTCACAAAAGGACATGTTTCCCAGAATGCCTTGCAGCTTCACAGTGAGCCCATTATGAATCAATTCCAGCAGTAGCAGGAGAAGCCCAGCAGGATTAAACAGCAGTCTGGGCCCCGGCCAATTAATCAAAGCAGAATTGCTGTAGAGGGGAAAAGACATTTACTCAAGACTCCGTCTGCACACCAACAATAAGCATGCGCCATTTCCTGGAACCCGCAGCATGTTTTAAAAGCAGCGGGTCAGACCGATAATGCTACTTTGATCAGAATGGTGTTCTCTGAGCGCAAACGGCTCTAGGCCAGATCCTGAAGGCCCTTCTGGAACCCCAGAACTTACAACATGGCACCAGGCCTGAGACCAGACCGGAATAATCAAACAGAAATTTCTTTGTTAAGAACACAGTTGAAGCCCCAGCTTCTAAACCAGGCATGCTACACTGATTCCAACTGCCAGACATTGGCTTATAGATTCAGTCACATGTTGCATTCGGTCTTGGACATGGATTTAAAAGGGCTTGTGATGCTAGTGGTGCACAAATTATACAATTTATTTTTAATAAAGAACATTTCATGCAAAACTAAACTTTCTGTCATTGCCCTCTTTTTTTTTCTTTTTGGAGAGCACAAAAAGAATAATAAAATATAATATAATTAGTGCTGAGCAACGATTAATTGCAATTATTCAGCTTTTGTCTAATAATAATATGTGTGTGCACTGTGTATATTCATTGTATATGTTCAAGACACACACATATAGTATATATTTTACAAAAATATTCACATGTATGCTTACATGCATATATTTATGGTTCATATTTATATTATACATAAATATAATTAATACATAAACATAACAATTTTTCTTAAATATGTGAATATATATATATATATATATATATATATATATATACAAAAATAAAACTTTTATTTTGGATGTGTTTAATCATGATTAATTGTTGCCCAGAAACATTTTATTGAGAAATAATTGATGCTAATAATTGGGCAATAGGCTGATTTCCAAATCTATAAAAATAAATCCACATGGATTAAAATGTGAATCATCTTAATCTAGGATTCAGGTTGAGGCTTAATTTGTTTCAGGGAAACAGCTCAGTATGTTTAATCTTACTGAATTTTCTTACACTAAGATTTTTGGCCCTGAAAGCAAACACTGACCCTCTAAATCCAGACAGTAGCATCTTTTATCAATGACAGGACAGCATCCATCAAAAATCTCATAAATTATTTGCTTTTACTACCATAAAGCTAAAGAACTGCTGTTTGGAGCAAACAGCATTGCAGAAAATGATCTTATCAATGAAAAATGCTAATGAATAAACCACATATTTATGAAACGTGACCTAAATTTACTCTTTATTTCTATTGCTCAGCATGGCTTACTCAGGCATGTCCACAGCAGGGCTTCATGGTATCTTTACCTAATGTCTAATAACTCATCGGACAGACGGAGATAGCAACTTACGCTAATGATGGACCCTTCAACAACCACAGCGTTTGTAGCTTTAACGCAATTAATATAGTATTTCTCAATGGCATGACTCTCAAACTAAGTTATAAAATCCGTCAAGGTAGACTGTGTCTCAATATTCTCATGTGATGAAAGGATGTTCACAGAAAGACATTAATAACAAACAAAATCATTATTTCTACTGTTGTATATAACTGTTCATCCACTTCTCTATGAGCTTTTAATCCACATCTATGCTATCATATACAGAGCATTGTGTATTGATGATAAAAACCCTCTGCTCTTTGTAAACACCATTATATTCATGACCTTGACTCTGCTTGAGGTTTGAAGGGCGGCCAGACAGCAGTATCTGTGAGCACTAAAAAGCTTCCTGAATCCCATTCTACATCAATTTTTAGTTTCATACTTCTTCAGCTGGAGTTGGTGTTTAATATTTTTGTTTGCCACTACAAAGCCACATTCAAAGGTTATTCTACTCGTAGAAGACTTGAAATAATAATATCGAAGCTTCAGCCTTCAGCAATGTACAACCACGAGAGCGATGTTCTCACAGTTATCGAAATCGTGCCTGGAGCAGCTGTGTTTTCTTCTGCTAATCAGCTTTAAATAGCTGATGACGATCTGGTTTGATTCACGACACATTCAGCCACCTGAGCAGAAAGAAATACAATCATCAGAACGGGCCAGAAAATCAAAACATCTGCCCGTGAAGAAAATATTCCACAGTATAATGTGGACAACTGCAAAAAAGCAGCAACGTTATTAATCCAGCTGTATATACAGTAACACCCCCCCACCCATATATACATATATATTACATTTGAAGATCAAGGAAAATTGTTCTTAATTTGTTTTCAGGAAGCATCCAAGTACCCTCTGTTGCTTCTGAAGCTGCAAAGTGCTTCTGAAAACTTTAAACATATTCATCCTGTTCAAATGTTTTCACCCCCCAGCTCTTTATGCATCTTGTTTCTTCTGGAGCATCAGTGAATGTTTTTTAATAGTTGTGTTTGAGTCCCCAAACATTCTTCAGTGTGAAAAGATGGATCTCAAAATACAGTGCAGATGTAAACATCTTTTGTGTAAAATATTTTACCCAGGACAGTACTCATTTAAAAAATAACATGCATTTTGTATAATTTCTCCTATTTTGTTAAGATTTTTCACATCTGCAAGGGCAACTGTATGTACACATAATACATATACACAGAACATATACTATGCAACAATTGTCACGATTTATCACATTAATTGTTGCGATAATCATTTGACAGCACTTATACACACATACACTTTAAATGCATATTAAGTCATAGTCAATTTTTTTTGTTTGTTTTTTTGATTTTGGTCCAGGTCTGTCTGAGCTTTTTAGTTATAATGTATATTTTAAGTATGCACTCTCTTTGTTTAAAGTTGTTCATGATGTTTTGTTAAGTCCACGAGGAGTACTTACTATGCATTCATTAGCAATATAGTGGTTACAAATAACAACAAACCTCTTGAACTTTAAAACAATTCCAGCCACCATCCAGCACTCAAACCCCACAGTAAATCAGTACAAGCACCAATTATGTGCCATACCACAGCACGCACACTTCACACACACACAAGCACAAAAGCTGACATATCACCCTGAATCCTGGTGCATAATATTGCAATTAAATAGTTTGATATTCACATTGAAATGTGCTGTTCAGTCACCACTGTTTGGGTTAATGTGCCACATGTTGTGTTTTTTCTCTGCCAGTTTAGCAGCGGTCGCTCCATCTCCCAAGCATCCGTGTAAAAGTATCTCCTGGCTAACACGTTAATTACACCTTCATTTATGAAATGAGCGGGTGACTTGGGTTTCTGTACCAGAGAAAAATCACATTACTCAACTAATTAATAACTTAATTAAAGCTTCTCGCACGTCAGGCGTGGCTGATTACATAATAATTAAAAGTAAATGGGTGACTTATTTAATGGCACCTTGAGAGCTGATAGAGGTGAATCGCTGTGATTAAGCTACCGCTGATCAACTGTCTTTTTTTTATTCCTTTCGTTCCCCCACTAACGTCCCTTCATTAAGCTACAAAATGAGGAGAAATAACAGAACTAACTCTATTCAGATGGCTAGAGGCTGATTTTTAAAGTCCTCCTATAGCATCGCTCAAGAGCACAGAATATCATGATGTAAGCTTATGAGACCATTATGAGACTGTTGTACTGTACCTGACTAATGCAAATGATCTTTAATTGGCTAACATTTAGATACTGTACTAACGAAGTTCACTCTGATGTTCATTACACAAATTCTAAAGGCTTCATTTTGTATGCATTAGAATTTGTCTAAAAACAGAATTTCGTAATGTCATCATACATTTTATTTCTAAATAAGTGGCAATGAAACTCCACATGGCAAACGGTGATGGGTCTTAAGTAACAGTGCTGAATTAGAGATACTCTGAAGCCCTGAGTATGCTACAGGTTAAAAAATATATGATATTTGTGCAGCAGCATTATGTTTTAAATTCTCACAGCATTGTATCAACGCATGTATTGGCAGTAGTAAGTTTCTGTACTTGCTTTGCAGCAGCAGCAATAACGTACAACTAGCAATAACCAATAGCAGCAACAATTCAGCAGAGTAGCAGATCTATTCGGCCAAGACCATTAACACCGTCATATCCATTACCATGCGAAAATCTTTTGTGAGTTGTCATGGTAGAAATGCTGTACTACACGTAAGATCCCTCTTGGGGGAAAACAGCCTAAGCTAGTTTGCTGATCAGTTTATATTGGTTTTCCAGCCTGATTAGCTATAATGGCCCTAAAGTAAGACACATTTTTATAGGCAAAACCCAGGAAAGTATTTGAATTTCCATTGTCCCAAAGGTTTTCCTTGTGGGAGAAAAAATGCTGGTCTGCTACAATGGCGAAGGTGGTTTAAGACGGTTGGTTTCAGCTGGTCTCCACTAAGACCAGCCTGGAAGATCAGATAAAACCTGCTAGATTTTGAATGGGGTGGTTAACACAAGCACAATATTAATGTTTTATTATACACCATAAATCCCATCAGTACAATTCCCACGATTTTTTTTAAAGCTTGCACTTATCTTGAAAAAGACTTGCCTGGGACATTAAAAGTCATCCCGCCGAACAGCTAAACTCATCTAGTTACTATACGGCCTTTGCAGCCTCACTTTATAACTCTTGCAAACTATTCTGACTACGACTTTTAAGGAGACTGAAAGACTGTAAACATCACCACTATTAAGCATCAAAGGCCTGTTCACACCAATAATGATAGCTTTAAAGATATGAAGATAAGATATATTTTCCATAGGTAATGGAAAAAACAAATCCTACTGGGTTTTAGACTAGAAAACCGGGGTGATGCTAACATCTGGGTTGGCCTAAGAAACATGCCAGACCAGCTAATGCTGAGCTTAGACTGCACGATTTTAGCCCCGATTTTGACTCGCGGACAGGTTTTGAGAAATCGCAGACAAATGCCTGAAATCAGAAGCAAATCAATTTGACCTGTCGGCGAGTCACAATCATGCTGAGTGATTACCTACAGCCAATGAGAGAACAACACCCAAGGCAGCGAGAAGTTGGGGGAGGAGTTACAAAGGTATAGGCGATATATCATCCTCCATAATCTTTTTCTTCTTTTCCCTGCAAATGAGCGCACATGCAATTTTGTATAGCAAGCTTCTTTTGCTTGCAACCATTTTTAATAATAATCCCAGTCTCACGTGAGAACTCCGGTTTTCCATGCCACTTATCGCGTGATCTGTGACGAGACTACTTTGAAAATTGTGCAGTCTGAACTTGGCATAAGAGGAACAAACCAGCTTAAACCTATTCTTCCATGTGAATGGTCTCTTTAGAATAACATGTATTCTCTCTTGAATCCATTTACAGGATTTACCGTATGTTCCTCAATACAATTAGCAGGATAAGGTGGCAGCATGCTATTTTCTACACGACTCCATAACGTATTGTCCACCAAAGTGGCTCTTTCAACATTCCTTCCAGCGTACAGCAGATCGTCCTCATCACCTGCTCATTATTTCTGAGCCAGATTAGCAAAGGCAGATTGGCTTGGTCCTTTATCTATCGACGGGGTGATTATGGACTGACAATGTTAATGAAATTAGTCTCCTAATGCCTTTTGGACCTATTAAAAATGTGCAGATCCTCAATCCACAAGAAGTCTTTCAAGACACCCCCCCCCTCCTTTATTTTTTTTCTAGCAGACTAATAGAATTTCCAGTGAATTCAAATGAATGCTAGTGATGAAGAGGGAAAGCAGCCATTATAAATCATGAACACACTGCTTTGTTTTTCATTTGAAGTGTGGCAGCTTGGGACCGCCATACAGCTGAAATACAGCCAGGGAGAAGATGGCAATATGTGTGATTGTGATTTGGAAGAGAAGCGATTGTACCGGAACACATTCACAGACATTTAAACGGAGCTCGACCATTAAAATTAGCATTTGTGTGGGTGAAAGCCGCCTTGACTGCTAATACAAAATTAAGCCTTTACAAATTTATATGGACATCTCCAGACTTAGATATAGTAATGGCTTTCTTTTATGAAAGTTCATTCAATTAAGTCCCTTTGCAGGGAAAATTTGACGTCTAGGTCGGAATAAATATGAACAAATTGCCTTTGTGTTGTAGAGCTCGGGGCTGCGGCAGGAGATGAGGGAGGCTTTCGAAACAGGAAACATCTGAGGAAAAAATATGATTAAAATAACAATGAGCTGCTTTTCATATCCAACCACCGAGAATGACATCTAGCAATGACCTCTGGGAAAAAGCAACAACAAGGCATCATTCACCATTTCCCCTAAAAGCAAGAAGCCCCAGGAGGGACTCTGTAGTTCTTTGGCTGATCGTCAAAATACTGCTCAGTTAACCTGAAACACAACAAAGTCCCCGGTCACTACTCAGAAGCGCTAGTCAGCACGTTTCAACTCGCATAAGATGCATAACACTCTGAAGACAAGCTGGCGTGTCGGACCATACATAGAATGTGCCGTGCAGCTAATTACGATGCCTTGTCAGAGTCGTTTGTGGTGGAAGAACTAGATTTTTCTGAGCAGCGGCGGCAGTCTAACAACAGATAAAAATCAAAGAAGTGTGAGAAAGGAGTGCGCAATAAAAAATAAATAGCCTTGGGTTAAATGAATCTTAAAGTCTTTTCAATTTCGCTGCCACAACATGGCAAAAGGTCAATCTGGTATGAATGAAGCCTCATTTGCCGCACTACAGAACGCCGCCTCGTTAAAAAATGAAAGAGAAATTGCGTGGGCGGCATCCGCTATCCCCTGTGATGACCATTCAGCCAAGCTCTAATCTCATCAGATGACTTCAATCAGCAATCTTTCTTTTTTTTTTTTTTGGTTAACTTCACTCCAAAAGTAGGACTTGCTGAGAGCACCAACAATGACTTTATTCTCTTGGTTTTTACGGCTGGGCGGAATATCCCTTGATAAAATCCCTATTCATTTGTGCCTGTCAAACGTTCATGTTTTACCTCTTCAGTATTCCTTTTGTCTCTGATCTTAAATGTTGAGAGATATCAGGATCACATTTCAAAGTGCAAACATTTCTGAGAGTTTCTACCTACATTTCCAAGTTTAAAGGCCTACCTATATGCAATTAGAGCCTCTAAAAAAAACATGTTTGGTCATTTTAAACTCAATTTAATCAAGTCATGAAAACTGTTCTGGGGTGCCCAGATGTGTCACCACAACAAACCAAGTGTTTGCATGTACACAGCAATCGAATCAATTGAGGAACATCCCCTTACTGCAAGTTAAGAGGAAGAAAAAAGTAAACTTGTAACCTTAGAAACAGTTCCCTAGGAAACAAGGAGCAAGAAAAGGAACTACAGCGATGCACGGGGAAAACACGGCCCTGTAATTACATTAATGATTCAAATGTGAAAAGCAACACCAATGACCAAAAACAAAATGTCCAGAACCAAAGCCATATCAGAACAGATCAAACTCGCGCAGTCTGAATAATTCTCTACCTTAAACGCAGCGCAGATGATCCGCTCTCAGGAAATGAGTGATATTCCCAGTCACAGAGATGTCATTTCGGTGATGAACACGCAGGCCTAACAGGACTATTTTTAGCCTGGCACGTGTTAACGATGCCATCCAACCTCGCGTGCCCTGGCAAAGGGCCAGACATCTGCCACTGGGTCACATCTTTCACAGGGGAGTGACGCCATGTTTAATCACCCAGCCGGGTTGATTATCCCCTGTAGCCTCTACCATCGCACCACGTCTGCAACACGTTGTCGTTTTGGGCTTGTGTGTGAGAGTGTGTACACGGCTGTCAGGCAGAGCTCTTCTTGAAACGCCACCTCCAGGACCCTATTGTATAACGACAGCAAAAAATTAAAAGCCCTGCTTATCTCTTCTCGCACGAGGAAACGACTCACGCGAACTATGCCCAATAAAGGAAAAGCCCTCATATTTCCTAAACACTCCTGCTTTAATTGCCTTTATTTGCTGCGAGAAATTAATTTAGAGAGAGAAGGAATGCAAATGTGCATGAATAAGTTACTAGATAAACCCATTTCACAGTTTAACAGCTGGGAGTTGTTTCTGTAATTTTCCATTTTAAAAGGCGAAGACACCAGTACACATATTTGGGCTCGGCATCTACGAGGAAGATTAATCAAATCACACGCTAGGCAAATATGTTCCCCCTCGCAGCGCCACAAACAACCTATCTAATATGTCATTGGCAGGGGTTTGGGTATTAACACACGTGTGTTTATGCTCGAGCAAACCTGACTTCGTCCTGTTTAGCACCGATATACATTCGCCGTGACGGCTAATGCAACGCTGCACAAGACTGTGATGTGTCACAAAGGAAAAGTTGAGGGCAATTTCTCACGACATCAACATCTAATGACCGGTATCATACCGTGCTATTCACGGCATCGCTTGCAGGCTATAATGATTGTGTCAAGAGACCAATGACAAGAAGTCACTGCTCGCCGAGTCCATTAATGGCAGTTTAGGATGAGAAGTAAAGACAGGTGAAGGAGACACAGCGGAGTTATGCAATACAGTAAGTTACTAGAAGGGCTCTACGCTAACAGTTTTGATTAATAGCACTCCTTGGTGATGTCACAATATATACCTAAGGCAGGTACTAAATAAAAAAAAAAATCATAATTTACAAATATGTTAAATACTTTAAAGGTTTTTTTTAAGTTATAGTTAACTAATTTTTAATATAATTTATTTGATAACCTAAGAGATAACACTAAACAACAGTATCAGACTTAATAGCTGTATCATATTTTTTATTAATTATTAATCATGCTTAACATTTAATCAGCATTAAAAAACCTTAAATGTAGCTTAAAAAAACATAAAAAACTTAATGTGTAAATGTATGAAATATTAACAGATATTAGAAATAGTTTTTAGGGGTAATATATTTTTTTTGCAAACAAAATGTGTTTTAAAAATGCATCATATTAATAACAATATACTCCTATTATACTTATATTTATATACTTGTTTATAATCTCTTCAGCTCATTATGGCTGCATTTATTTGCTTAAACATGAAATTGTGAAATATTATTACAATTTAAAATAACTTAAAATAACTTTCTATTTTAATATACTTAAAAATGCAGAATTTTCACCAGCCACTAATGTCACATGATTCTTGAGAAATCATTCCATTAAGCTGATTAATTATCAATGTTGAAAACAGTAGTGCTTCTTGTTTATATATATATATATATATATATATATATAGGTTTGCCCAGCAACTTATTGGCTGAAAGGAAGACTTGTTAATTGTGAACTAATCAGCTCCTATTATGAAAGTATGTTTTATGAATATTTATTATGTAACTGGAGGCAACACCTGACCCAATTAATATTCATATGCTTTACCTTAAATTTATCTTGGGATGTACACACAGGGGAAATGTTGCGCTCCAAATCAACTACATGCTACACAATAGAATCCAAACTGAACTCTTAAAAGGTACAAATGAAGTGAATTAAACAAATGAATGAATTAAAAAAACTCCAGAAATGTGTTACTGTGTGAACAGCAACACAAATATTTTTAAATGTTAGACAAATATAACTTATTTAATACATTTACAGAAAACCACTTGTATATTTAGTTCAATCAGTCTTTTCCGGTGGAATTTACCAACTAACTGTATGTAATCATCCCACTGTCTCTGTCTCTCTCTTTTTTTCCCCATCTAGACAGACAGCTATCCTCAAACAACCTGAACCCCAGATTACCATTAAATCATTGATTAATGTTTTCCTTTTCTCCTCTTTCTGGCTAACGCTGATATTCTGTGACCCAAATCCAGGAGCCTGTGTTCAGTCTGCAGCTGGGAAAGCGTGCAAGAAAAAAAGAGAGGGAGAGAGATTTTCTCTCTCACGGGTGAGCTGCCTCTGCCCAATCAGACTGCCATTTCGGCCCGGTGGGTGCTCGGCTCAGTTCAGGATTAAGAATGACACTCAAAGGAAGCTGAGCTTCAGCCAGTGGTCTGACACTCCAGCAGCAAACACACTCTGGCACTCTGTCTTATCTGGGAGAGCTGACACTAAAAGCACCTTGCTACATCTATAAGGAGGCTTGTCGTGTACTGCTGCTTGCTTTCTTGCTTTTTCTCCTTCTGTAAATCTAGACGAGACTAGAGGTAAAGAAAGCAAATACGGTGCACTATACAATAACGGTTTGTCAGAGCTCTCCCTCTCTCTGACACAGTCAAACGAAAATATGGTCAAATAAACCTGTGTCAAGTTAAACGCAAAACCAACCCCTTAAGCTCACAGGTTCTCATCATCCAAATGTATAAAGCGGTGCAGCCTTGGCCTATATTTTACATGCCATTTAAAAAGACAAGATGCATAAAATATTGAGTTTTACGCAAGGGTCCACTACCAACCAACAATTGCATAACAGGCAAAGACACATATATCTACTGACTTTGATAACTTACAGTAAGATTACAGTCGTTTACAATCAAGCCACTACACCTGTACCTTCACCCTAAAAATCCCCAAAGACATACTCAACATGACATTTACCCTCAGATTTCTCAAAGCTATACTGAGTCCTTCCGTAACCAACTCAACATTACACTGAAAAAATAGGATGGTCTAGGATGTACTGTACTTGGAAACCATTTTTACCCAGAAATTAGTATATTTCACAAAATGAATTAAACATGAAGAGTTGAAGTTTTATTTTTTTTTTTTATGTGTTATGGTACTCTTTAGAATGTGCATCGACTGACACAGAAGTAATTGTTGAATAAAGTTGTTATTTTTGTTTTCTTTGCACAACTAAATATTCTTGTATAGCTTCATAACATTACAGTTGAACCACTGATGTCACTTGGAGTATTTTAGCAACGTCCTTACAACCTTTCTGGGCCTTGAACGTGGTAATTACATTACTGTCAGAAAGCGAAGAATTTTCATTTTTGAGCAAACTATCCCATTTAAGAAGCAGCTGTTTCTTTTACACTGTCATCAAATATAGCAATATATACACCAAGCGATGGCTATTTTAACTGGAAGGTGGGACTAAAAACCCATAATACGGACCAAATAGCCATATTATATGTTCCGATCCCATCATTGTTAAAAAATCCTCTAAAATAAAACAGTTATATGAGAAACCTAAAAATGGCCAACACTCAGAAAAACAGCTCAAAATATGATGCCTGTCATTGATTTTCTGTCAATAATACTTTTACAGGAACTTGAAGACAGAAAGTAAAAAGGAAAGAAAGAAAAATAAAGACAGAACTAATATCTCCTACCACACTTACTGTTTCTTAGCAACTGCTTTTTGCTCGAGTCTATAGTGGGACTGGAAAGAGAGGCTTCAAAATGGACTCCATACTGTCTGTGAGTCCCTCGAGGGCAGATTCATCCTCTTAATTACTACTACAGCATGATATATTGATTTGAGCGAGCATTGTGCTTCATTCCACAAAACTAAGAGGGCATTCATTCCCCTTCGACCATCTCCTCCCCACTAACTTCTACATTAACGACTTCATCCTGCAAAGCCTCAAGTGTTCTTGTCATTCAGCGTTGGATGTCCTTCTGAGCTACGGATAATAACACCAGATGTCTTAAAACGCTCATCAACACAATCATCTACTTTGACTACACAAGAGACCTTTCTTACGGTACATACAGAGCTTGTGGAAAATACAGTATGTTAACTGAGATGAACAGCAGGTTACTGTATTTATTTTAAAATAATCTTCTTGCAGTTACTCTTCTAGAAAAAAAAAAATGACATGCCTGAGGTCCGTTGACATGCCTGTTGCGCATCACTTGTTTTGGATCACGAAAATACTCTTTCATTTAGATTTATAATACAGCAAGGAAATTACAGTACATTTTAGGTTAGCCCTCAACCATATCAGTGACACCAACAATAATTCGTACTAACAATAATTGAGTAAATTTCTTCTTCTAAACAGGTTAACTGATTTAAAACGAATAAGATTATAGAAGAATCCTAGCATAAGGAGTAATGCCATTACAATATAGTAAAGCATAATGCTTCAGGAACAACCCAAACATGCTGCTTTCGATCTGTCTTTTTGTAATACTCTGCACTTTTGAAAATCAAAGAAAGTGTTTTTACCAGAGCAAAAGAGCAATCAAACCTACACTACAGGATGTTCTGTTTTTAGAGTGCTTTTTTCAGGGTGAGAATAGAAAAGGAAAAAAGAGTGGTGGGGGGAGAAAACCCACACTTCTCTGAATGACCCTGATTTGAGGCACATTTCTCGACTAGCTGCATTAATCGCACGAAACGCTCAGCACTCCAATGAGAGTCACGACCAGAACCTGCTATTCTCTCGGACAAAAGAAACAACTATAAAGACTTCCTTCAGAAAGAAAAACCTCAATCTCAATTATGCCTAATTAAAACAAAAAATTAAAAAAAATTTATTGCAATGCATTAGAGACGACATTGCAGATTGCTGTAACTTTTGCATGTTTTTTTATTGTTGCGGTGCATCTGTCTATTAACACCACACAAAAGAAACTGCACAAATACATCAAAACGGTGATATAATTGTCAAGAGTTAAATAAGCCAGTCTGTATTAAAGGAGATGGAGTGTACGCGGGTGAGTCGGTATGAAGATCTGTGTGTGTTTTAAACAATACATTAAAGCTATTTAAAAAATAAAAACAAATGCAGAATAAGAATGTGTATTAATATAGTAAATAGGATATGTTTTGATTTCATGCTGAATATTAAAGGCGCAATCTAAAAGTATTGGCGTAGAAAATGATTAAATAGGCAGGATTTACAGCAGCTGCCTCTAAAATACTGTGGAAGCTCTTGGTGTAGTTCTCGCTCTTTTCCTCTTCTTTAGCCTATCAGTGCACTCTCAGCATCGTTTGCGAGAAGCCGTTTACATAAATGATGACACAAGGTCCCATGGACGCATGCATGGAGGGCTTTTTAGATAAAAGCAAAAATGGGGAAATGCAACTCTGCTCTTGTTATTTTTTCCCTCCATCCATTTTAGTCTCAGGAATCAGTTAAACAGATATAGTGATAGCTGCAAATGCTAAAGATAGGAGCATTAGAGAAGGGAGTGAGTCCTAACGTACGGCTTTGGAGGGCTGTAGGGGGAGTGGAAGACCTGTCATAAATTAAAGATGGTTTCTCTTCTCTCGCTCTCACCTCTAGACACACAGATATCACAAACAGCTGTCATGAGTAATTCATAATGCTACAATAAGCCTGCCAGATAGAAAGTTTAGGGCTGTCAACTTAACAATTATTTAGTGTGATTAATTATAATAAAATAACGTGATAAAAAATGACCATAATTAATCATGCCCCCTGACCCGTATGTAAAGTGCATCCACAGATACAAACAATAAGCCTCAACTAACCGCGCTTTATTCAAAAAAATAGATGGGTTCTCATGCAGAATGCAGAGGTTTTGTGTTTTTGTGCTGAACTTTTTTATAATGTAACAATATTTAAAAACAAAAACGATGCTCATTGTGTCAGACGTGGAAAAATTGAGATGCAATGTAAAAGTACAATAAATAAATAAATAAATACTGCCCTGTCACTAAAATTCTGATCAAGACAATAAACTGAAAATGATTATTTATTAATTATTGTTTCGCTTCAACTACCAAATACAATTAAATAAATCTAAAACTACAATAAATTAAAATGATAGTTCATCTAAATGATGAATACAACAAATTATATTTACATATCATAGCACTACATTGCACTGTATGAAAAATGTATATTTATTTTGATATTTGCCAGACTCAATATATTATATTATGTGTGTTAATTTAACAGATTTACTGATTTTAATTAATCTATTGTATTAATTTATTTATTATACAAAAATCAATAAATAACTGATGGCCCAAAAAGCATTTTTTTTAACTTCCCTTTAAAGAAACTTAAAACAGTATCCGCCATATGGCCGTTTTAACAAGGTCAAAAAGGAGAATGCCTATTAGCTTAATTGTGTACACATATGCTAGCCATTCTGAAAACACAACACTCATGCAAATCAGTCATGCTCAGATTTCAGAACAATCAGAGAAGGGAGGTGAACTGTGATCCTTCTTTCTGATGCTGCAGACGGCATCCGCTCTCCGGGGACGATCGGTGCCCTCTGTTCTGCTCTCGGATCAGTGTTTGAGTGGGCACAGAGACGACCAGGCTCAGCCGAGTCCAACTCCCTCTGCTGGTTACTTGTGTAAATGTCACACTACTGGCATTTATCATCCACACGAGCCGAGGCAAACAAGCACGCTCATGCACTCTTAGCCACACACAAACAAGCTGCCCCGCGAATGACCAAAATGGGGCCAATTATACGCAATTAAAGCTGTAATAACCACATGAATCAATACCTCTCGATACCTCTTATTTCCCAAAGTGGTAAATAAGCCCGTCATCTGCTCCCAAGCCTGGGGTTTTATAAGGGCATGAGTGGAGCCACTCAGCATTGGGGCCTAGTGTCGGTGCTACTGATACAAGCTAAACACCAAATCACAATTCCAGCTGATGGCCTTAATGGACGAACCCGTTCTTTGTCTTAAATGCTTTGACATTTAGGTCTATGAATACCCGCTGGGTAGGAGGGGACGAGGGTGGCTGTGTCTGAAGGCAGCGGCTAATTTGCTTTTAAAATGGGCTGGCTGAATGACGGCAGAGCGAGGGTCCTGCTAATGGAGACCCCGCAGATGCTCGCCCGTATGCTCCTGGCTCTCCAGCGTATCCCGAGCACCCAAACAGTGGCTTATTCACGCCGTACAGTTTGACGGCTCCAGCTGCCATGGTCCACACACACACACACGCTCAGAAAGATTGTGAAATATTGCACAGCAATTATGCATTAACACTAACGTCATCTGCAGACACTTTTTTTTTTTTTGAAAGCAAGTGTGCTTCTCATGAAAGTGGCAATTATGAGAGCAAGTGACTTCAAATAAGGAGAACACTTATGTCAAAAAGAACTAAAAAATAGCAGTCCGCATTGGAAAAACACAGATTTCACAGAAGTTTATAGCTGAAATGAACACTGGAGGCTGTACAACGACAAGAAGTTTTATTACTTGTCACCCAAATTATGATTTCACCCACCAGACACCGGACGTCCATATGACATCAGATTGACGCTGGACAGATGCTTTATTTTGGTTGAAATTGAAAATCGAGTTGATGTCAGTATTTGAGGTCAATTTGATGCTGATTTAACATTGGATTTTGGTTACACAAGTGACGTCACTATAGGATTTGTGTTGAATTTTGTTAACCAGACATCGCAACCAAAATTTAACCAAATATTAACGTCTTATGACATTGGGTGCCTGCTGGGCAGAGTCAGAATATTGATTAGTAAAAACTTATTATTAAAGACTTAATCAATATACTTTTAACGTAGCGAATCTCGTGTAGTAAACTTGCTCGGTTGCTCACCTGGTACATTGTTGAAAATGAGTCACATACTCCCAACGAGAATAAAAAGTCCTGCAACTAAGTAAAATAAAACACTATAAATGTACTAGTTAATTTTTAAAAGTGATGTTTTGATGTTAATTAATTACTATTTTCTTTGTTATAAATAAAAAATGAAAGTTAAAAAATACGCTATAAATGTAATGCACTAAGCAAAACAAAGCAACAGTGTAACAAAGAAACTATTTTCTTTAAAACCTTATTGTACATAGCAGAATTGTTTTTGCTTTTTCCAGTAGAACATATAGTCCATGATATGTAATATAAGATTAATGCATCATAGTATAATATCTATTACTTCACTGACTAATTAGAATCCAGGACTATGTAAACAGACACTTTATAACTTTCGTTACTGCAATTCAAATTTCCCATCGAAAATTTGCAACAAAAAAAAAAATTATTATATTAAAAAAATTATTTAGCCAGACTTAAAGAAAACAAAAACAGTTATTTAAATATAAGTGTGTTGTGTACATTAAATCAATATTTTTTGGGTGATGTTGATTACATGTAAGCTGACAATTCACAGAGACAAACATGAGGGAAGAAAGATAAAGAGAAGGAGAATAGGGGAGGGAAAAAAGGAGTAAAAACTAAAGTCTGAAAATAAATGAGACTAGCGATCATTCTGGTCTGCAGATCGTGTGTCAGGGGTTAGAATGAGGGACAGGCTCAGAGCTGAGTTGAGACTGGTTACTGCATTAGCAGCCGTAGCTCCAAGCTACTGCATGACAATTACTGCAAAAGTGGAATCTCCCGCCGAGAGGCCTCAAAGCATTCATCATCTCTGACACTTTACCAGGACACACAGAGAAGAAAAAGAAAAAAAATCACCTCCTCACTGCCCTCCATTTTGCAGGTCGGAGTCTGAGGAATGAACTGTGTTTGGCCATAGCTGCTCATCAGCGGTCAGTTGATGTGTGTTCTCTAGAAAATGAAAGTCAACTTGAAAAGTCAATTGAATGGGCAAAAATATCCGAGCAGGCAGATACCTTCTTTAACTACAGACATACGAGCTGAGACAAGCTATTCATTTATGTATAAAAAAGCAGATGACCTCTTTTTTTTCTGGGCCAGCAGACCCGGACATTTTCTCAATTCAACATTTCTTTAAGCTGCATTGCCAAGACTAAGCCAAGAGGGATTGGAGAAAGAGACATATGCAATGAGAGAGGAGAAAGTGAAGCTTGTTATCAGAAGGATTTCACCATATGCAGAATAACACAGCTTTTTTTTTATTATTACTCTGAGACTGGTTTGTCACTTTTTATTAGCAGCTAGTGAGCTACTTAGGGTAAACTGCTAACAGTGTAGAGCAGGGGTAGGCAACGTCGGTCCTGGAGTGCCAATGTCCTGCAGAGTTTAGCTTCAACCCGGAAAAAAACTCACCTGCCCGTAGCCTTGAAGACCTTGTTTAGCTTGTTCAGGTGTGTTTGATTAGGGTTGGAGTGAAACTCTGCAGGACATTGGCACTCCAGGACCGACATTGCCTACCCCTGGTGTAGAGCATAGAAATAGCACACTCAAATGCTTTTATGTTATGTGTATATATATATATATATATATATATATATTCTCCACTAACCAAGTTTTTGCCCATTTGACAGTAAGATTTTTTTCTTTTCGTTTAAAACACAATTTCATATGCTTCCTTATGTATGCACAAGTTAGAAAAAAAACACTTACTCTGTATTAATTATACATTTAATAAATTATACATTTCATCCTATAGTATATAAAAGTTTGCATGTGTTGTAAAGGCACATCGCTGTTCCATGCAAATAGACCAATATGATGACCTTGTTTTTACACCTGTGGTTGCTCAGATACCGGTGCAAACTGCAAAAATAGCTTGAAAAGAAAAAGAGATCTAACATCATTTGTTAGATTCAACATGATTGGCCACTTTGTATGTCATGGAATGAAATTCACATGTGCTTCAAAGCTATTCTTTACAAATTATCAGCAACTTTCAATGTCACACTGGCCAGTCTTCGTAAAATCTTTAACAATAGACTAATTTGCCTAGAAAGAACCCAACCCCCCTTAACGAGCATGATATTCAGAGGTTTATTTGTCTGAAATTAGCAGGCCTCGGACCACAGGAGACCAAAGAGACAAAGACCCGCTGAAGAGTTTAATAACATTGAAATCTCTGACTGAGAGAAGAGCCAGAATGTCAAGTGACGGCAGTGTATTTAAATAAAACCCCTTTTAGTCTCACTCCTCGTGTCTGTGCGAAACAAATTCCACTGACAGAGACAGAGAAGCCTTTATTTTGCAGCCGTCCATTTGAAATTGACCTTTCAACACAGGAAAAAACATAAATTGGCAGGTTCTAAATTCACCCTTTTAAAAAATTCTCCCTTTCACAAAAGTCACAAAATTAAGCCCTAATGGGAGCAGACATCACGCTAGCCGTTCTGCCATATTGTCCTTCGCGGGATCTCACAGCTGAAGCGTCGCAAATTCGACACTGATGATGCAACCGCGGCCACTTTTATATTTCAGCTTCAAACGGAAATGAAATCTGTATTACTGTCATAATAAAAATGCTTATTCCCATAACGTGGGATGTCACGGTCAGACTGTGCAGAATAATTATGGTGGTCAGCCCTGGGGCAAAGCGCTGTCAATACCTATCTAGCCTATATAGCCACAGATGTATTGGATCTCTCTCATTATAATATACCTGGGGCGGTGACTGATGCGTTGCATCCGCTTTTGCTGAATAGAATCGCTGTCAGAATAAGTCAGTCAGGGCGCTGACGATAATTTATTACCCTCACTATATTCTTCATGGAGATGAATGTACCTATCCTTCGATATTAATACATCACTCTCCTCTGCGTTCGGCCTATATAAAAACAAATGAGATAGAGACAAAAAGATTGAGACAGAAATATGGAGGTGACACTGGAGAAAACGGGAAATCAAACTGGAAGCGTTTGAGTCCTTGCCAGCTGGTCTTTTTTTCTGCACTGCGACACACATGTAACTTTCAGATTCCTTTCTGTCTGAGGTGTTTCTACTTGTGCTTGGTAAATGCTCTGCTGCTCATAAAAATATGTACCTGTGTGCACGTTTCGGCAGTTTCAAAGAGCAATGTCCACTGGGTGGTGCTAAAACACAGGTTTAATATGTGGACCCTGGCACATTTTTATTAGGTTAATATTGATTTGGGTTTTTTTAACCGTAGTTACACAGGGTTTAAACCAGAGCTCCTGACCTATTAAGAACATCTCTGTATTCCTTGAGCTACCAAACAAACCTAACATCTATGAAAACCCATAGATGTGAAGCTGGATATGTGTGTTGACAAGGCTCAAAAGCATCAGTTTTCAAATATCCCAGCATATTAATATCTATCTATAATACCTGATCATGAGGATGACATTTTATCTGTATAGAGCCCGATTTTACGGCAATTCATACAAATTTTTTAAGAGGAAGCTAATTCGTACAAATTCATATGACCTCACCAAATATCGGACGCATTTTACGAGCTGCCAATTCGAATGAATTTGTACGCATTACCTACACCTAACTCGGCCCCTAAACCTACCCGGGGTTTGTCACATTTTTTACGTATTGGTAGTGAGACTGTGTTGGTATTTCAGGCTTATCTGATGTCTATTTTTGCCGCTT
>JAUMHI010000052.1:14461812-14479149 GCA_032359435.1 Enteromius unitaeniatus
TTTGTCACATTTTTTACGTATTGGTAGTGAGACTGTGTTGGTATTTCAGGCTTATCTGATGTCTATTTTTGCCGCTTTGCTGACACAAATTCTTTCTAGGTCTCTTTCCAATGTTCTTTGACGGCAGGGATTCCCAATTTAATATCTGGTGTCCAGCATGGCCACCGGATCTTCCAGTAATTGATATGCCAGTCGGCTTCTTTTAATGTCATCACGTCTCTCCATTCATGCTGCTCATTTCAAGATCAGAGGAAGTTTTTAGTCAAGCTCTGAAAACAGCAAATAGCCCACATTTATGCTTACAATCACCTTCTACTGTGATAAACTTAATTACAGTGCTTTTAAAAGAGATAAGTGTTCAGAAAATGATTAACCATCATGGAATGCTTTTTTTTTTTTTTATCATAAAAGAAACCCACAGAACATTAACTTAGATTTTGCAACTAAGGCCACAACATTTTTGATTTTATTTAACAGTATCACACAGTGAGGGATTTTAAAAGATTTTTCTTTTTCATCATCTTCTCATATTTAGACATTTTTATCAGCAATCTTCCGAATCCTATTAAACTTCTTCAAAGACTACATAGGCAGCTGCCTTCCAAGGCTTCATCTGAACTAAAGTAGAATCCACCAGTTGGGTGCGGAAAGTAAAAAATTCATATTTATTTTCTACATAGGGGAACTGATTAACCGATAACTTATAAACAGTTCAGGACAGACCCACTGTGAGTCACAAAGTTGCTTATCATTGCTTTTGTTGAAGCCATCAGATCACATTATTTCGACGACTTATTATTTTTTAAAATACTTTTTTTACACAATTTCTGGTGGAAAAACTGCCTTACCAATGATTCATTAGCCATTGTCCAACATCCCAGGTATACAAAAACTACTAAATAAGTGGAAGGTCATTGTTGCACTCCATGGAACTTTCTAAATGAACTATATAGGCTAAATGCAAATCTGATATCTTCTGACTTTACTTGCCGTTAAATTCAACAGTGTTCCATGTTAGCATGTTGCTAAGCTAACAGTCTGCCACTTAAAGAAAATGCATGGCACACATAATTATTTGGTAAAATGCTTTTTACCAAATACTATTTGACAGCCCTTTTTAACAACCCTGCACAGTTTGCGATATTTTTATGTTTGTAAGCCTGGATGAAAAATATAAAAGTGCGAAAAAGGGTTGGTGTTTTTATAGTACCACGCTAAAACAAAGAGCAGTTTCAAAGAACTAAGAACTTAATTTATCCAAGTTCACCAGGTAGGATGAATGGATAGATTAAATATTTAGTCTAGCTACTTTATGTGAGACTATTAAATTAGTTAGAAAGAGACTTCAAGAGTGACTTTGCAATACGTAACTTTCTCAAAGATCGAATTCCCAGCTCTCAAACTGACATCTAAGCTTTAAACCAACAAATTTTAAATAAACATTCCTGAACCTCAGTCAATAATTTACCAATGTGATAGCTCTGAAGTTAAGCTGTCTATAAAGTAGCTAAAAAAGAAGCTACGAAGTAGTGCAAAGTACCTTATAATTAAGTGTAGACGTTGAGCCCAGCGTTATCGAAATAATTAAAAAGCCGTGGCACAGTAATTAAACTGACCCTCTTATCTTTCAAAAGAAGTTTGCATTCTGTGGTTTCTCTGTCATTTCCCCTGCTGATCGACTGTAGCCTCCCAAAAGAGCTCCATAATGAAAATGAAAGCTGATCTTGGCCGTCCATATCGATTCCTCACGCCTTCACACAGGTCACAATCAAATCTGTGTAACTTATTTTGTGCTACACAAACGTATTACACTAATGAATCTGGCTTTGAGCACACACCTGAGTTCCTTCCAAGGATAAACACCTGCGGGACTCGAAGGCACCTCAAAGGCTTCTCGAGACACGGCGCCGAGACCCCAAGCAGCCAAGGCATTATGATTCCATCCTTTCTGCATAATAACATCAGATTAAAACTTCATCCCCAACCTTAATGGACACATCCGCAGATAATTACAGCTAACCCAAAGCTATTTGTGTTGTGTGAAACTGAAGAGGCTGTATGTCAACCCTCATCTCTTATTCATCTAATTCCAGCAACCTGCTTTACGGTAAAGTGCAGGCATTCTCTGTTGTATGGCTTTTAATTAACTGAGGTGAAAGGGAGCTTACAAATTACAGGCCTGGTGTAGCATAGAGACTCAGATTTCATTCCGGCAGCGTGGAGCCTCTTGTTATTGCCACAATGCTTGGAAACAGCTTGTCTGCTAGCATTTAGCATGCTGATTTTGCTCGCTGATAACGAGGAAACCTTTTCCTGTGACCCGTCAACAAGCTTCCTGGACTTCATTTCCATTGAATATGATTAGGCCCACTGTCACTCAAGCGCCAATGACAATTTGTACATATTAGGTCTGGAGTTGCATTTTCCTACGCGGGTAACTGCTTTTGTGACGTTTCTTTTTGGGTTATCCCTTTTTTTTCTTTTTGTCAGACTAGAGTGAAATATCAAAGTCCACCGGCTGCCCACCCACTGCCACTTAATTGGCCGAGGTTTCCACTCGGCTGGGTGAGATAGTAGAAAAAACGCTGCTATTTCTTTTTAGCTTTATGTTTTATGAAAGGGTGAGAACGAACCAAAGGTCATCCTCAGCAGATATAAAGGGAACGGCCGGCTAATATTAGTCTTTTAGAATGTCAGACAAACCAATAGTGTGGGTTATTGTCATGAAGACCCTGAAGATTTATTTTAAAAAAAACTATTCAAAGCAGCAAATCTCCATCTGCTCCAATTCACAAATGGATAAAAACATTAACAAAATAGAAATCTTGTATAGTAAGACCTTGCTATACTACAAGTGTCACATAAATAGTAAATATGAACAAATAAATAATAAAAATAAATTTGCATTAAAATGTAAACAAATAAAAAAACAACAACTATACATTACTTTAAATATTAAATAACTTATATAATAATATATAAATATATAATATATACATTCAAATGAATGAAGTGAAACTAAAATGAATGAAAAAATGAACTAAAAAACTGTAAAAACTGTAATAATTCAGCAAAACCACAAGTTAATTACAGTAGTTGTTGCTTAAAGCATAAATAAGCTAATAAATAAATACATTATTAATTTTTTGTAATTTAAATAAATGTTTACAAACGTAATTAAAATTAATAAATAATTTTCTATAATGGACTGACAAATAAAAATAATGTTTAAATTGATGGCAAAAGAAAACAGCATCCTTTAAGCATAACCAGAATGAAAGTGCAATTTTTGGACAACTACACTGTTCATAAAAAAAAAAGAGAACACCCCACACCATTACTGACCCACTGCCAAACCGGTCATGCTGGAGGATGTTGCAGGCAGAAGAACGTTCTCCACAGCGTCTCCAGACTCTGTCACGTCTGTCACATGTGCTCAGTGTGAACCTGCTTTCATCTGTGAAGAGCACAGGGCGCCAGTGGAGAATTTGCCAATGTTGGTGTTCTCTGGTGATTTAATCATCGATTCAAATTGCTTCCTAATTTCACAGAAGTGTGATTGACTTGGAGTTACATTGTTCCCTTTATTTTTTTGAGAAGTGTACAACCATACATATCCGTTGTTTTACAGCAGGTTACACTGTCCAAATACAGGAAGAGAGGTACTTGAGCTCTAATGTGAAACATGCTGCACTATCCAAACCACTCCAGTGGCCCAATTCATCATGCTCTAGTGCTGCCTCATAAACCATCTGCTAATTGAAGGAGCTCTGAATGGCTTTTCTTCTCCTGTTTCTATTGTCTGGCCTTTCTTTTCTCTGATTGTTTGTATATTTTATTTTTGTCTATTTCTCAATCCTCTTTCCGTGGCCAGGTTTGTGCAGCCAATAGAGCTACACTGAGCATCTCAGCACTGGCAGTGTATTGGAGGAGCCCGGATTCTCCCAGGATGCCCATGCAAAACTGATTAATGTCAGGCCAGCATAAACCCAGATTACACCCGCAGCTTTGAACTGCAGCTGTAGAATCTAACCCAATTAAAACATCCAATTACACCCCACAGTGAGTGAGAGATCGAGAGAGAAACAGAAAGAACTAGAGAGAGAGATCAGCCTCTTAAACAGAGGAAACAAACATATGTAATAAGGCGTTCTGGCTAATGAACAAAACACACTCTACAGCAGACGCTAGACTGGCTGTAGTACTGTGCTGCAGTATTTGCAACACAAACTTTTATTATTTTTCATAATAAAAGAAGTAGATATATATATATAGATATATATATATATATATATACACATATGTATATATATATATATTTATATAATAAAATAAAATCTCTCTTGTCACAAAAAAACAAGAGTTTGACCCTGGTGTGAACTTCAAGCACAGAAGCGTGTCAATGCTCTAATTAAATAATGCCTAAAAAGATGACCTACTTTCCATATTATATTTCACACCACACTTCAGAGACCAAAAAAAAAAAAAATCACACACAATCTGTATTAAAAAAAAAAAGAGAGAATGCAGAAGAACAGTGCACAAAAACGATTTTGGCATTTAATTAATTTACATGAAAAAACAACTTAATGAAAAAAAAAAAAGCTATAAATACATGACTAATTACAAATGCGTGGGATGACACAAAATGTGTTGCTGTTCCATGGACCTGCTAAAAGACCAACAATGTTTTTTTTAAACAGAATTCATGTTTAAGAAATAAAGATGTTAGTTAATTTATTTAGAACCTTCCTTTTCTTATAAATACACCTGTTAACTCTCATCTTACCTTTCAACAATGCAATAAAATACATCCTACGCACCAAAGTAAACATATTGAGCATTATTAACTGTTTAATGCTGGATTCATTTAGATAGATAAATGTGTTAAAAGGCTTATTTTATAAGGCTTTTCCCCGATTTGACCAGATTTACGCCAGTAGAGCAGGACCATCACATTGTATGTTTCTCCAGGGCAAGCCCTTATAAAATCCCTCCCTACGTAGCATTATGCACACAGAGATGAATAATGCTCTTTGAGGCTCTTCCACACCCCTCCGGATTACAGACCTGCAGAGGAGGAAACAGGCTGTTTCGGGCTCTGTTGAGAAATCCACTTATGTTGTACTAGAGGGCAAAGAGAGCCGCGATCTCACTGCTGGAGGACTGAGGATGAAGAGGAGGAGGAGGAGGAGGAGGTGTTTACTTACTCAACTTCAACAGAGACACCTCTTACAATCATTAGCTGTTCTGTGTTCTGATCCTGCTAATACTTGACAGAATATGGGTGTTTTTTCAACAACGAGTGTGCTTACGTTTCAAGTTTCAACAGGTTTCACCCTTCCTATTGTAATGTGATGGTCTATTTACATTTTGTATATTAATTTAGCCTTTTATTTATGTTAAAATAAGAACATATACAATAAATAAATGAAATAAAAATGAACAATACAAAACAAAAATGAATAAACAAACAACTTTAAATATTTAAATATTTATTGTGTAAAATACTTTACACATTTTTTAATGTTATGTCTGTTTGGCATTGCATCTTCAACTCTTCTAAATCTCCTCTCTATATAGATTTTAAATTCAAAAACTGCTAGTAAAGTGCAGCAAATCTGAATTTTTACAGCATATCTGTCAAGTAATTGCATGTATTTATAATACATAAAATCTTAGCTATGAAATTAGCGTTAAAAGGCAAAGAACTTAAAAAAGTAAATTTCTATCACAATTATTTATGATGGAAATGACCTACATATATATATATATATATATATATATATATATACTCCGTTAGACACCGTTAGTAAACAAATTAATGAGCCAGTGAATTTGAAAAGTCGTCCAAAGGCAGTTTATCCCCTCTCCAGACCAAAAGCGCCCCACGGATGAAGAAACACCCACCTACACGACGTTAACCGCGCGCAAGCCCGGAGTGATGGAGAGGCCAGGAAAGCAAAAAAAAAAAAAACTGCAGGCTGCTTTCTGAGAAATCCGGTCGAGCACTGCCACTCCTGCCGCCTGTCTGCAATAGAAATTCTGTAAATCCTGCAAATGAGCTGAGCTCATCTCACAGGGCCTGTCAGCAGGGGTAACAGGAGGAGGGGGGGTGCTCTCCTACACCGCGGATCCACAGGAATCCTGGCTGCTCCGCGGCCCTTCCGTCATTAGACACAGAGCCCGCGAGCATGTACGCGGCAGCCAGCCAGTGTGTCACAAAGAGAAAGTGTTTCTCGGCGGCAAACGTCATTTAAATTCATCAGCAGCCGACAGGCAAACACACACGCACGGACAGACAAACAAATCGCGCACAGAAGCAAACAAACAACTCCAGACTCATTTCGATAAGCGGAATTAGGAGGGAGGCATGGGTGTTTTGTGGAACTATCACAACACGAAAGAGAGAAAGACAAACAGAGGAGATTCCGACTGTCGTTTTCTGTCAACACCGCCAAACTTGATTATTATAAGAAATATCAGTTCGCCTTTCTCATCGCAGGAAGCCTCTCTTCAAACCAGAGTCGCTCTCTACTAGTCTACCGGTACACTGCCCGGGGATCACATGATTCCGAGTTGCCCTGGCAACAGGACAATGATAAATTAGCCTGTCGGAGAGTAGCATTCCGCTCACACAGTCGTCCTGCGAGGTGGCTGCTCTGAGCTTTTCCAGCCTCGCGTGTTTGGATCTAGCGACCATCTCCCAGGTTTTTGGCAGCTTGATACCTGCTATAAGCACAGTTTAACTGCTTTACGTTGTTTAATTAGGGCCCATGCGCTTATCTTGAGGTGGACTTGGTTATTTATATCCGGTTACCGATCACGTGTGGCGTGAACAACAGGTGAGGGCTCTGCCCGGGGAAACACCTGTTCGGAGATCGGCGTTCAATGATTTGTGAAACACGACAAAGGTGCAAACTGTGTAGGTGGAACTGTGTCCCTTCGGTTTGGCTGACGTCCCTGTCCTCCATTTCAGTCACAAAACATTAGGTGACAGGAGGTGTTTGAGAGTTCAAGCCGTGCCATAAAACATGCCTATTTAGTGCTATATTTTCCTAGTACAAACACAATATCTCCATGGCTCTATAGGCATGTTATTGCCATGCACAGATGGTGGACATTCAGTTTAATGGTCCATGGGACTGTGACATAAACATTGGTGGGATAAACAACACAGGGCTGCTAAAAACTCTGGAGTTCTAATTTCCAGAATTCACTGTGTTTTTTTTTTTTTAATAAATAAACAAGAAACCGAATGCACACAAAATCTAAAATATACTTTTCTAAAAAATAATCATGTACTGTAGATTGATTTCTCTTCTCTAAACTGCTACTCAATGAATATGATGTACCGCAAAGTCATGTACAGTATAGATTAACATGTCTGAACTAAAAAAAATTATAAAATAGTGGCTTTCACACATCATAGTTCTAGGAACTAGCCAGTGGGGTAGAGAACCAATTTCTCCCTCTGTCCCTTTTTTGCACCAGCAGGAGGAACTAAGTATTTTTGAGTGGCATTAACTAATGTCATCAATCAGTGAATGGAATAGTGAATGCTGGGATTGGAGCTGTTATGTCGAGGGTTACGTGATAGCAGAGATTAAATATATACACACAATAATCTGACTGCAAGAGCAAAAAGTTGGGCTAAGAGACTAAATTATTTCATGACAACTTGCTGAGAAAGCTGAAAAAAGAACATTGCAGACAACAGGTTAATGCTGTTATCGATATTTTCCAGGTTTGTAAGTATGTTTTCTGTACATGGCTTTTTAAAAATGTTATTTCGCATTAGTTTGGCCAGTCGTAAAATCAATTGTAAAGCAATGCTGGCCAACCAGAAGACTGAAAAAGTTTCCAGTAAGCGGAGATAACAGGGCATGCTCTGACGTCTTGTGGACAGGGCCTAAAACTGTTCCTAGTTCACATCACATCAGCCGCAGTCGGTTATGGGAGATACTTTCCCCATAATCTCACAAAAAAAAAAAAAAACTATATTACAGTGAGAAAGTTAAAACTAAGTTTAATCTGAACCTACCCATGACCCACAGTGAAGCGTCGACCAAATCTCTGAACAATAACTAGCCAGTCAAAACAAAAACAATGCAAAAAGACAGCAAATATCACCTCCCCTGACCCTGATGTTGATTACAAGACATTTAGGACCTGGATAGGCAAGTAATCTGGTGTGGGCATGTGAAAAGAGAATGAAACAGCGCTGGTTTTTAATAAAGAACGTGTCCTGGTGGAGATAGCTGGGAGTTATGAATTCATGGAGTATTCAGCATGGTGGGGCCAAGGCTCAAAATCCCTGCAGTGCATCAGCACTGTCGAGTCTTAAACCAACCAATCCGTCTTCTGTCCTCCCGGCTGTCACAGCATGGACCTGAAGCTCAGAGATGCTGCCCGCACACTTTCATTACATACATCACTCTATGGGGCAGCCATCAAACGCGCTCAGTCTGCGTGTAATGATATTTTATTTCATAATTAATGACTATTTATCTAGTGTGGAATGTAATAAAAAAGTTATTTGCAACAGGCTGGAGTTATTGCGTAGTGAGTATTGAGCTCGAGTGCAGCAGGTTCGAGCTTGCAACTATGCTAACTCGGTTCTTTTTTTTGCCCATCACTTTGGTCCTCCTGCAATAACTTACCAGACCACAAATATATATAATATATTTGTAAAACCACAAATATAATTTATCCTGGCCCAGGTGTTGATTATAAAGTGTTTATGACTTGGGTATTGCTAGTAATCTGTACTGAAAATCTGAATGAAGAACAGCAGCGTTGCTGATATTTTATCTCACGTCTTCCTAATTGATAACTATTTAGTATAGAATGCAAATAAAGCTATTTTTAAAAAAAGCCTAGAGCCATGGATTAGTGGTTAATATTGAGCTCTGCCACTCACATTGGAAATTCAGCTTTATGTATGGCTTGAAACTATCCTAACTCTGTTCTTTCTTCCCCATCACTGCGGTCCACCTGCAACAACTTATCAGCTAAAACAGAGCAATGCACAAGACAGCAAATATAATATTGTTCCTTGTCCCTGGTGTTGATTGCAAGATATTTATGACCTGGGTTGGTTAGCAATCTGGTGTAAGATTGCAGCAGTGTGAAGATATTTTATCCCACATCTTCATAATTAATGACTATTTACTGTAGTACAGAATGCAAAAAAACAGTGGCATAGTGGTTAATATAGAGCTCTAGTGCTCACTTTGGAAACGCAGGTTCGAGTCTGATCACTTTTGGCCATCCTGCTCTCTGTCCTATCCATAAAAGTAATAAAAAAAAAACCAAAAATAATGTCAAATCTAAACCTAGACCTGACTGATGTGTGAAATCCCTGTTTCAGATTGCAGGCCGCGCACCTCATACTTCTCTCGTATGACAGCAACACTCTGTAAATGTCACATTGAGCGGTGAGGTCATGCGTGTAACCCCAGGCTCAGCACATCTGACGTATATAACCCAGGGCTTTGTCTGTCACTTTAAAGCCACCATCTAAGCTGGGGGCATGAGTCTGCCCGCTCTGATTCACATTCATCAGGACAAACCCGCTACCGCTATTGGTTACAGGCCCACAAAGCTCTCTTTCTCATCGGTGACACACTCTGCACACCCAGCTGACCTAGGATGCGTGAAATACAGACTGCAACTACAAACCGGAGCACTTTTTACAGTATAAAACACAACATCATTGTTTCAACACGGTGGCTGACTTCACAAAGCAGAGAGAAATATTATTTGTCTATTTTCTCTCTCTCTCTGGAGATGGCTGATGAGCCTTGGGTCCGGTTGTATCCAGTTCTCCCCTGTTGTGCAGTTCGACTAATTCTTCACTAATCACAGTGACACAAGTGTCAACTCTGGTAATCTTCAACCCTCCGCCACTGCACCATTGCCTCGGCAACAACCCATTTGACAGCAGGAATTACACAGTAAGATATGTGAAGTGCTGAGTTCAGAGCCACACAAGCAAACTTTCTGGGTGTCAAAGCTTCGGGCAAACAGAAGAACCCTTATTAGAGCCGGAACCAATGGTTACACTCCACTGCGGGCCAGTGAAATATGTATTAAGAGGACGGAAATGAAAGCGAGAGATAGAGAAAGCTCAAATAAATAATGCCACCATGCCTTTGCTGCTCCTCGGACAGCTCTTTTACTTAAATATCGCTCTTTGACGATTGTTTTCTCTCTTCTCAGATATTGCAGGCGCCGGTAGGACTCAGACCACAGATCTGTATCTCTGCGTAATCAATAAAGACAGAGCGTCCTATCAATGCGTTCAGCCTGTGAGTGCCTGAGCAAAGAGAGGAACCCCCTTAAAGAAATAATTCATCTGAAAATGAACATAAACCAAATGTCTTTGTGTGGAACACAAAGATATGTGATTCGATATTCAAACTGCTCTTTTCCAGACAAACGAAGAGGACTTCCAATAACAGAAAATGACTTTGCAGTGCATTCATTTCTTATCATGTAATATGCTAACTAATACATTTTCTAACTTCGATACAACACCTTGTAAAACATACTATACTATTTTATACTCAATACTATTTTTGATACCACAGGGAAATACCACTTCAACATTCAAAGCATACAATTCTCTAACGCAGTGACCAGAATGCAGAAAAGCCATATAACCACTTTGTTTGAGTGACAGCTGGACAGTTTAGTTGTTCCTTATAGAAACTTTGCCTTAATAGGGTGAAATGAGGTTGATGGCTCTACAGATAGTTAGATATCTGGTATAAAAAAATTAGATTAGACATTAAATTGATTTACCTGTGGAAAGAAAACTTCCAGCGAAGTGCTCTTAACGCTGTACAATACAATGTTCTTTACTGCAGATGGACAAAATGATTGACTGCCGTCTCAATTTCCCTCAGCATTACGGTAGTCTTTATTACTTTTGATTTGATGAGGCATGCAATGTGGATGAGAAAAAAAAAAAAAAAGAATAGATAATTCTAGTTCAAAAGAATCTTCTCCAAGTACCTTTGGCCACAAGCAGATCATAAACTATAAATCTATGCCTCATGTTTTGTTGTTCTGCTTGTTATCCTGTTTTATATCTATAGCACTGAAATGCTGGAAGTATGGATTGCTCCGGGCCAGGAATTATCACGTTGGAGGGCACCCAGGCGTTTGTGTTTAAGAACTGGTGATGCATCTCTAGAACGATCAGTAGCAGTCTGTTTCCTTATCATGCCTCTTCCTGGATTGCATGGGCAAGTAAAAGGGCTACACGACATAATGCACTTTAATCATAAACATCTCTCCATTTATTATTGTTTGGAGGTTATACGCAAAAAAATAAAAAGTTGTTTTTGAAAGGACGGAGACATGGCATTGTGGTTATTATTAAGCTATGGTGCTCACATTAGAAACGCAGATTCAAGTCCAATCAAGTTCTACTCTAATAATTTTTGGTAAAATTTGCCTTGTCTTACTGTATCTTGCACTGGTAACAAGCTTCCACTGTTGCTATTGCCAGATGTCAAGAGTTTCATTTTGAATGTGAAGATGCTCTTTCTACATTATGGAACAAAAAAAAATGTTGATGAGCTGAAAACACAGCCCTATCTATTGTGATTCTGCTCAAATAAAAGTGTACATTTCTTCTGGATGGTAGTTTGTGCTGTGCTCCAACTTAATCTGCGAGCGAAACATGCTGTTTTCTTGATTTGTGCATATACGAAGTGAGGATTTCAGGAGGAGCATGCACAGATAACGGCCAGTTAATCATTGGTGATTATACTATTTATCCAATCGGCACACGACTCCTACCTCCATTATCTCGACTGTCAGCATCCCTTCACCACACCTTTAGCCTGTTCTGGGAAAAGCACAGGGGAGCACTCTGAAGCCGGACCAAACACCGAGCTCTGACCCCTCTCCCCAGACAGCACGCCAAATAAGCATTAGCCTTTTTTTCACTGTGAACTCGTGAAAGTGCAATAACGCTGATTAAATGCACAACAAACAAGCAAAGAAAAAAATAAAACATCTCTAAAAATATCCGTGACAAAAAAATAAGAAACTATTTAATTCAGCCAAGAAACTAAGTCCCTGTTTGTTCTATAATTCTGTCGTTTCATACCCCATGGTTGTCCAAGGCTGTAAGCAAGGGATTTGACAGTAACAGGGGGTACGTCTTGTCTGTTCTAGATGGAAATCATTCATATATGGCCAGTCAAGTGCTTTGGCCCTCCAGAGAGATCAGCAATTTAGTCCCCCTGAAATAGGCACAGGTCTGTAATTCAATTCATTAGCACAGAGGACACCGGTGATGCATGTTAAGACCCTCGTGCTGCTTTTAGCAACAGTCCTGGTGTAATTGCATGGTGCTTTCTGCAACTGTATGAATGCAAAGGCTCTTTAATTGCCCTCTAATGACACAGTGAGGCTGATTCCAACCTTACAGTGCTGTTGGGAATCCATTAGCACTGCTATCATGAGCTCTGCATGAACTAGGCATTGGCTATGTTCTGGGGTTTGTGTAATATTTTGCCACTAGGGAAGCTTCCCCCATGTGGCACAAAAATATCTGGTCTTTGAAGAAAATTATTTAAGCCTTATTTACTGAACCAGAGTTTTAGTGGTGCAATAAGAAACAAATCTGAAAGAATAAACCCCACAGAGTCTCATCCACCAGGGCTAACTAAACCTGAATCTAATTGGCAACAGAGCCAGTGGCTCTTTTTTTGTGTAATTCTTTTATTATTATTTTTTTTTTATTATTAATATTTCATTGACTCAACAAGACTCTCTTTTGAACTGAAATCTCTGCTGAATTGTTCGGGCTGCATTTCACTTGAGAGCACAAATAAAATTCACAAATTTCATTTGTGTTCGTGTGAAATATTATGAGCTTTTGAACATGGGCTATTGCAGATTTGTAAAGAAGAAAGAAAGGATTTTATATAAATAATTTATTCATTACAGGGCTTCACAATTGTACCTGATCTGAAGTTCAATATAATGTCTGTTATTAAATAGATGGTATAGATGGATTGATATGAAAACAAAATGTAGAGCTACAAAAAAATGATGACCATTAAATCAATGTAAAAATAGCAGCATGAAAAATACTTGCATGAAGACATTGTTAGCAACAACATAACTGTGATTTCCACTACTGAACACAAACACACACACACACAGCTTCACGTTGTACCTAATGTATATATAGATATCAGAAATGTATACATTATATATATATATTAGGGGTGGCACGGTTCACAAAACCCACGGTTCGGTTCGTATTGCGGTTTTAGGGTGACGGTTTTCGGTTCTGTACGGTTCTTGTTATTTTTTCTTTTAATCTTTAACACTTCAGAAATATACTTTAGAATATGATTTATAGCTTAATTATCCACAATTTAGGATACAGTATAAAAAAGGTAAATATAATGTAATCATGTAAAATTTTTCACTCTTTTTATGTTGCAGCCATTTGCTAAGTTAAGTTTTAAGTTATTTTTTCACTCATTAAATGTACACACAGCACCCCATATTGACAGAAAAATACAGAATTGTTGACCTTTTTACAGATTTATTAAAAAAGAAAAACTGAAATATCACAAAGTTCTAAGTTCGAACATAGCCATGTCTTTTTGGGAAAGATGCAATAAGTTTTTCACACCTGGATTTGGGGATCCTCTGCCATTCCTCCTTGCAGAGCCTCTCCAGTTCTGTCAGGTTGATGGTAAAAGTTGGTAGACAGCCATTTTTAGGTCTCTCCAGAGATGCTCAATTGGGTTTAAGTCAGGGCTCTGGCTGGGCCATTCAAGAACTCCTTCATTATTTTAGCTGGGTGCTTAGGGTCATTGTCCCAGTCTGAGGTCCTAAGCACTCTGGAGAAGGTTTTCATCCAGGATATCCCTCAACAATTCTGTGTTTTTCTGTCAATATGGGGTGCTGTGTGTACATTAATGAGGAAATAAATTAACTTAAAAATTATTTTAGTAAATGGCTGCAATATAACAAAAATATAAAGGGATCTGAATACTTTCTGTGTATATGTATATATATATATATATATATTAATTTCTGACACTGAGCACAACACAACTTTAACGAAGTGTGTATAGATTTGTGCAGATGAATGAGTCAGCAAACGTATGAATTCATCCAACACAGCACAGTTCATTGTAAGGCCAGGCTAAGCTGAAGATTTCAGCATATCACACTTGTGGCCCCTTTCAGACACATTAAGAAGAAAGAAGAAATCAATAACTCATGTTATATCATTATTTCAGTGAATATCAGGCAATAACCCAAAATAACCCTCTTCAATAACCCAAGTCCAACACCGGCTGTAAAAGTGCTTATCCAAATGAATAAGAAACCAGTATTTTTAAATAAATATTTTAATATACTATATCTTATTTATTAATATAACTTCTAATTTTAACCCAACCTATGACTTACCTCAAAGAGGAAAAAAAAACAAAAACTAGAAAACTACAAATCTAATTATCATGTTCTTTACACACACAAACAAAAACAAATGAAGTACAACAAAAACACCATGTGACAACTTGCTGAAACTCAAGTATTCAAGTAACCATTAAAGGCTGGAAACATAAAAAGAAGTAACTTTCATTTCCTAATTATTACTGATGTGTTACATTATGTTAATGCTTTAGTAAAAGCTAATAACTGCTCCCTGTCGTACTCTACAAGCTATTAAATTCCTTTTACAAAGCTTTGCTAACACAAACGCTACATTAGAACATGTTTTTTACTATTTATAATTTAAAATATGAGGTAAGAAGCATGGTTTGCACCATAATAAATTGTAATGAACCTCAGTACATTAATACTACTACAAGAATGAAAAACACCCAAATGGCATCTCGTAGAAGCTAATTACATGGCATAAATTTACAAGGAGCCATTTATAGAGTTAAAGGCTTCAACAGAAACAAAGGCAATTAAGAACAGTGAGAAGTGAACACACAGCCTAACGACAATGCCCAAGGATTACATCTTGTTCCCGAAGACCTTCTATTCCATTTGACAGGAAAGCAGATAATTTTGGATCGTCTCACTCTACACATTTAGATATGAATTGACTATGATTTGTAGCGTCTTGGAAAGAGAAAAAAACGGACTCAAAAAATCTCTTAAGCCTAAGAACAAACAAATTTCACTGTAAGGTCAACATTAAAATAAGTACTGTAAGTAAATAAGCACATGCACCATGTGGATAAAAATTAAAGTGGATGTCAATGACAACCAAAACTGCTTGCTTACCAACATTCTTCTAATTATTTTCTTAAATGTTGTTCCACAGAAGAAAGTAAGTCACACCAATTTGGAATTACACAAGTAAATGAGGACAGTTTACTGTGCATTTTTGGGTGGACAATACTGGGCACTTAAAAGCACATTTAAGGGACAGTCTTAGTGAACAGTCCCTGTTGTTGACCCCATGTTTTAAAGCTGGGATGCTGGGTTAAGCTGGTCCTTTGCTGGTTTATGCTGATCCTTTAATGTGTCTGATTGGACCAGCTCAAACCAGCATCCCAGCTTCAAAACATAGCTAACCAGCATATGCTGTTTTTTCAACAGGGTAGGTAAGCAAATAGACAATCATATAGCTCAGAGTATTTAAAGCTGCATTATCTTCCCAATATTTGTGCCTGTGATGTATTCCAATCCTTATTAACAGCATCATGTTGTTAGCCCAGCAACATGCTAACAGCAAACTCAACGGCGAGTCTCCTCTCCTCTCTATAGACTTGCTGAAATCAGATACTAGGCTAATGCCTACAAACGCTTTGCACTATGGATTTAATAACTTATTTTCCTCAATCAGCTTGTAACAACAAAAGCCATTCATCCTTAGTACAAATACACTTCCTGTGCAACACCTCCACGTGAGACTTCCAGAGGCCCACGGCACTGCACAAGTCCTTACTGTATCAACTTTGGCCTGGTATACTAATGCGAGAAAGTGTGGCCGGAAATCCTCCGCGTGGATTTCACCCCAATCCCTAAATCGGGATTTAATCACACAGTTCCCATCATGGCCAAACGTCTCCTTCTCCTCCACAAAAACACAGAGGGCACGGTGGCTGTGAGCTCCATACATGATAATACAGTAACCTCCCTGAACAATACTTCTCTAAGCTGCCTGGGAAAAATAAGTACCCCATTCACGAGGATGAAAGAGGGGGGATTTGTCGCCATGGCTGTGGATTGATACCGCAGCTATTCCCTTCGACGGTTTACTTTGAGCTCACCCCCCATCTACGAATACTTCCTGCTTGAATGGTGTCGGCAGACACCTTTTGCGACAGAAGCATGCTTGCAGCTCTAAGAGAGGGTTTATTTGAGCCCATTACCCAGAAAGGTCCCTTCCTGGGCATAGCGGAAGACGAATGCAGCATGGCAGAATTTTGTCATCTGTCATGGGGAATTGATGTCAACCTGTCAGTTGCGAGAGGTTACACAGAGAGCAAACCAAAGGGTGAAAGCATCGATCTAAATGGCACTGAAAAACCAGACAGACTTCAGTCCGCTACACATTGAAACCTAAAGATCACAAATCAAAACACAAATGCACACACAAATATATTATAAAGAAGACGTGCACGAGGGGCCATTATGATGGGAAATTGCTGATTTTATTTGCTGAGAGCTGAGCAAATATAAACAGTCTGCTCTCTGTTACAGGGTTTCTGTTTAGCTTGGGACCTTGGGAATCAAGATTCTGGAAAATGCTAGGTTTTGAGAAGAACTGTATTCCACGCATTCATATTTTTATTAGAAAATACTGTTACAAAAAACAAACAACTGTGACCTGGTAATAGTATGAAGTCACTTATCGGACAGGTTTATTATCGTTAACTAAAACCATAAAAAAACATGAAATAAATCATAAACATAAAACATTATTTGAAATAATATAAAAATAAACTTACTTTATTTCAACTACACGGTTTCAAAAAATTTTTTATAATCAAATTCTATTTTAGTTTTATACCCCTTTTAAACCTATAATACTTACATTTAATAATGCCTTTACTTTGTAATTAACTGTGAAATTTACTAGCAATTTGTGGGTTAAAACTGTTTTTCTACAAAGTTTTTCACCTTTTATTTTTAGTGTCTTAAACATACACAACTGTGACTTGGTTCGAGACAAGACAAGGTTAATATCATTAAATAAACTTAACATTCACCGAAATAAAATAGGTTATTGGAATCATTTTTACAATTAAACTCAAAATGTCATGTTTAATTTGTGATACATGCCTTTTATTTCTGAGGAAATTCTTTTATTTATTTCTTAATTTT
>JAUMHI010000052.1:14512453-14523099 GCA_032359435.1 Enteromius unitaeniatus
TGAATTTTAACAGTTGTCCAATAGAGCTGTCGGCTGTGTAGTAACCTGACTTCTGCACAACACAACTGATGGTCCCAACCTCATTGATAAAGCAAAAATTCCACTAATTAACCCTGATAAGGCACACCTGTGAAGTGAAAACCATTTCAGGAGACTACCTCTTGAAGCTCATTGAGAGAATGCCAAAGCAGTAATCAGAGCAAAGGGTGGCTATTCTGAAGAAACTAGAATATAAAAGATATTTTCAGTTATTTCACCATTTTTTGTTAAGTACATAACTCCACATGTGTTCATTCATAGTTGTGATACCTTCAGTGAGAATCTACCAATGTAAATGCTCATGAAAAGAAAGAAACACATTGAATGAGAAGGTGTGTCCAAACTTTTGGCCTGTGCTGTATATATAAAGCTGTATACACAAACATATGCATACATACATTCATATCAAGTAATGCAAAAAAAATATATATATATTTTTTCTTGATAAATTATTAAGTACTTGAAAACTGAAGTAATAGTTACTCACAAATAATTACATTTTGAAACATTCGAATGAAAAGTTATTTTAAATAGATATTTTACAGTGTTACTGTTAGATAGATAGATAAACCATTGCTCATTAGATGTTAAGCATTAATATAAGAGTGTACGAGCAGTGCTGAGAGTTTGCTTTATATTCATATGGTCTCTGATGTAACATTCATTAAACCGAGCTCCAAAACATAGAGAATGTGAAAAGGATCCAGCTCAAGCTCTCCTACAGTTGACAGCACTCTGATCCAGAATTATGCATGTGCATAACTGATGCTGCTGCGCTGCCCTGCAGGTAGAAGCAATAAGCAATCTCGCTGCATCTAATGACCTATAAGCATATATGGGTCTGTGCGATAAATTATTCAGCTGACACAATGCGCGAGGTTCATTTCTGGTTCAGCACGACCCCATTTTCACACTAAATCCAGAAACAACATTTTGGACAGCGCCCAAATGTGAATGCTGGGAGACCTGTGGGGGTGTAAATGTGGTGGAGACTTGTCAAGGAGAAAGAATGACTTTAGAATGAATAATTCAACGAATAAACACTGGCTCAACAGAACAGCCGGACTTAAAATATATGATTTCAGCCTACGCTGAGAGCACATTATAGTCTATTCAGTTTTTTTTGACTCAGACCAAGCTAGACGGTACTATTGCTCGTAATGATATAATCATCAAGTGCTTATGCCTTTTTCGCGGTCCTACGTCGGCAGTAAGATGCGGTAATACTGCAGGAAAGTGCCTCCTGAAGCTCATTCTGCCAATACCAATCCAATGATCTGAGGAAATCCACCTGTCTAAAAAGAACTGTGGCTTTCACAGTCAGAGATGAAGAGAAGCCTGATTCAGTGCTTTGAGGAACAAAAGCCGGACTTCTGCTAATTGCTTTTAAAATGGCAGTGGGTAAAAAAGAAAAAAAAAAATTGTGAGAACTTACAAAAAGAAGGCCAGGCTAGAATTTGAGCTATAAAGCCTAATTATACCCCACAAAAGCAGTCTGTTCCATTTAGAATAAAAAGAAACCCAGAGCAATAACAGCCATGCCATTAACAATTAGTCTCCACTGCACCTAATTAGACAGAGGAGATAAAAAACAGGTTCTAAATTTAAACCGCTTGCCTCGTATATTCTGCGAGGCTCGATATGCCGTGCAAAAAACATCTAAAGACCCGCAGCAGCCAGGGACGCTTCGTGACTGGCCACTGAGGAGAAACATAAGGCTATATCTGCTGCTTAATGATAATAAACTTCTTTAGCTAAACCCAAGCGAGGTTACAAATGACCACAGGACCCCTGAGGGTAAACATCCCTAAATGGTTACTCATTTTGTCCTACAGAAAGTGTAGAGATGCTAAATTGGGGGATAGCTGTTGCTTCAACTACACTTTCGATAATGCCTAGATTCTACGTACCTCACCATGTGTGAAACAGATGAAGAGCTCTCTGTTAACATTACAAATATTTCATAAAAAAAAAAAACGGTGCCTTTTACGCTTACACTGAAACGGGATATTCAGGAGAGAAAATGGAATCGTTTGGATTGTCTATAGTAAAGGTGCCTGAAAGAGAGGAGCAGAAAAATAAAAAAAATAAGAAAAGATTATTACTCTCCACTGACATGCATTACATCTGCATCCAGAGATAAAGTCTAATCAAGAGCATTTTTGCTAAATATTAGACTATACTTTATTGTATTTTCCTAACCTGCTAATTATGTAATGCATATTAATAAATATTTTATTTAACAATGGTTTACTGAACAAATTGATCTTTCTTTAAATGAATTAAATTATAATTAAACATTTCCTAGGCATGAAAAGGTACTTCAGTTTTTGCTAAAAATATAATTTACAAATTCATAACTGCAATTTATGTTTAGTTTAGTGTTGTAATAAAATCATTGCAAACAGTAGGGGTGTGACAAGACACTTATCCCACGAGACGAGGCAAGACGAGATTTTTAAACTTTTTAAAAATAAATCCTCAAAGACAAAATATATTGGGGAAAAATTGTATTTATGATAACAAATTTTTTTAAATTAAACTTTTTATTGAATTACATGCAGTAATAAACAACATGTGAATACTGCAAAATACTTCAGAATACGGAAAGTGAAGTATACCTGGGCCTTGTGTGTGCCTACACACATAAAACGACCATTGAAAACCATTTGGAATTTGTATCAGCAGGTCATAAATAAAATGGCAGCAGTTTCCTGTCGGAGATTTGTTGCGCCGCATAAAACCACTATAGCAAGGATATCGCACTTCACATCTCGCGAGATCTCGTGTCACACGATCTCGTCATACCCCTAGCAAACAGTGATGTCAAAACCAATGTACATATCAAACTATCATGTTTGTGTTACATTACACCCCTATTCTCTATATAAGACAATTTAAAAAACAACAACAACAAACAACCACAAAAACTCTCTAAAAAAAACTTTCTAAATGTTTAAATGAATTTTAAAGGAGTAATTACTACTTGAATAAATAAATACATATTTTTAATTAATTAACATTGTTCATATAATATAATATCTATTTGTTTGAATTCATTTATTAATAAACATTGTTTATTCCACAAATTATCATATATATATATATATATATATATTAGCAAAAAATAAGTTGATGAACGATTACAAAGATACATTGTTGTCCTCTTTGGAACAACACGCATTACAAAATCTTCTCAATGAAAACAAGTAATGAAAACAAATTGTCCATTTTGGCTTCAAAGTCAATTTCCCTTTGGAATTACCAAGCCATTTTCTTTCTAAAATGTATCCATAAAAACTAGTGCTGGAGAATAAAGAGTAAATATACTGCGCTGCTTGTAATGACATCAAACAACAAGTAAGTGGTCTCCTTTGAAGGACACACTCATAATCTTTAAACTCCTCTTGGATTTGTGATGAGCTTGATGAAATATAAAAGACACTGGTCAAAAGTATAACCGTATCCAAAACAATAATGAAAAAGCGCAAGGACTGGCCAATAGGCTGCTCCATCCGTCTGTCAATACCGCATAGATACCAATAAACCCTCTTACCAACCACACTCCTGGCTTAGCAAATAGTCATAAGACAACCCTGCAGTCCATTTAAAGGCCAACAAATTAAACAGAGAGCCTTTACGCCCTTTCCTCATTAAATCCTAAAACCTTGTAAATGTTAAAGAGAGTGTTGCTGGGTATTGCGCACATGCTCTCATTATAGAACTGATCGGTTAGACCACTGGACGTAGACGTAGACCGTAAAGCTATCCCGTCGCACACCTTGAGTGGCCATTTCCATTTGGCAAGGGACATTGCCAGATTGCCTGCCTAACTTGCATTTAGCATCTCTCTAACCTTCAGACTGCTTTGACCTGATATGACAGTAGTTTTTGCATCGACGCTTGGCAAGAAAAACTCCTGACATGGCTGTGAAACGTATGGCCATATGGAATTATTGGCCTTGCTCCAAAACGTGCTGCTGGTACACTTCTCCACACAGCGGTCTCCCATTTTCTCCTTCCCCGGGCATAAGACACAGCTTGGCATTCCTCGACAAGAGCTGGCCACTCTCAGAGTTTTGAACGTAAAGGCCGGATCGCTCCGTCTCACCCTTGTCTTACAACAGTGTGATGAATAAGCCACCTGCTCTAATCTTCCCTCGATTTGTCCATGTTCCTTTTGTAATAAGGCCCCATTTTCAGAACCACTTAGTCATGGACAAAAATAAACGTGGCACACTTTAACAAGGTAAAATGTGTTTCCATTCGTGGTGAAGATGGACGACCCAAAAATGGTTGAGTCACCTTCCTCCCACAAATGCCGATCGGTATTTATGAGTAAACCACAAACTAAAAGTTTATCTTCCCTGTCACTGTTTCTAAACTCAATAAGCTGTAAAGATTTAATGACTATGATGCCCATCTGCCTTCACTTGGAGTGTTGCAGAGCTCTATGCTAATAACAGTTGCAAATAATTCCGTTTGAATCTATCGACTTTATATCTTTGGTAGCACTTTACAGGCTAATATAAAGGGTGAAATAGCTCTATGTGACGATCTCTAGATGGAGGAACATCTGGATGCATCCAAGGTCCACATGAAGGTCAATGAACTGCGAAACTTCCCATTAAAGACGCACCAGATCTGGCAGGGTTAAACTGGTTCAGATAAGAGACCGGAAAAGAATACTCCAAAGACATAAAGTTAGGTCGCGATCACTTTAATTTGACCCTGTGTATCTGCACTAGCACTTGTGGTGATGTACTCTAGTGTCTTAGCTATCGCTGCTGGGTAATTAATATCTGTCCGCATGTCTATACTATCTCAGTACCCTTCTTCGCATTAACAAAAACCTTAACTAATTGACTCTTGACTGGGATGATCACTGGAGATCAGCTAATTACCTTTTAATGCATGAATACTGAAAAGTCATTAAAAGTGGTTCAACCTAGCAACTAGCACCACAAGACAGATGTGGTGGTGTTAGAGTGTCAAGGCCTCCTTAATTACACACACTCAAACTCTCTGCCAAGATTTTCTTTGCCTCTGAAAGCGGAAAAAGAACCGTGAGCAATAATTCTGCTGTAATTTAATACTAAATCAAAGGATATTAAATCAAACAGCATTAATCCTTTATGATAGTGAGACTTAGCATTTTCTGTCTAAGCCTGGATAGTGTTTACATATGGTATGTAAATAATAGCACATAATTAGCGGTGTTTGCCAAGGCAAGCTTTGCTACTGTGATCGCTCACTTTTAGAGGTTAGGGATCTCAACAAATCGCTAGCCCTAAGTTCTAAAGTATAATTGAAGCACTAACTATAAAGATAACTATATTTATTATCTATTATTATATTTATCTATTAGTGTGCACACTGACACACAAAAAGGTTGTTTATTTAAAGCGTGCACTGCAGTTTTGCTGTCTGTTGCTTTAAGTGCTCAGAACACTGGATCTACATTGCTTCTTAGCTTCTTTGTTATAGTTATCGGTGAAGTTGTCATTTTTGTTGAATGGAAAACTCACTTTTGTATGTTGTTGAACTGAAATGTGTCATAGCAGTATGTGTACACAATAACCCTATAATTATAAAAAAGAAAGTTTCCATAACTGCTTTTTCAAATCAAAGCATTCACAGATTCTTGGTAGAGTGACATCACACAAGTCAAGGTCTCTCTCACGACTTTGTAAATAGTCTTTCCTAATAACCTGCTAGTTCGCAAGTTCCACAATTAATTAAGGGTACCAGCCAAGAGAACTGAACCCACAGAAGACAGGGGCACTGTGAGCAGAGCTACTTAGGACTTAAGGGCATATTATCCGAAGCAGGTCACTATGAATAGAGACGTCTTTTGACTAGGAAAAAAAGTGTGTAGATTTATACTACCATTGAAGAATATGTTATACACTAAAAAAAAAAATCGGTAAAAAAGGATGGTAGCAGCATTTTAGGTTTTTACGGTTTTAACTTTAAATTTACAGTTAAATACCGTAATTTTATAAACTGATATAATGTTAATATACCAACCTGCCGAAGTACTGAAATCTGTTTTGTACCTTTGAAATACACTGATAATCACAAAATGCAGGTGGTGATGAACTAAGTCCCATCACAAGCAGCTTTTAAATAATAACATATACAGAATGTGCACAGTGTAAATCACACAAACACTAAACACCATCATGGTGAGACTACATTGAAATGTGCAAATAGCAATAATGTAACAACATTAGATGTAACATACAACCCTAATATGTTAGTTATTTTAATGAAAAAACATCCATTTTGAAATGCAACACAGGAAATTCTGAGAACATCAATTAAAGTTTTTTTCCATTCTTTTCCATTTACAAAAACTGTATTTTTTACCACTGAATATCACAGTATTTCTTTACAGTGCAGACTTTTTAGACTCTAAAGAATTCAACTTGTGGAAAATAAGCATACGATGACCTCTTTAATGAATCAAATTAGATTTTGAATCAGATTTCTTAATTAGTTAGCACAAGCTATAGTAGTGGGCTAAGCTGTTACGTAGCTTGCTAGGCTGACTACAAAGTCATCAATATGTGCAATTTGACCATTTCTAGTTTTGGTAATGTAATGTGATTTCAAACAATACCATTTTATGACAGCTTAAACTGTTAACCAATGTTGTATTATATCTAATCAGGCACTGCAGGGTAGCTGTAAAAAGCTGTCTAAGCCAATGGATTCAATTTGTTTTTGCATATCACAACTCATTCCACTACTAACATGAATGACACCTCAAATCATGCAGGTTACTGAGGAGAATTAGGAGGCTTATTTCTTATTGTTTGTTATTTCTTAGGGATTTTTGAAAAAAAGTAGAAAGGAGACATTTCCAGATGGTGGCAGTTATAGTTGAACAGTACAAAATAAATTTGGCAAAACAAATGAATTCAAAAAAATCTTTTGATTAAGACATTTACTCTAAGTGGGTACACAACACCTCCACAAAGACAAACACAGAGGTCCATTTGGTGTAAAAATGACCCCCTGAAGCCATCCAAAGAGAGTCTGACCTCAGCTACCCATCAGGCGGGAATATAATAGATAATTTTGGTCAGTAAATGGCAGGTATTACTGCAGTTGTCTCCTCTCGGAGGCATATGATTTAGAAAGACACTCAGGTAATAGCTTTGCAAATTTCCTCTGCCATCTCTCCACGCTTCTGCACATCTGAGATGTTGAGAGAAAGGTGAGAAGTCAATGACTATCCATCAAAACATCAATCTCCATTTATTCTGCTCTCAGCTTTTAAATACTAAACACGGAGACAAAACGCTATCATGTGTGCCAGACCCTCGGGACCCCCACTGAATACACTCCAGCAGGTCAGACAGTAAAGCCTGTGCTGTCAGAGTTAGTAGACACCACTTTTATTTATCTTTTTAGTACAATATCCAGAGACCTGTTGAACTACTGTACTTGTACTAGTGAAGCTGAGAGCAATACACCAGAGCAATGATTCTAAATAAGGGCAATATGTAGCCATGGGCTTATAAATATTAATTAAGTAATGCAACATTCATCCACTAGTCCAACTGATCAAATAAAAAGGCAGGCAAGGTACTGTAGATGCTAGTCAAACTATTATAACTGATTAGCAATTGTTCAGTCAGTCAACTACTGATACAATTACACTACTGATTACTCAGATATCAAAATAATCGTTATATAATAATTGACAGCCCTACTCCCAATAACACATATATCAGTGGAAATGACCGGTCTCCAGACCTTAACAGCTGCTACTGTATGTCCCTGATTTATTTAGTGCATAGTATTTTGTAACTGTAGTGTTTCAACATGCATACTTGGACGCAGGGCCACAGAGTTAAAATTGATTCAGTCACCTGTTAAAGTCGTTTACGAAACTACCGCCAGGTGGCGCAAGGTTTCTAAACTGACTACAATTTTGTTTTGTTAAATAGAGATAAAATAATGTGCTGAAAATATATTTTAAAGTAAACGCTGTTTTGATCAAAGGAATTAAAAAATATTCATTAAAAATGTACTTGTGACGAATATTAATAATATGAGAAAATTTTTATTTTGCACATAAGAAACACAAATAACTTCACAAGTAGCCTACTAAATTGTAATTTGTGAAAATTTACTTCCTTTTTTTATGTTTTATTCTTTAATTTTCCGCCGACTGCTGCCGTCGAATGTAACACATCAGCGAGGCAAAGCTGACGTGCTTTGAAGAGTTCGCTTAATAACTTATGGCTAAAGCGCCACTCGAAGGTCAATAGCTGCAAGTGCACTCTGCAGACGCTGCGGCGGCGGTACCTGCGGCGGGAAAACCCTCATTCTGGTTGGCAACCTACTGTACTCTCTGAAGTACATCTTAAATCTGTACTTGCAACAATTAGCACAACTGTGGAGTCGTGTGGGAATCAGGAATAAGGAGGTAGGCAGCTAACTAGCCGGTCCTTTTCACTGTAAAGAGTCTAGATGTTTTCCAATGAAAATCAATCTCTAATACCTGCCTATTTAAGACAAGATTTAAATGTAAAAAAATGTACGATTTATTTAATTTTTTTAAACCTATGCATACTTTGGCACATTCTCCTACACAGAACATGTTGCTATAGTTACATGTGCTTAAATTACTCCTCATTAAAAAGTTTCTTCTTTCCCTAAAGAAATGATATGTTACTTCAGAAAAGTATGTGTAAACATATGTACACTCACATGAAGATTTCAGCCTAATAAATCATGTGCTAGTACTGCTATTATTAACTAAAACTGTCACATTTCTGTTAATGTAAAGAAAGTTGGATGAATACAAATAAAATTGCAAGAAAAACTTAAAAGGACTTCAATTAAATGTTGTTCTGGCAAATTTCTGAAATAAACCTTTCAGTACTTACACTTCTAAAACTAAAATAAAAGCTAACAGAAATATAAAAAGTGTATAAAATGTACACCATCAGAAAAGGGGAAAAAAACTAGTTTGTATTTTTACATTAACAATGTCATTATTTTTCTATTTTTTTAAATCCAAGGATGAATCTCATCAATTTTTTACATTTATTCCAGAGTAATAATTCCAAACAGTAACAATTGAAATAATATGTTTTATTTGTGAACTTTTGTTTAGCTATTCTTTTTAATTCTTTTTATTTATTTATCAGTCATCACAGCTTACTCACTTAAAAACTCCCACAGATAAAGTTTGCATGCAATTTTAAGTGTTATTTTGACGTGTTTTTATCTAAGCATGTGAGTAATTCATGTTTTTTAACTAAGCCTTCTCATTGACGTGAATATTGGCAGGATTTATCACATGAACCAATCACAGCCAAACACAAGCAGTCATAACTATTCATACTATGCCTCACGATGGAGGCATTGCCTTCTCTCAAGTGAATTTCCCTATTCATCCACTGCATGCTTTAGGGAGTCAGTTAAAACTTAAAGGACTCAGGGGATGTGATAGAGATGGGGACTCAAGCTGTAACTTTGTCATGTTTCTTTAGAAAAACGAGTGATTTATACAGTGCATGCTGTAACATTTTTAGGCACTGCCTCTCTTGCCTCCTCAGAAGAAACGCCCCTGATATATATATATATATATATATATATTAGGCGTGGTACAGTATGTGTATTGAACTGTATGGTTCATGAGGCAAATTCCAAATGAAAGTGACCATCCCTGTCACCTTGGAGTGAGCAGGGCACGTCATTGCCATTATTAGATTTCTCCATCTTTTACACAGTGCAGAATGATTTAAACTTATCAGTGTGCACATTTGGTCCTCAGTTTTACAAACAGTTGGCTTTTCTGCATTCTGACTGCTGTCCATGAAAAGCAAACAAACAGAGGCAATCACACAGAGGCAAATGTAATAATTCTATAATCTGCACCCCCCTTCCCCCACCCTATCACATTCCATCAGCCTGTTTCTCTGAGACCGTGCCCTGCGAATACATATTTAAAATGTAAGCTGTTAGCATCTGAGAAGATGTGCGCATTTTAGATGTTGCTTTTATCAAGAAAAAATACAATATGAACTTCCTTTTCACGTAAAAACAGCTATTCCCGGGAATCAGAAACAAAGAGCCACACTAAATTAAGCGCACGCCTCTGTGGTCAGGGACTGATAAGCCACACAATCCCACAACACACTGACAACACTCGCAGATTCAGCCCAAACCACAATGACTCAAATTACAGCTCCACAAAATGCTGCGGGCTGGTTTCGCAGACAGGGAGAGAAGTGGTTGGAGAGGCCGTTATTTTATTTTATTTTTTTTTGCTTTTTAGGAAGGAGCAGAATTAACTAAGCTTGTCACAAGGGTTTCCTAAATGCCAGCATCTTGGTTAAATCAGAAGCAACGGTTCAGATCACTGGCAGATTTAGTACTGTGAACTGCTCTAGTGCAGCATATGGTCTTACATCAGAGGTTGTTTGACCACCAAATATAATAAGGCAGCTAGATCTGCGTAAACAGATCCTGAAGCGGCATAAACTGCTAACCAAAGCCGCAGGAGCTAAGTGTGGGAATAACTTGTGACGCGTCTCATCCATTCCATTTGCATCTTGACATTTATTTGCTCCATCAAAGAC
>JAUMHI010000052.1:14529292-14540674 GCA_032359435.1 Enteromius unitaeniatus
ATTTTCAGACAAAACTGAACATCTTTAATCATCAGCTTGATGATACTTTAAAACAGCTTATTTTCATTAGTATCTTGTTCCGGACATCTCTAATTTATAGTAACTTGAAAAACTACAGCTTCAAAGTAGTTTCGAGAACACTGGCTTCTACTTATCTCTCTCCCTGGCCTCTCCCTCATTTAACCGTGGCCTGTTAATGTGATTTCCTGTCCTTCATTATTCAGAGGCTGTCTGTGGGTCTGCGCATGAGGGGCCGTCTGCAGGCCGAGTGTTACTTTTGCCTCTTTCTGCTCATTATGATCTCTCTCTGTGATTAAATGACCCCTTCAGTAATGACACACAGCGCAGACGGACGGCGGAGGACGTGGCGAACTACTGAAGCAGCAAAACGCTGCTGTGACACTGCCCCGAGACGGCCGCATGGCCGCCGATATGTTTAATGAAGGGAGTGATGAGTTATTGATGCGTCCGCTCTAATTAGAGGTCTAGAAGTGTCCGTGGCAGTCATAGCTGTGACAGCAAATACAAAGACGGGTATTGATTGTGTTGGGATGGACTGACTTTGGGTTTTGCAGTCTGGAAGAGCACAAGCACATAACTACTGTTCTACTTGACTGGAGCGCACCTATCCCGCACCTATATTAGTTACACTTCCTAGGATCAGTGAAACTAATTACTGGCCTTTACTTTAGAACCAATAAGGAAAGGTTTAGGGGTTTGGAAGGTGCTTAGACGGTCTTCAATTTGGATTAGCGCAGTTTTAAAATTGAGCGAGCTGCATTGCTGTCTATTCTACTTAGACGACATCCAAACTAAAACAAACATTTCTAATTGATATATGTTACAGAAGCTACTGAGACACAATGAATTTCAATAGTGGTTTATGTTAGCATGCTGCTAAGCTAACAGCACAGTCAGTCCGATCTCACAGCAATTCATACATATTTTACGAAGTGGCTAATTCCTACTGCAGTTTGGAATATCTTTATCAAAATGGCAGCTCACAAGTTTTTTTTTTTTTGCTTTTTGCATTCATTTGATTATAATCACAACATAATAGCACCCTGTTCTGAGACCTCAAGCTGCAAACTCTCACATTCTGTGTAGGCTGGATTTATTTAATAAAAACACTATTGTGGATTTGTTGATCAGAACAAGCTAAAAAAAAAACAGTTTCCAGTATCACCTTTAAAAAATGCTGACTGCATAGTTTCATGTAACACAATAGCTTTCTATTACTTTCTCCTGTTGTCAATAGCCATTAATAGTAACTAGTTTTGAGAAAAGTGCTGCAGATTAAAGGAACGAAGCAACCTTGACATCTTTTTAAACATTGTCAGAGTAAACTCAGTTACTGAAAGCAAGCAACAACTGATACATAAAACTTGATTCTTTTGTGTGAGACTGAATGTTTTGGGTTTGTTTGTGTATTCAAAGAACACCAGGCTCTAGGTCAAACGCGAGCCTCTCATTGTCATTTCAAGGTGAACGAAGCATTTAGACAATCTCCCCTGCACACACACCATCTGCGACAGTCTGTCCCTTCACTTCCTCTCTGCTTTTTCTCTCCACAAGGTTCAGTTGTTGTCATCTACGTTATGAGGAAAGGCTTTGAGCTGATCTGGGAGCAGTGCCAGGTGCCACACGCCAGTCTGTTTCCTCTAATATGCTCCATTTTAGCATAAACTGTAATTAAAGCAACTTGGCACTACACTTAGCACAGGAATTTTGCAGTTCAGACCAACGGCTTCAGAGCTGAAGAACACAACCCCATTCATACGCTTGAACTGCCTTTTTCTTGTAGCTTTACAATAAGTTAGTAACAAAACATTAAGGACACTTTAGGGAATTAAGGAATTACTTTTTCTGGGGGCGGTCGGGAATTTAAGAACCGTAAATTAGGACGAGAGACGAGCCATAAATCAGCAAAACAGCCTAATCCTAATTTCTCTTTTCAGATACAGGCAGAAATCTTGTATCTTCTGGAAATCTAAATGTAGAGAGTGCCAGGTTGGTGCAGAACTCAGTCTAAAATAGTCTAAAAATAACACAGTCCCTTAACTAGTTGCTTATTAGCATGCATATTACTAGAATTTTAGCAGTAATTAAGCTCATTTTAATGCCTTATTCTACACGACCTTATTCTACATCCCTAATCCTACCCAATGCCTAAACTTAACAATGACTGCACTAACTATTAATATAACAATAATTAATATAATTATATAATAATTTTTTATTGAGGGAAAACTTAATAGTTCATAAGGTGTACCAAAATAAGCATTTTTACATGCACATCTTTGTTTGGGAATAAATTCATTCATAATATATTTGATATATCTCTGGTGAGGTTTATTGTTTCTTGCACTCTGATTAAATGAACCTGAGAATTGTTCTATCAGTGCATATAATCAATGACTGCCGGTTTATGATTGATCAATGTTGATCAATGATCAACAGAGAATTATTATTGAAAATGGACACTTGAGAAGTAGTAGTTGTTATTTGTCATTGCACTACAGCCAAAACACACTACTGAAAAATATTAAAGTTGTATTAAGATCACAGCAAAATGAGTTTTTTAATTGGGATCTCCCTCATATGTTAGGAATCATAAAGAGAGAACCTATTTGTTTTAAAATAATCCTCATGCCTGTCAGATTTGTATTAAAGGTTCTATACAACAAGTAGCAAAGGGTGGGACTAATGCAAAAATAAAAAAAATGATTTTTATTTATGTATTTTTTTCTGCCTTGTTAGTTCTTTTTCATTAAAGCATGACTTGTATGTAAACCTGCATGGTCACGGTAAGGGCAGTTTAAGAATGCAATAGACTATTGATTGCTTTTTGAAAATGATGTGGTAAAGGCTGTGCGTGAGTGGGACTGAATCAGTGATTAGATGGGGATAAAATGATCCAGCAGTCTGAAGTTAGTATTCATCAGTCATGGTGAAACCGTTCTCTCATTATCGATTCAAACTGAGACATCATCACCTACACAACATGGCCTGCATGTCACACAGGAAGTCCATACAATAGCACAGTGAGCAGAAAATGACTCTAAAACAATGGTGAAAAGCAAAACCTACAGTTATAGTACTCAGTCTTACTCCCACACACGCATTGAATATTCAAATAGATTCTGAACAAACAGATTCAAGAGTCAGAACACTGGGAATGCAAAAGCGAGCTGATTAAAATGCATGTTGAGTTAGAATGGGATGCACTGAAAGCTTTTTGTGCCTACCTTTTAAAACATCAAGTATACTACAAATTACAACTAGTTAGTAACTTGTAAATTTGCAGCATTCTTTTTATATATATTATATTAGATTACTATCTATCTATCTATCTATCTATCTATCTATCTATCTATCTATAAGTTTGCAACGTACCTCGCTGTAATTTACTATGAACAATCAAATTACCAAATAACATCAGTAAATCTTAATTTTTATTAAAACTATTCTAATATTTTTATATACAAATTACTATATTACAAAAATGAAAATCATTCTACAAAACATTAAGAGAAGACAATACAAGATATATTAAATAATGTCAATATTGAAATAATGTGACAACAAAACTTCTAATGTTCATCTTTTCATTCATTTTTAGAGTGAAATTTGACCTGAATTTGCAGATTTCAGGTTTACTTCATAAATAAATGTAAAAGTATATATTCATGTAGGTATGGGGGCTTTTGTAGAGTACCCTAGCAACACCCTAACAACCACCCACAATACCCCATCATAAATGCGGCGAGAAACAGCACTCAAATATTCTCCTGAAAATGTAGTCAGTCGTCCTTATTTAAATAAAAATACAAAGAAACATAAATGTTTCCTACAGGTATACCAGATACATTGACATTTTGCTCGAAAACCATCACTTGCTATTTCGAAATCCCTAGGGTTCCAGTATACTGTGATAATATATAACTGTATGATGAGTAATATTCCTATAAATTACTTTCAAAACTACATTATTACCAGAACTTTTCTCAATAGGCTTTGAAAGCATCGCATATCCCACCGAGCGAGATTTGATTTGAGTCACAGAGAATTATAGCGAAGCCCAGGCTATTCTGATCACCCCATGTATGTATGATTCCAATCTGATATCCTTTGAGAGTTGGACAACACTGAATCAGAGGAATCCTGTTGCTCTGTCGCATCGTGGCTCTTTCCGCCCACGCTCCGCCATCTACTGCAAGCCTCCAAAACAAGTGTGACAAACCTCTTACTTACAGACACAAACTCAGCCTCGCTTTCTCACACCTCTAACTCCATGCCCTGCCAAGATGATCAAGTTTCTCCCCGAGTTTCTGCGAGCACCACCCCCGGCCTCAATACAAACAGACATCTGCGCTCATCTCCACCCTCGCCGCTAACCCTGGCTCCTCCGCACGCCATTCACCCAGCCAAGACGGAGCGAATTTCAGCTCAGGTTTTACAGACCATCTCAAGGGAGGAGGCAGAAACTGAGAAGAAATATGGAGAAAGAAGCAGCGGTGCTGCAAATCCATTCCTATCTTAGCATCTCACGTCCCTTAGGACTACTGTCAACCATTACAAAACTGGGACAGGAAAAGAGAGCAAAAAAGCTTATTGACGGTCACTCAACTCATGTGACACAGCTAAACAGCATCAGACGGTGTCACACTAGAAATGAAAACCAACACTATTAAATTTTCATTAAAGAAAGCGCCGGTTACAAGCTCCGAATGAATTTTTAATAGCTTACCGGGGCTTAATCTGTAGTCTTTTTTTCAACAAAGATTTTGATTTACACGTCAGTCTGCAACCTTTAAAAAAAATAAGCGTCCAAATTGCCACAGAAGAACCACTTTTGGTTCCTCAATTAACTTTTAAGTAAATAATTCTTAAAAAAACACTATTTGCTTAAATTATATTTTAATAATTCAAAGCAATTGCACAATAAAGAAAGTGTGTAGAGCTTAAGTGTGTTCTTAACAAAACTACTGTATGACTGCCAATAAAAAAGCTTTAAAAACAAAAAAGGCGTACTGTCTTTATATCGTCCTTGACAGTAACATCCTGAAGTCAGTAAGGCAGCTGCAATCCTTCATGTGTGGTTTAAGGAAGTTAATTGCATAAAGACATCGAGACAACACTATGCGGCTAAAAACAATTAAGCGCCACTCTTATCTATTAGAAGTGTAAATGCAATTAGGTTTTTGAAATCAAAGGTTTCTATTTAATTAATTAAATTAGATGTCTAAATTTCAAATCCAATTGAAGCATAAAGCTTGAGGTCCAAAAAATGTAATCTCCACCATATTTTCAAAACAGCATGGGGGGACATAAATGCAAATCAGAGTTTGTTTGCAAAAATAAGGATTACTGACAATTATTTAATTACTTGAAGGTAAGATGGCTCTAAACTGCACATAAACCATCTAGACGTGAACTAAGAGTGATATGCTAATCAAAAGAGAAGGGCTTTTACATAATTTACCTAGAAATTCTCACTCACACCTCTTAAAGCCACTCCGTCTAATAGTGCAATTTTACTAAAATGCCGCTATTATTTTTCAGGCACGAGACAACTGTTCTTTGCAATTCAAACAATCCCACAGTTGTGATGATGGTGAGCATGCTGGAAACATGACTTCAACTGCAAACATTAGAGAAGTTATAATTCACAACAGTTTCTGCATAGTGGACTAAACATTCATGATAAACCCAGAGTAAGATCTGTGTCCTCACTGGCTTTCACCAACTAAGATCTTTGATTTTTTTTAAGGAAATTCTGCTGCTATTTATGTATTTTATTTGTATTTAATTTCTGAAAAGATTGAATTTGCTTTGGACTTGTGTTGAGAATTTGTTTTCCAGGTGGCAAGTGAACTTCAACGTCGAAAATACAGGTAAAGTCAGTTTTTTTAATGTTGAAAAAAATTGTTGAAACAATAATTATGTAAAGGTTAACTAAAATATTTGCGAATCAGCACTGAAGTTTGAGCAAGTTGAAATTATGTGAGAATTTGTGAAATCAAAACAAAATCCAACAGTGATTCGACTTTGATCGGTGACATTGATTCAACTGTAAATAACTAATGTCACATAAAAGAAATAGTTTACCAAAAAATTACATTTCCATCATCATTTACTCTCATGTCATTTCCAATCTGGTTGGCGGTTTTGGACCCCATTCCCCATTGACAGGCCAAAAAAGTTGATACATCTATTGTTTTCCCACAAGTTTAGGAACAACATAAGGATCAGTAAATTATTATTATTATTCACTTTATTTTTTGGTAAACTATCACTTTAACCACTGATGGAAAATGTACTGTACTTAATTTATTCATTAAGCAATTATTTTGTGATCTTTCAGACCAGCAGAAGTTAGGACAAAGCTGTCCATCTGAAATATATTATGATTGTTCTTGTCCCCTGGGAGGCCGTATTAACAGGATTCTTTATATAAGGCGAGCTATCACCAAACCCTACGCTCGGAGGGTAGGTTACGTCAGGGTGGAGAAGCTAGACACATTATCTTGATTAAGCTATGATCAATACAGCCAGTGTAAGCCAATGAAAACCAGATAGCATCTCTTTTAATTGAGATTAGACTCTGCAAGTTCAACGTGTGCCCATCTGATTTAAGAGACGGCTCGGTCTCCCCAGTTAACTCTTCTTGGTGGGAATCAATTATGACTTCTTCTCTGACAATGTGACCTCAGTGAGCCGAGATCTGGACTTTGTAGAGTATTGTAGAGAAGGTGTGCGGGGGGAGATCTTCGCCTGTTCTCTTTTGGGTTTTATGTCGGTGAATACATACCTCCTTTTCTACAAATTTTCTTGCCGGGTTTTCTGGCACATTCCTTGGATATTCTTTTTACTGCAAAATGAATAGAAGACTAAAAAATAACATGGGAGTCCGTTATGGACATCAGGAGCATGCAACAGCACAACTTGACTGAAAGAGGAAGAGAAGAGTTTAACAAGTTCTCTGACCTAAATCATCATTATCCTTATGAGTACTGCACAAAATATCCCCTCTTTATGGTTCATTTATGGGCCGTTTACACTAGTGTGTGTCTGTATAATAAGTAAAAGTAGGGGAAAGAAATCCGACCACCTAAAATGGACGTGCTGCAGCACACAGTAAGATTTGCATGTGCAAGGGATGGTGGGAAGGTTAGGACACACATACAGCCTCGCTCACTCACACATTAAGCAGCGGCATGCATCAGGCATGCAGAAATCATGCAATTTATTTTTTCTCCGCTGCACACATTACACTCGGCACAAAGGAAACTGACACAGTGAAATGACAAAGACAGGTCTATCCTGCCAGCACATAAACTCACCATCCTCCGTTGGCACGTATATGTTTAAGAATAAGCAGTCTTCACTCTGGTCCTGTACGTAGGATGACACCACTTCAATGCCATTGGTGAACCAAACCGGCAGCATAACGTCCGGTAGCCTGCCCTCCAGCAGGGTTTGGGGACAAACGGGGGCAAACTGAGTTGCGTTACGGATTTCTGACCATGGAATAGGTGGCTCAGGCGGCTGGAAGCGCCTTTCGCCTGTAGGAGGTGCTGCGTAGGGTACGCCCAGGAACTGGATGACGGGCCCAAGGATCTCATTGTTGAGTTCTTTTTTGAAACCCCGCAGTTTGCCGTAAGTTGTAGTGACAACAGGGTCCGTTTCATCTAGTTTTTGCGAGGCCGCAAGCTGGGCATGTAGGGTCAAGCCTAATATCCAACACAAGAATGGCAAATCCAGGCTAGCCTTGAGGCCTAGCCGCGGACACATGGCCCGCCAGATGCCGCACAGGCGGTTTGGTTGCTGGAAGGGCATGTTCGATCCTCTTCACGCTAGTCCTGCTACTTAGTTTATATCCACCTGCACAAAAGAAACGATCAAACCCAAGCTGCCAGACTTTCCAAGAGCGAAGCTGTCAAAAATCTCAAAGCCTCTTTGCATGGCAAGTATTCCCACATGAACTTAAACACGGATCCCAGAAACATCTTCATCAAGAACCAGCTATTCATCAGGTCCCATTCTATTGACAACGTAGCTTTCCATCCTGGCTACGTGTGGGAAAGGGGTGGGGGAGGCATTTGCAGAAGGTTGTCCACAGATAAATCAAGCCTGGTGCAGTGGTTGGTCTATATCCTGCTAGAAATAAAAAAAATATATATTAGTGGTGAGGCAGATGTGAAAATGATGCTTTATTGGCGTCTGTGATCTTGTGTGCCTGCTATCAAGCAGAATGTTCTAGGATCACAGCTCACCAGCATGACACAGCATCTAACACACAGACCCATCGAGACAGTTAAGTCGAGTCTCTGCCAATGGCAAATCAAATACTTCTCCAATACACTCAAAGGCTGAAGTGATTATATAATAAAGCAGTACTTAAGACACAGAATTGAAACTCACTTTGTCATTGGAAACTCTGGGTTATAACATGGATGTCATAAAAAGTAAAACTTTGAGTATTGCAAATTATTCATTCATAAATATTATTTGTTTTGGGGAGTCTCACCACATTATAGTTCATGATTTGTGGTTGCTTAGTCATAGAAAAAATTATTTCATGCTTCATACAATATTTTTTCTTTTTTTGTTGTTATTTTTATAATATATATATATATATATATATATATATATATATATATAGGACCACTTTAGATGTTTGACAAGTAAATATATATTTATACACCAGTGATGGGGACTCGAGTTCGAGACTCGGACTCCAGTGCGACTTAAGTCACACACACAAAGACTTCAGACTCGACTTGAGACTCGTCCTCGAAAGACTCGACTAGGACTCGAGCTGCGGGACTCATGAACAATGTTTATTTATAGGAAACAACTGATGACCTCGCTGTCATTCCCCTCCCTCCGTTACCTCTAACATGCCCATGTAACACGTCAGTGTTTCCCACACAGACGAATCTGTGGCGGTGTGCCATATATTGCGAGCGCATATAGTCGCTTATTGGTGTACGTTAAGTTTGATGTATGCTGATTTTATCAGACGATTTCTTGATAATAAATCAGGCTTTAAGGAGTACACTGAGAGTGATTCCTGTGTAGCATTAATGTTTACTATTTATACTTGTTTTATGTATGACTACAGAAAATATAATGTAAACAGCTTTATTGGGCATTCAGTTGTATTACAGTATGCAACAGAATCTAAACGCAACCTGACGCAATGATGTCACATACGTATGCTAATTAACGTGACATCGCCTGCCGCCACAAGTCTCTCAAAACCCTGTGGGAAAAACTGCACGTGATGTGTATCTGCTGCACGCGGGCACGGCCACACACAGTGTTGCCAATTTAGCCATTTTGTCGCTAGATTTAGCGACTTTTCAGACCTCCTTGGCGACATTTTCCCAAAAAAGCAACTAGTGACAAATCTAGCAACTTCTTGGACAAACCTCAGCAAGTCTCTGGTAGTGCCGCGCAAGCTCTAGTTTTCCCAAGAAGCAATTAAAAGTATTGGTTGACCGATATATCGGTCAATAGTTTGAATTTTTTTAAAAAATAGAATACAAAGAATAGAGCAATCTAGTGTTAGTGGCCTTTTTTGATTTTGTTAATTTTCTAATAAAAATTATTTTAAAAAGAAAATGAATAGATATAATCGAAAAAGAATAGCAAAGCTAGTGTAAGTTTTTTGTTTTTGCTTATTTTTCCTGAAATTTTAAAACTTTCATAAATAAAAAAAAAAAAAACTATCATGCTGTACAAATGTCACTGAGTCTGTAGATTAAACAAAATGTCAAGTTGTTGCGATCATGGCTGCCTTGGACAAAATGTCTATTCCCATGCAAATCCAAATCTGGACAGGAAACAGAATATGGAAAAACAGCACCCCAAACCTTTCACATCCGAATTATTGCATCATTCTCACTTTGTCAACTCACCGATCTGTGACAACCTTGCAAATGTGCAAGAACTATATTTGGATCCCCCTCAGAACACAAGTCTTAATAAGGAATAGAGGTTCATTTATAACCGTGTGTGAGTCTTCCCCAGTGGATGCTGTGATGGGCGGATTCAGAACAGGCATTCGCTCTGCACGGTAAATGAGAAAAGCACCTCTGCTTCCACTGCTCTACAACAGGGTTTATGTTCCACTATAATGGGGCATTTGTCTTGAGCACTACTGTACCACCACACACAGCCTCCCCTGCCCACTACCCTCCAACAACCAGATCATTCATGATGACTAGCCCTGGAAGTGTCAGCAGATCCGGACTGAGGGCCACACAGCCAGACAGGGAGCAGACAAGGCTGAACGGAAGTGCACGAGCTGACCTTTCTTCTATCCCCATATAATGGTTTCCACAGACATCGAAATATGTGGCCATGAGGTCTATTCTACTGTAATAAAATAAGACAGATTTCAGCAATAACATTGCCATTTTGCATTTTTAATGGTGAAACAGCATGCGCCAGCATTTTATTCATTTTAAAAGGTTTTTGAACAGATCGCAGTAGGGTTACAATAGTTTGGGATGCAACAAAAAATACAAAAATAAAGAGACTTGTAAAACAATACATAAACAATACATTTTAAATATTAGAATATATCAGATTGAAAAATGTTTATAAGTGCTATTTTTATGTCTCTGTTTGTTAAACTATTATATACAATTCATTGAATTATTATTAAGGCTGAAATCGCTTAAAATGATAGATAGATAGATAGATAGATAGATAGATAGATAGATATTACATTTGCAAATATAAGCATTAATAATTAAGTTATTATATAAAAGCACATATAAACATATAATTATTAAATTATCTATACATTTTAAAATACAAATAAAAATAGATAACACATAGGACATGCTTTTAATACTTTTGGCTTTTAATGACCAATCTCTAGAGCACCAAACAATTTTGAATATTTGGTTATATATCTGCAAGTTAAGTCATGCGAAGAAACACATGCCTAATACGAGCAACACTCTGCAAAACTGAATTTGCTTGCTGAAGTGTTTCATTTATCCATGATTAGTCAATCTCGCTGCGGCCCAGTTGACATTTCTTCTCCCCTCACTTCATATTTTAAAACAAACTGCTCCTATTGATGGCAGCCTATCAATGACAGGCTTCAAAAAGATGCAAAACAGTCTGCTGCATCGTATAATTAGGCAAACAGATAAACAGAGACGCATGATGTGAAATCCACTGCATTGATTGTGTACCGTATTTTTAATGAGCCTATAAAATCGCCTAGGAGATTTTTACAATAGAGTGATAAGGCAAAAAAGCCTCAACACCACTCAAATGTTGTTGTTGTTTTTTTTTTATTACATTTTACAAGAAAAAAAAAAACTATGTCAGCCTTTCTAGTTTAAAATGTTA
>JAUMHI010000052.1:14544810-14556004 GCA_032359435.1 Enteromius unitaeniatus
AAACTATGTTAAAACGTCCCTTATTAATATGTTTATGGAAACATTGATTTTCAAGATTATTTAAGGAACAGAAAGTTACACAAGAATAGCATTTATTTGAAACTGATTATCTCTTTACTGACCCCAAAAGTTGGAAAAGTAGTGTAAATATGTAATGTATTTAATAAAATATAATTGTTACATTTATACTTACTGTACATAATATACATACATGACAGATATATGTAAAAATACATTAAATTTCAATAATATCACAACATATAGATTTATTTTTAAATGATTAAAAAGCACACACTTATTTGCTTATAACACGCATGTTCCACAAAAAAATAGGTTTAGGCACTAAGTCAGGTTTGCAGATATTAATAACATTCCCTAGACCGCCATTTTGTGGTCTCTATGATCCAAGTTCTCCAGTTTACAACTGTAATGTGTGAAATCCAAAAAAGCTTTGTCATCAGCAAGAGCCCTCTGCTTTTGGTGCCTCTAAGCAAGCAGCTCCTCCTACATGCACATTTGCAAGGGCATCAGGATCACCAATCTGAATGCCGCTTGTGTGGGATTAACATATGCAATATGCAGATTGCATTACATTTCCTATAATGCAAGTAGATGACCTGCTTTCCAAGCTACAGTAACAAGTCCTAGAAAAGTACACAACCAGTAGGTGAGTAGGTGTGTGTAGAAAATTCAATTACACTTGTTATTATCAAAATCATAATTGGAGATTTATTTGGGAAGGCTTTGGAATTACAAAGCCTGTAAACATGAAAGAAACACGGATGTTCTTTATATGAGGAGTGTCGAATGCAGGTTTTTGAAGATTAATCTGCAAAACACAAAGGGCTTGATGGATATACGTTGCCTGATCATTGCGTGTGGGACATTTAGATCTTCATCTCACACAAATGTCACATTAGCCTCTGGTCAATGAATGAGCAGAGCATGTGACAAAGACAAACACCAAGAGTATGTCCATATTGAAGGCATGTGGGGGGGGGACAAAAAGATCCAATCTGACTTGAGCTCAATCCGGGATTTAAAGAAACGAATGATGATCTTAATCAATGGTTTCAGGGGGAAACTTCAACATCCATGGAATCTTAATGGGAGGCAGACTACTGAGTGAAATGATATGAAATAAATGTATGACTGAATTGTATGCATGATACAGTATATAGAAAACCGATAACTGACCCACTTGTTTTTGTTTTGTTTGTTTCATTTGCTTTTCATTTTCCCACCATGTAATTCATACTAAAGCAGAGTTAATAAGCATAGCTTTCTGCCACATTCAGCTTTAAAAAGTAGGCTAACTCTCAAATGAAATTAAATTGAAGACCCCTGCATAAAGGAACCATTTTGAAGTTCCCTAAAGAACCTTTTAGTTAACAGCTCTTAAAAGATCCACTTTTTTCTCCTAGTATGAAGAAAATTTGAATAATCTACAAAAAATATTAGTCTATATAATATTCCATTGTTTACTGGCATCTTTGGCTCCCTGAGGAACATTTAACACCCATGGAAACATTCCTTAGTACAAAAGGTTATTTAGAGTAGATAAAGGTTCTTTAGTTGTTTTTCACCTTAAGAAGTTTTTTATTTTTTTGGCAGTGGCCTCAAACTTCTTGAAGGGCCACAGCTCTGCACAGTTTAACACCAACCCTAATCAAACACCCCTGATCCAGCCAATCAAGGTGTTCATAGATTACTAGAAACATCTAAACCGTGGCTCTTCAGGAATCGAGTTTGAGACCTCTTTGCTAAGGCATTGTTGCAAAAAAAAACCTTCCTGAATCTTTATTTTTAAGCTTTGTCCCACGGACGGTCTCTGTGAATATTAAAGGTTCTTGATGGAACCACAGACAGGAATAGAGCTTTGATTTTTATTTATTTACTGTTTTTTAAGAACTGAACACCAAAAGTTTTTTTGGTTGAACCAAAACTGCAGTTCTCTGGCATCGCTGGGAAAACCCCTTTTTGGATCCTTTACTTCTAAGAGTGTAGAACAATTAATAGCAACACATGCAGCAATTGTGCAAATGTAGCTGGCGCAAAATGTTTGTTCTCGAATTTGGCAAGCATTTGTCAGCCTATATTAAATCTTTTGTCTAAAGCGAGTGTGAAGAGTAGACAGGTGTCTAAGAGTAAACACTGGCTTCAGCCGGCAGAGACCCAGGGAGGGCTGGAGGGGAGGGAGAGGACACACGGCTGCCTACCTATCACACCTTTAGAACGACAAGGCGCCCATCGATCCACACCGTCCTCACACTCCACTGCCAATGGAGAGGTGGGAAGTGGAATTTTGACTGCTATAACGACAGGAGGTGGGAGCCAATTGCTCCCCAGAACTGTGTTCTTCTCCGGAACAAACGCACCAGTCCATTTCGACAGTTTAACTTTGTCTGGCACTTTTCTAAGCTCAGAACACTCTGTGCTTGACTTCCACTGCCTTTAAGAGAACGTCTTCCCACAGAGAAAAAAAAGGCAGAAATCCTAAGGGATCATAAAAATGGCGACCAGTTTACACACAAACAGACGGAGAAAGGTCAAAGCTCTCGGACAACGCAGAGCTAACCACTGGAGAACAGAAGAACACTTCAGCCATGATGAAAGCTGCATTTTAAATGCAACAAACCAAGTGTGCTCTGAAAAGGGAATCACAGAGAGAGACATGGCAACCCAAAGCACAGCCATGAACAATAACTATCTGCTATATTAAAAAAAGTCTACAGGAGGAAAAACATCATGAGCATTGCTATTGGATCTTCTCAGGATCTTAGTGGTTTTTGAGAGTTGTGATACACTTTCCATAATCTCCCTGTACAAAATAATAGAAGCCATTAAAGTGATTAAAGTTCTGCCATTAGTTAATCATATTATAATAATTAAAAAAAAAAAAAAAAAAGATTTTGATTGTTTTCTTGAAAGAGATTCAAGAAAAACAAACCTCACTAGATATCGCTTGATGCACAAGAACCAATGAGGATCATTCTTGCATCTCACACAAGCATGTTTAAGCTTCCTTTAGCATATCTGATGTGCTCCATGTACAGTATGTGTGCAAATCAACGTTTATTGTCCGGTTTCACAGACAGGGCTTAGACTAAACCAGGATTAGGCCATAGTTCAGTTTGTACTTTTTAGTAATTTTTATAAACATGCTTAGAAAAGAACATCACTGCAGTGCGTTTTAAGACAAAACAAAGGCACTGATATACTTTAAGGTCAGTCAGTGCACATTTATTTCATTTGAAACAGCTCAGACTTGAGCTCAGACTTAACCCAGGTCTGTGAAACCGGGGGGAAATGTCAGAAGCATTCGATTAAACTGATCTGCGTGGTTTATGGGTTACTTTTGCAATGTTTTCATAATCTTTTCTGATCTTCTACAGTATGTTTATCTGGACTCTCAATAGAGAGACAGAAAGCTCTCACGTCTCAATAACAATGTGTTTTAAAGATGAAAAGATAAATAGTTTTGGAAGGGTGAGAAATTTAAAGACAGAATTTTCATTTTTGTGTGATTACATTGTTTTTTTTCGCTCTTAGACTTCAATATTTGAAATAATTACACAGCTGTTTTTAACAAATGAATTGAACCAATAAGCATTGAAAGTTTGCAAATGTGAATACACCACTGGAAAGATGAACTGTATGTTCATTGTTCACTCAATTGTGGCGATGCATCAAGACATAATGAAAGTTGAACAGGCTGTAGTGGGCCTAATGCCTTCCTCGTCAACTGAACGGCAAATCCCGAACGTGACAGCACGGATATGTGAAACACACAGCCTTGCGTATTCTTCAAAGGGCAACCATTGTCGTTTCCCTCCAGCTTGCTGCGAAAAGCAATGTCATGTATGCCTAAATGATTACAGCAAAATAATCGTTTTCTTGCAGCAGAAAAAAAAAAAAAAACAAGCAAGAGACAGTCAAACAAAGGCAATCGTCTGCACAATAAAGCAGAGTAAAGAGACAACGGGTGCCATGCTCCACTCAGGATGTATGCAGGGAGACAAATCACATTGCCTTAATCACATTTAATGGCCCACGATCAGTGAATTAATATTCCAAGCGCACCAATATGGTAAGGATTTGGAAGCATCTGAGACACATTGTGGAATAAGATGGTCTGAACTGCTGGAATGTGCACTCAAACACTTTAACAACCTACTTAAAAGGTGCATTAAGTATTTTTCAATAATGGCATTTATATGTAAGTTTTGACAAAGTACTAGAAAACCATTTTATATATATATATTTATATTGTTCTCCTATTTATGCTACATGTGGTCCAATAACAGTGGGGTTAAATAAATAATACATTATATAATTATGCATTGCATTACACAATTTATGACTAGGAGATATGACATCATTGCTTAACATTAATTTTAACATTTGTAACCATTTGGCAATTATAATTATTATTTTAAAATATTAGTAATATATTTTATGTAGTATAAATGTTTAAAATCAACACTATATATATATATATATTCTTTAAACAAACTTGTTATGCAGTAGGTATTTTTTTTCCAGTGCATCTTTAAAACTAAAGAAGAAAAACTGACCAAAAACACAAGAGTGTTTGCCACTTTATCTACCATATACAATCTTGTTTCATGTATTTTTAATAAGAGAGAGAGAGAGAGAGAAAAAGAGTTCTCACTATGGCGGTGGCTACTGTCCAAACAACTGTGCATACAACAGTAATTATGATCTTCTCTACAAAGAAGCTATTCTCAGATGATTATAAACCTCAGTGGGAAATCCCAGCGTTATAATAGCAGACCTTTAATATACATCTGTACATAATGTAACTCTTAACAGGTAATTCACACATTGATCACAACTCGCCAACACACGTATGCGTTTGCTGTAGTGAAATGCAGAAATATTATGAAGACAACCACTCAGAATCCACACACACACACACACTCATCATTTTCCCCTTTCACAGGCTCTCTGCCTGCTGATTATGAAGCGATCCTCATATCACATAATGAAGAGCATCAACAAAGGCGGAACAAAGCCCTGATAATTAATCACCATGTAACCGACAAAGGTTTAATGTCAACTCAGTAAATGGAAAGACTTTCCAACCAATCATAGAGTAAACTTTAGGGTGACACCATTAAGCATCTTGACAGCAAGCAAGCTTAAACTAAATAAAACTATTTTTTATAATATTTGCCATATTTACTCTGCAACAGTGGCACATCTGCATATATACACACCATTTGGAAGGGGTTATGCCCGAACCATAACTGAATTTACACCGAAAAATAAAATAATCACTTTTTTTATTTATAAATATAAATGATGTATATAGAAATATTGGTTTGAGAAAAAAGCTGCACAAATGTTAATATATAAGCTTGGTTATAACATCAACAAAGTTAAAAAGGCTGCACTGAAGCTGCATTTCATTTCCGCCTCAGAGCCATATATTTTACTAAGGCTTATATTGCGTCTTTACACAGAATATGGAGCAAAGGATAAGGGGAAAAATCTTTGAGGATGGCGGAGTACATAAAACGTGTTCGTGTGAAGACACAAATGGGCCTTGGAGGCGGCTGTCTTCATTTATCAGACGCCATGAAGCAACATTAGCAGGAAGAGTCAAAGACTCCATTATTTATGGACTGGCTCCCTCCCCTGTACACATTTGGTACCTGGTCTTCAGGAGAAACTAGCCTCCACACGGTTAGTTTTCTGATAAATTCACTATGTATGACAATACGGATTACATTTAGTCGTATTTTAAAGCGTTATTTTACCATATATGAATTGGTAAACGCGTTCACTTCAAGATGCTTTAGCCAAACCCAATAACCAACCAAAAATGCCCCGACAACTGACAAGTTTATCGTAAAGTGCTGTTGAGGGGAAAAGACGCTAAATTGGCCGGTTTCGACGCTGGGCTGACATGAATTCATCTCAGTATTTAACACTGAAGGAAGGAAGGAAGGTCGTCTAAACGAAACGCATATCATTTTAAGCATATACTCAAACCTCACGTTGTTCCAAACTCGTCTGACTTTCTTTCTTGGTACAAAAAAAAGGCATTTATCTGAATGACAGCCCTTAGTCGCCATTCACTTTCATGGCATGCACAAAAGACGCAATGGAAGTGAATAGCGACTGACTGACATTTTATTTCGGGTTTGACAGAATGAAAAGTAAATAAGTATTTGGTAGCTACATCATGAGGGAGGGTAAATGCTTGTATATTTTCATATTTATGTCTTTTTTAAATGATTAAAAAAGCACTATTATTAAACTTAAGCCAAAAAAAAACAACCGCAGCAAACATCTAAGCGTCGAAAGAGGAGGTTTATCTGTGGTTTATACGAATGCGGTCGCGTCGACCGTGAATGGCAAGTTTGCTTGACCATCACGCCGGCATTTCTATCACTACGCCATGAGATCTGCACAAGTTGCCCATCGAAAGCACCCTCCACTCTCGACGGTCCAGCATTAATGCAAAATAATACTTAAAAAAGGCATTCCATCACTCAGTATAATATGCATCGAAAAGAGGGGGAAAGCAATCCTAACATAAACGATGCACGCACATGCCTTTCCATACAAAACCGCGACGTCAAAGCTGTCTTGAGTCAGAGGTTCCTTCAAGACCTCATTATCAGTCAATTAATATGATCTCAGCTAATTTGTCGGATTAGTAATAATTAAGGGGGGGTACAATGAGAATCGCCTCAATCAAAACATAATGATTCTCATACAAGTTGAGGGGTGAGCACATCAGTGCACACTTTAAATACACCTGACTCTTGATGCATCTTTGCAGATAGTATTAAAGGCTTATTTAAGATAACGCACGTCACATCTTTCTGACGTTCTCGTTTTAGAGACACTACAAGGTAACTAGATGCCCAAAGCTAATCTTCTGTACACTTTCACATTTTAAGCAATTTCATTTCAGGTCCTGGAGTCCAGTCAAATGCACAAGTTTACTGTGCTAGTGTCGTATTTCTCTTCTTCTTCTTCTTCCATATTTACATTTTCAGTTATATAATGAACAAAACACGACGGTCTCGGTTCCAAACAAACAACACAAGAAGCTCGCGAGATGGATAAAATGATCCCCATAATTACCATGAAGCTTTTTTTTCCAATACTCTTTGCCATTTCCTACATTTCCAGAGTGCGTCTCCCACTAATGACGGCTGGAGGAGGGAAAATACAATCCAAACGAAGGGAAAGCTCAAGCAAGAAACATTTGTGACAGCGACATGATTCGGTCCAACTATTTCGCAGAGTAAAACAGCATATGATTTCCCTAATGCAGTTTTAAGACTGATGTTAATCCACAATCCGTCGTCTCATCAGAAAAAAAAAACACATCCCGGTGCAGTTCTTTAGGTGTCGCGCTAAAGGTAAAAGACTAGAGAGGGGATTTTTTTACCCTCGTTCCTCACGAATGTGGGTTCGCGGGTTGATAAAATGCCGATATCTCCACTTGCAGTCAGTACGGAGAGGAACAGAATGTGAGCGCCTCAAAAGTGGAGCAAAGACGCCCCCTGCGGCTGGTAAAGGAACTGCAACGCTCTTGCTAGGGATATTTTTAAAGGGACATTGAAAATCTTGCCCAAGCGCATCTGTTGAGAAAACATGATGGCAGTTCGGTCTCATAGGTTGTGATTTTTATCTAATCTAACATTTCTGTGAAGAAGGCTGACCATGAGATGCTCAGGTGAAATATCTATTAAGAGACACTGTCAGATATCTATAACAGGGAAGGAAAAGAGCCTTCCACTACCAATCTTAAATTTTGACATAACGTTCCCATATTAATCTGCTTCAATGTAAAGTGATGAGTAAATATACTACCTATACATAAACTAAATTAGTGTCATGTACATTAGTAAATCATTCTGACTTATATTTTTAACATTAAAATAAAAAAAAAATGTACAGATATTACAGAAACTTAAGGATATGCTCACCTGGCATCCATTTGCATGATGGCGAATCAAATTATTAGACAGGCACCCAATTATAAATTCCTTTGAAATTTATTTAGCATTTCATACAATGGCCACACGACTCGGATTTCACCCCTGTAGCTCATTTCTAAATGGTTAAACTGATAGCTTTACAATTTACCGTTACAACACTCCACGGTCTCTCCTGCTCGCAAAAATAGGATTTTACTAATGGGTCTGTTGGGAATATGTTAGTGTTTCAGCAGACAGGTCTATGTCTATATCGTAATAGACAACTGACCCTCCCTTGCAGAGTAATGAAACCTTATAAGCAAGTACTTACTTTAAAGTCCCCTTGAGAGTCTACCCTTAAAAGACTCCATTTCATCTTTGCCCATCTCTCATTAGGCAAACATTACAAAAAAATTACAATTTAAATAATTTTACAATAAAACATGCATCACCATATCGTAATTAAATTAAATCAGAGACCAGATTTCCTGTTTATCAGCTTTGCTTGACGCAACTTTCAACTTTAGTTCTGTCTTATGGCGGGAAACCAAACAAATACTTTTCTAAACCCATGAAAACGTAAAATTCACACTCGTTTCCAATGAAAAATGTTTAGAGATCCACATTTAATATTCTCTTTCATAGTTTGTGCAGCAAAACCTTACATTTAATCACTCTAGATCCCGTCGAAAACACACTTGAAACATTTTGTTATGCAATCTGATTACAGTGCAGCTGCTGTACTAAGAAATAGTAGTGCCTGTGCGCTTGTGCAGTGGGATATGTCTCCAGTAGGAAGACCCCAACTGTCATCCAAATCATGCGATTGCAGTGTCACAGCTGGGCAGGTTCCACACATGCCACAGCATGCTCTGAATCACTTGATGAGAGGCAATGTACTGCACTAATGTCCTCAATATCCCTTTGAGGGATTTAAATATAAAATTGATGCCGCCGTCATGAACAATTCAGTCCGCCGGTTGAAAAGAGTCTCCCTAGCACCCCAAAGCATTCTAGTGGCTGTAAGCATTTTTAATTGGGCAATCTTTTATTTAGGGACTGATTAGAAATCCTATAAAATCATTTGAATTATTATTATTTATTTTTTTAGCCAGAAAGGAATACCTTTATTCAGCATTCAATTGATCAGAAGCGTCATGTTTTGTTTTGTTTTTTCTCATTGCTAAAAATGTAAAAAAAAAATTTAATTACTTCTATTGTAATAAATGCAGAACTTTCTATTCATTAAAGAATCCTTTAAAAAAAGTAACAGTTTCAACTGAAATACTGTTTTTTGTCAACTGGCTGCTGGAACAAAATGTTTTACTATATATGCAATATTACTGTTTTTACTTTATTTTTGCTTAAAGAAATTTAATCTTAGAGCACATGGATGTTATGAACTTTCATGTATTTAAAATTGTTACATACAAAAGAATATAATGGACGCCATGGAATATAAAATAAAAAAAGGTTATTGTGACTTTTTATCTCTCAATTCTGACTTATTTTCTCACAACTGGGAGATATAAAGTCAGAATTTTGAGATATAAAGTCGCAATTGCTAGATATAATGTTATAAAATAACTGCACAATTCTGACTTTATATCTCAAAATCCTGACTATATCTTGCAGTTCCTCTTCAGTCGAGTAACGACGTTACATATGGGAACTCGCATTAGAGACCAATCGCCTTTGAGCTTTAAGAAAAGGCCAATTAACATTGACGTTAACAGATTGTATCCAGGTGCACCTCATCATTCCGTGAGTATAAGAGAGCACATATGCAGTGCACCTGCTGACTTTCGCTTCGGAGCCTTCGCCGATCCTGAGCTGGAGAACCCTCAGCTTGGCAGTTTGAAGTTGGAAATCGACTTTAAAAGATTTCCTGCGAGTTCATGCTCTCTCTCATCTGACAGCGTTGACTGGGTGGCTGTCAGCGGATCCTGCGGGATGGTGGCTGTACCAGCTCTTTGCATTCCAGCGAGCATAGACCTACTGAGTGCACGGACGTGCTGTGAGAGGTCCTCCCTGGGCAATCCAGCAGACAAAAGAGCAATTTTTCACGGTTGGAAAGGTGTTCTCCGGGGCGTTGATCTGATCGTGCGCTCCTGGGTGTGGAAGTTTCCTCACCTCTTCTGACGGACATGATCACTGCCTGACACTGGGCCGAGAACACGCTGAGGTGGCTTTTGTGGATGGTTCATGCATTCATTGCGAACAGATGACCATGGCTACATTGAGGTCAGGTCAGCCGAGAAAAGAGCAAACTCTCCCCAGTGCAGAGGATCTCTTTTCTCGGAATGGAGCTGGACTCGGTCGACATGACTTCCCGCCTCACCAATGAGCGTGTGCAGGCAGTGCTGAAGTGCCAGGCACAAAACAGCGTTTCCTCCCAAAAATTTTTCAGAGGCTCCTGGGGCATATGGCAGCAAATCATGAACAACAGTAACGCAGCTGGGCTTGCATCACATGAGACCGCTTCAACGCTGGTTACACGATTGAGTCCCGAGATGGGCATAGCACCATGGCACTCTCCAGATTAGTGTTTCCACGGAGTTTCCAGCCTCTTCAGCCCGTGGTCCGACCTTGCCTTCCTACTTGCCTTCAAAAAGGATCTTGGACAGATCTCTTTGCCTCCTCCGAGTCCTCCCACTGCCTGCCTCCGGGACCCAAGTACGCCTTTCCCCCAGGGAGGACGAGAAGCAGGTTATATTGATAGCGCCATATACTGGCCCTTGCGGACCTGATTTGTCGACCTAATGCTCCTCGCGGCAGCCCCTCCCTGGAAAATCCCCATAAGGAAGGACCTCCTTTTTCAGAGGATGGGCACAATTTGGCACCCGCGCCCGATCTTTGGAACCTGCACGTCTGGCTCCTGGACGGGATTCGTCAGACCTCTCCAGCCTCTCTCACTCAGTCTAGAGCTCCCTCTACAAGGCAGGCCTACGCAGATGGGGTCTGTTTGTCGACTGGTGCTCCTCTCACGGAGAGGATCTGCAGAGATGCCCGATTACAGCAGTGCTTTTTTCCTGCAGGAGAAGTTGGATCGCAGGCTGTCCCCTTCGACTTTCAAAGTGTATGAAAATGAAATGAAATGATGTGACAAGTGGCCAGGTATGGTTTCCCATACTAGGAATTTGTGCTCTGTGTATTTAACCCATCCAAGTGCACACACACAGCAGTGAGAGAAGTGAACAACCACACACACACACACTGTGAACACA
>JAUMHI010000052.1:14598985-14615861 GCA_032359435.1 Enteromius unitaeniatus
ATGGGAGACACGAGGATGCAGAGTGTAAACAAACACAAAGAGCACATGTGGAACAGGACGAGCAGAATGACAGGTAACAAAACAGAGACGAAGAACACAGAGACGCCTAAGGCGTTACAATACACACATACATACATGATAAATAAACTTTTTTAATCACAATCATTCGACAGCGTATATGCATATATATATATATTAATTATAAAATATAGTATTGCATATAGTATAGTATATACATATACACATATATGTATACATACATACATACAAGTTCAAGTATATACAAGCAAATTACTTTATTGGTTAATACAGCATATATTGAAATCTACATTTTCATATACTATAATCATAGACAATCCAACTTGGGCAAACAGCTTTCTTTGTAAGAAAACTAGAGGCACATTATGTATTCAGTGGACATTCTACTCAAAGCATAAGTAGTCATGTAGGGTTGCTAGAAATTGCATGTTTCTGCGTAACTGCAAAGGAGAAATGATGTTTTCAATAAATCTTTCTTCAGATCTCCACACCACTGCTGAAATGTCAGTGCAGATGGATATAATTAATAATTCAGGCAGGAGCTCAATAATCACTTTAGCAAAATATTTTTTCTTGTTTTCCCTCCCAGGAACCAAAACTGTTCTCACTTGATAAATACAGTAATTAGCCACGTTTGCCAAGTCAACCATCACTTTCTCTATTGCTCATACTTTCACGTAGGCTTTGGGATTTGAACAAACTCCTAACCCTAAATACTAAACTCCAGCATGCAACTTACACAACCGATAGCTGAAATCATGCTCTGCGTGAGAACAGATGTGCTATTCATTTTCAAAGTGAAAAGTCGAAACGTTATCAACGACATTAATGTCTGTTTCAACTGAAGATGAGACTTTTCTGTTGGGTTTGCTCACTGCTGCCAAATGCCATTGCCAAATGTCATCAGAGTAATGTTACATAATTCAGTCAGAGCTCAGTGGGGGCGCTTCTCTCACCTCATTCAATCCTCCTGATGGTGAACTTAGTAATGCGCTAATTGCTGTGTTTCATAGCAGGAATAACGGAGGAGGACCGTGTGTGTGTCTACACTAATGCGTCTGTAATGTTCTTCAGCCTGTGGAGGGATAGTAAATGAAACTCAATGAAAAATCTAAACAGCGCACCCGCTATAATGAGACACGACACCAATTACAGTGCACATAGATGTAAATTCCCCCTATCCTTGGAGAGCACTGGATTCCCACCAGCGATCGAGGAGTTTATTCGGCCTGTCTGCAACTTGTAATGAGCTCCAGCTGGCCTCCATGTCATCCTCATGGTGGAGGACCCAAAAAACTGTCAGCAAATAGATGGCGGTCATCTCGTTTAAACCGTTTATGGGAGTAAACAATTAAATTAGTGCTCCTTAAGGAGACAGACTAAAGAGCTCAAGGTTTATATAAGACTCCAAAATATTGGTTTAATTTTTAAACACTTTTTAATTTGAGTTTACTGTTGATTGACTTAAATATTAATAAAAAGTAAATACGAGCGATAATTCCTTTAATATTGATGACAATAATAATAATAATAATAATAATAATAATGCATTTAAAAAAATAAATGATTTATTAGTAGTAGTAGAAGTAGTATATATTAATATTTCTATTTTTATTATTCCATAACACACCAATTATAACTGGAGCACACAGTAAGCATTTCAATAACCATCATGTCTATGCTTCAGTTATATTTTTATATTAAAAAACACAAAATTATTTAAAATTAATGAATTGTAATCTTCAATAAATATTATTTTTTTCCCACTATAAATTATACTTCATGTATACAGTCAACATGATAATTGGATTATCTAAAGTATTTTATTTTTAATAATCGATTATTGTTAGTATTATGTTTTCATATTTATTTTTATTATTTTCATATAAAACCCATTATAATTTTATTCAAGTTATTGCAGTATGATCTTCAATAAAATATATTAGGTTAAAGTAACAAAACAATTCACAACTAAATTGTAATTTAATAAAATAATAATAATTATTATTATTAATAAACAAAATAAATAAACAATAATAATATTAAGAATTTTAATTCAACTTGGGATGATTTAAGTGGGATGTCTCATTGTCTTACTCAGAAACTACCAATTTATGAATGTCACATCTAAACCTGTCAAGATTTATGTGCCCAGTGCACTTCATTTCATCCCCTCCTCACACACACACACACCTGCACACCCCCAGTGGACCATGGGAAAGAGCAGCCAAAGCAAAACATAAAACAAGAAACGACTCAGTTCTGGGAAGAAATCAATTGTGATGACCATGTTAAATATCCCCACGAGCTTCTGCGCTTACTCCTAAACCACAAGTCTCAAAAACAGCCGAAAGAGCAATACTCAAACTCAAACAGGCAACACACGTATTCCGTCACGCATCCATGTCGTTTAACGCATGTCCTCCGTGGGCATTTGTTTTCACCCTGCTTGTATTTACCACTGGTCGTGCCGATGAGAGCTCTATAACATGTGCTGTGTGGGCAGGCACAGCGAAAAAGGAATATGAGCTATTAAATGTTTCAGTGACTGGCCATAACCTGTCCAACAGACTGGCAGCCACTCACTATTAGTCAGCCATGGTGAGTGGGCAGGACACTTTCATGCCACTATGAGAGAAAGAGAGACCGGAAAGATGACATTCACACTCCAGCCTTGTCTCTAAGAAACACGTTCGCCTACCATGTCCCTTGCAGATCTTCTGAGGTCTTCTTAAAGACAGGAAAGAGATTTGTGTGAGTTAAAATGAGAGAAAATTGTCATTATGTACAATTCTTCTGAACCTGCAGGAGTTTCTTTCTTGTGTTGAATATAAAAGATGCTTAGAAGAACGTCGGTAACCAAACAGATTTTTTAAGTCAAATAGCTGTTTCCAACCCACGTTGTTTACTTTTAGGATTAATTAAATCAAAAATAAATGTTTCACTATGATTTACTCACCCGTTGCATCCAAGATATTCATGTATTTCTTTCTTCAGCTGAAAAGGAATTAAGGTTTTTGGGGAAAAAAATTCCAGGATTTTACTCCATATAGTGAACTTCAATGATAGCCAAAGGGTTGAAGGTCCTGATTGCAGTTTCAGTGCAGATTCAAAGGGTTCTACACGATCCCAGCCTATCTACCAAAATTCTTGGTCATATTTAAATAAATAAAAATGCATACTTTTTAACCACAAATGCTTGTCTTGCACTACTTTACGCATTACCTAATCATATAGGCAAGGTCACGTGTGTCATACGCGCAAGTAATGACCCACTGTTAAAGCAAACATTCAAAGAAAGTCAAATGCTTTTTACAAAAAAGTTAAAACATCTAGATAAGACTTTTATTCTTTGGCTAGGATTGTAGAGCCCTTTGAAGCTGCATTGAAACGGTAATTTGGACAGTCAATCCACTGGCTACCAATAAACCCACTACAGCATAAAAGTAAAAAGCCTTCTTTGATTGAGGAAAGTAAGAAATGAACATCTTGGATGACATGGGGATGGATAAAAAATTTGATTCTGAAAGTGAACTAATTCTTGGAATATTTAATCATTTTATTGATTAAAAAATATTTAACATTTGCAAATAAAGCACTGTTTCCATTTGTAAAAAACAATTTTTCAGTTTCCAGTTATACAATCCAATCACGCAATCCCAAATTATTTTCGCATCAGGAATTTATTAGTGGTAACAACTGTTTGGTCACCAACATCTTTCAAAATATGAAGAGTTCATTTACAAAAACAACCCCTGATAAACAGCATAAAAAAAAAGCTTTGCCGTGCATTATTCTCGACGTATAGCTCGATCTAAACCCTAAATACGTTTAGTCAAAGAAGCCGGTATGGTCCACTTTCTAGGCATCATGAGTTTACGTTTACTGCAGAAGCCAACAAGCGGCCTTGTTGTTTTTTTGTTTTTTTATCCATTTCAGCAAATCAGCATGCTGTATTCAGGTCAGGTGACAAGACTACTTTCATTTTAAGCTGAGAGGGGTTTCGTCAAAGCTGACTAAAAGCGATCGAGGATGGATAATTTCAACAAACTAAATGAACCTGTGATATGTTCTTCAGGGCATAAAAGGAAAATAAAAGCTGAAAGGTTTTCACAGAACCTTGCAAAGGCAGCGCATTACAATGGTGAGGGAAAACTGTGCGTGTAATCACATCCATACAATCCTTTGTCAGCCATCTACATTGTTATCTGTGGAGATTAAACAAAGATTAAACCTGTGTTCTTTAAATATAAAACTAAAACAGCCAAAAAATTACTGTTGGAGTTATCTGCCTTTGCTATAAACAAAATTTGTTTAAGCTATTATTACTTAACCAAACCAACCCAATTGCAGTTTGATTGGCATTACTTGGAAAGCCAAATTAATTTCTTCAAAAATAAAAATGTTAATCTTTATGTTAACTCATTATATACTCTTCCATCGTCAACAGAAAAAGAAACTCATTAAGGTTTGAAACGACATGAGAAGGGGGGATAAATGGTGACAGATTTCATGTATAGGTGAACTACTATAAGACACATGAACAAGCAGAAGTGTCTCTGGATGAAACAGCTGTGCTGTAATCAGCATACTGTGTTCTGGACAGGTAATGTAATTTTTTTTTAACTCAAATGAGAAGCAGTGACCCTTTCCAAGACAAACAAGCTGCTGTTTAGATTAGCGTGCTTTGCCTTTGGCAACTCGCTACACAGACATTCAGTCTTGCAAGAGCATCTCCTAATACAGAGACGAGCAGCACTCACTGTGAAGCAGGATTTATGAATGTATAGCCATGACATGTACACTATGGAGCCACTTCTTATCCGATGACCACCTATTACTGCATTTCTGTGCTGTACTGCACTGACCTTCAACTGCAACCTTAACCAGTAAACTGGCTTATTTTATCAGTGTATTATCACAACCTCCGAACACTACAAGCTCTCAAATCAATTTCTGCAACTTCTTTTCTTTCTGCCTTCCCATCTGTGAGGTTTCTCACAGGTTATATAAAGCTGCACTGTATTTATAAAACGCAGTATTGCTGGCAGTACAGAATTTTTGAATTATGTATTGATTTGACAGCAAAATAATAATAAAAAATATATAAAAACATTTATAAATAATACAAAAATGATTATAAATTATAAATATACACAGTACACACACACATTATATAAACAAAAACTTTATTTTGGATGTGATTAATCGTTGCCCATCACTAATAAAAATACATACACTATGTTTTGATTGCATGTCATGCGTGTGTACTTTATACATTTATTTATATATATGATAAATGTTATGCTTATATATAACATTAAATATTTAAATATAAATATATACCTGGAAAAACAAAATAGTAAATAGTATATATACTGGATATTTACATATGCACAATACTGTAAATATACACATATTATGTTAACAAAAACTAGATGCAATGAATCATTTGACAGCAGACAGACAGATTTTATATATAAACCCAGTAAGGTACTGTAACTTAAGGCAGCCCAGCTGTTTACTCTGGGATCATTTATGTGATGATGCTGATGTTCTCCATGCAACAAGTGCTCTCAGATATTATTAGTCAAAAGTGGAGGAGGAGCTGTCTCCTGCTCAGGCTTTGATCTGTGAAACCTCAAGCGAAGACTGTACTGGGGTCAGAACCATGACCACATTAACACAGCTCTAGTGCACCAAACACAGACAAACAAGCACACAATGCTGAACCAAATAAAACAGTGCTATGACTATTTCTAAGAACAAACGTCACCTTTCTGTCACATTTTTGCCACTTTGAATTGAACTGGTACAAGGTGATCTTTATTCAATTTGACAGAAGCCTGAGTTCTTAACAGAATAAGCAAAGGTGTTGTTCATCGCGTTGTATTTTGTGATTTGTAAGCAATGCATCCACACAAGAATCCAAAAACCTTTTGCCTTTACATTTATAATACACAAAATATGGGCCTACAGACAGAATATAAAAGCATACATTAGCACATTTATCGGTTATTGTATTTATAATAGATATCCAAATGCTTAATATATACTGTACAGCATATGAAGGCATAAAGGTATACATTGGCATAAAATGTATAGCCTACTGTACATTTTATCAGTATGTATCCCCTGGAGACTGAATCTATGTCCTCAAAGCTCCTTTTAGACAGGAATATATTGTATAAATGTGTATTATTTCCCATTATCTACTCAGTATATTCTAAATCCATTCCATGTCATTTCTTTAGTGAGATTTTCTTTGGACGGAAGTACAGGCCACCTGAGGTATTCGGTACTGAAATGAAGGACTACCTTTCATCAGTCATTTAATAGAATGGATAAATAACCATGAAGAGACTTGTGCAAAGGGAAACGACATCTAGTTCAAGGGTGGTTTACTTTTACAGTGTTTCAAAAGATAAATGATTTCTTCGAGAATGACCTGAAATGATCCCACGCTACCGGAGGATACAATTACATGATTTCGGTTCTCTTCGTGCCAGATACATATTACTCCGCAATGATGATTTACTTCACAAGCGACCTGACAGAACTCATCACGACGACTCGTCAAATTGAGCGTAAATATTTGATTTGCACTGCCATCTACAGGAGTAAAGCTCTAGGGGAGGGTGGAGAGGGACAGGAAAGCCTCAGAGGTCCGCTGTGAGGAGAAACTTCACCTCTGTCAGCCATATCTTCACTGCCCAAAGAAAACAACTTAGTGAGTTTAGCGTGCAAGCCTCTCTCGCTGTGACTGCTACCATGGACAGCGACCGAGTTTATTAGTATTCGGTGAAATTTCGTAGCATGCTCGTCAAGCATCACAAGATGTGAAAAAAGCCCATGGGAAATGCTTTAACTGGAAGCATAAGTGAAATTAGAGTTTTCTGTTTTAATATCGCGTACCTGATTCCTTAAGCTATGCATCTCATGACTCATGAATCAGTTCTTTTGAGTTAATAAAAAAAAAACCCTCTGCAGTCCTATTTCTGAGCGAATGAGTAACTCTTATGAACCGGTTATTTATAAAATATATATATATACCAAAAAGAAAAAAAGAAAAAAACAGCGCACCAGTGCATTCAGATTGCAGACTCTTATATGAATCGGTTCTTTAAAGTGAATCAAACATGCTTATGAATCAGTGATATTCATACTGTATTAAACTGATTCACTTAAGCCTTTTTGTATATCTTGAAATGAACCCAAACTGTAATGTTTTATTTGGGACTTGTTATAAACCAGTGCAACTGACCAGTTAGGCTAAACTATTTAAAAAGTCGTCTGAAAGTGAAACTGGAACGGTTGTAAATATACAAGGAGTCAAAATGGTTCAGTTCTTAATTTCTAATCATTTCACTTAAACTTGAATTCAGCATTGTATTTATTACTGCTTCCAATTACTCATTAACAACTTCAACAGCACCATTTTATGAAATTATAACCATTAAAAGGCGTCATTAATGCTAACATATATTGATGGTCAAACATACCTTTTCGCTGTTATTTGAGAGAGAGACTGACGTTGGTCGCCGTCCAGTAGTACATGTGTGGACGATTAAATCCTTTGAGTCTTTGAAAGAAATTCAGTGAGCGCGACAAAAATCCCAAACGATGATGTAGATAGACGCGTGATGTTGATTCAAATGAGCTCCAGCGGGAGAGGAGCAGGTGAGAGGACGCCGATCTTTAAAGAATCCCGTGCAACATCCACGAGGTCGACTTCACGCGTTATCACTGAAGGAGTCTCAGTTCAAACCAGCGTTTCTGTCTAAAGTTTCAGTGCGCTGAGAGGCTGTGTCCAGATATTCTCATTCACATCTGGCGTTAACAGTCACCCAGTGTTGATCCCATAGTCCGTAGAAGGCTATGAAATAATAAACGATGCGTTGAGTTTGCGATTTATTATAGAAAACGACGCTTCTGATGAGCGACCACGAAAAACACAGCATCTGTCTCTCCTTCCAAGAAAGGGCTTCTGCAGAAAGATCCGCGTAGATGAGGGAGTGACGCACAGGATGTTTAATAAAGCAAAAGGCTGTACTAATATAGGTTTATGAGTATCACAATGTATTGTCAGTGCAGATTCGCTGATAATTGGCTTTTTTGGGGGGTTGCATTTTGGGCACGATGGACTTTATGTCTTGTTTTAATATAAATGTAAAAAGTGGTATCATGCAACCGTTACATTACAGAACTCCCTGCTAAAAAAAACCCCAGAAATTCTAATGGTTTCCATTAAAATACCATTATACCATTAACTTTTTTCCAGTAAAACCATTACAAAATTCCTTTTTTTTTGTAGTGTATTTTAGGCATTTTTCCAATAGGATTTAACCTACAACATTATACTTTCCCATAAAACCAATACAATTCCCATTATAACCATTTAATATTTCTCTATTGTGTTTTGGGCAGGATTTATTGGGTTTTTTTCACTCGCAGGGTTTTGTTGGTATTAATTAATGCATTTAGGTTGATTCAACAATTAAAAAAAGTGGAAGTAACTTTATTTTTATTGTATACATTGCAATGAGTTAAAAATCATAATAAAGTAATAAAATTCCAAAATTTATTTTCAGATATAATATTGTATATATATATATATATATTCTATATAATCTATCAAAGTATCAAATAAATGCATATTTTAGAATAAATATTATAAAAATCATAAGTACATAAAAATATAAATGTGTCACAGCTGGCTCGCAAGCTGCGACAAAGGAGATGACACGTTGGATAATGTTTTAAACGAACAACCTTTATTAAAGTACTTTTAAATAAAGAATGAAACAAAAAGAAACCAAAAGATGAACGAGCCCGGAGCGACTGAAGGGAGCTATCTTTATACTGCCGGCAGGCTTCACACAGGTGTAATTCATCTATCAATTAATCATGACATCACTCACTCTACACCTGCAAAACAAAACATACAGGGAAAACGAACAACCACAAAAGAAATTAATAATGGTGTTCGTAACAAAATTAATAAATTAAATTCCCCAAGCAGCACTTGTTTGAAAATTAAACAATTTAGCAATGATCTAAGGTGGTGCCCATAATGATCAACTATTATTCTAAATTACATATTAACCAAATCCATATTGTGTTTACAGGCCTGCACTTTAGTATCAATAAGCAAGAAAAAGTCACTAACCTGTCACTTAACATATTGCAATCCAGCTCTCATTAGAAGGTTAACTATGTCATTGATGCATATAAATCCATGCGTGATCTGGGGTTCTTCCAGTCAATAGAGTAATTGAGACTGAAAATAAGATATCGGCTGTTCTGAACAAACTATCCTTTATTAGACGTTCAATGGCTAGATGTGCACAAGTTCTTATTCTTTTGTCTCGCGTTGTCCAGTACTAGAGCCAGGGGTACTGTGCTAAAGGTTAGGAATCAATTGTCTAAAGAGTTTGGTCGATGAAGTCAAATTAAACAGCTGATTGACAGGGGTCAAAAATGTTCATCAACAAAAAACAACGAGAAATGAATCGAGCCGTTTGCTCAATGGTCTCTCTGCCAATAGAAATCCTGAACACTGTTGTTCGTTTTTATTTTTCACAAGGATAATAAAATTAGCGAGTATAAATACATCTAATTATGACATTCAGCATCCAGCATCTATGACCTTCTTTATTCTTCTTCCTCACTCATTTATTTATTAATTCATAGTATCTGACCTTCACACACACACAACCATATTCAATGATTAAATCCATTTACCATTACTGCTCCTTATCCTCTCTTTCTTCTTTTCTCCTATAGGTGGAATCATTTACAGGCCTATACATTTACACTAGTTTTACAGGTAAAATATAAGCACTGGATAATTTACAGTAAAGAAAATCACATTACAGATGCAAAAGTGAGTGAAAAAATGTAAAAGATCTTGCAAAAAGGGAGGAAAAGGCAGATGGTTTCTAATGCGGTGCTTATGTAAACTCTAAAGCTACTTGTCAAGGTTAAGGCATGAGTTGTAATTTTTTATTTTACTTGGAAATATTAAAGGTGTAACACTCAGTATAAGGAGACTGGAAGCAGAAGTAAGTTTTGACAATTTATTAAAGAAAGACAAGTGGAGGCTGAGCGATCTCCAGTTCGGGTCTCCTGTTAATCTCTCAGATGAACTTCCAGACAGTGGTAACTTTTCCCTTGAGGTAGGTGAATGAAGCGATCTCCGAGGTATAATCCTATCTCCAAGGATTCCTCTCTGTAGTAGGAGGCTGAGTGTTGGGAGCGGGTAGGTGAATGGTGCTCTGAGGAGACAGCAGGTGAGTATACAAAGGTAAGTATAAAGGTTTCTCACGTTAGATTGATGCAGGTGGATCGCTGCGAGATCGGTGTCTTTCTTGTAGGTGGGTATAGAGGTAAGCAGCTCAACTGAATCCAATTCGTAGTTTGTTCCGAGAGGCAGATGATAGAGCTGAACGTCTTGGTTTGCAGTCACTAATCAAACAATAACTGGAACGTAACAGCAGAGACAGTGAAGCCGTGATACAACATAAGGTGAGGCAGAAGGTAAGCAGGTTAGATGTTACCTTGATCACCGCCGCAGAGTAATTGTTGAGTTGGGGCTTTTAACCACGCTGTTCCAATTGGTTTCAGGTGATGGTAATTAATAATCAGGTGACAGAGCGTGTGTAACCGGCTGCGCTAGGATCAGTGCAGCACATTGGCATTATAAAAGGCAACAACTTGGCGGGCATGTTTTCTGGTCCGCAGATTACAACCCACTCAGAGCAGTAAACTACCTTGTTTGGCAAATGGGTTTTATTTAAGGATATACAGTTGGCAAGGCCTGTTTGACAGTTTTATCCTACTGGAGTTTATATTTCCTTTCTGGAAAGCAAAAAAAGAAGTTTTCAAACTTTGCCAGGAGCGAATCTGACAGATTGTTGCGATATTGATTCCTTTACATGAATGCATGTTGAAGGTGCACCAGCGTCAGCGATCGACACACATCAACTGTACAAGCGCTACTCGTCTCTCTAGCCACGTGACGCTGTGTGTGTTTTCGTGAAGTCCTTCATTTTCAAAACAGCACTTATTGTTATTGGTATTTATATTTGCTGCGTGAGGAAATTTATGTACCCATCTGTCTGGTGTAAAGCAGTTAGAAATAAGTGAATTGTGAGAGCAGAGTGCTGTGTGTCAGGGTGAAATATGTCTCTCCACTGCTCATGGCTGCACAATGGTGTGAGTTTCATTAAAATGAACGCAAGGCATAAGGGCCAATCAGAAGCTCATCACTCTGTTTTGGCTGTTAAACCATGCATGGTAGAAATGACAGACAGTGTGATTTAAAGCCAGAAAGGGCCTGAATACCAACATGGCACTATGTATATAAAACATATATGCATGATGCATATTTAATATGATCACAATTAAAGCTTCCTTAGATATTCTTTGAAGGGCTGCATGCCATGGGAAATGAGATCACAATTCTTCACACGATTATCATTTTTTCAACCAAAAATTGCACTCAAGTAAAAAAAAAAAAAAAAAAAAAAAAAAAAAAAAGGCACATTCAGTATGACAAAGTGTTGGAGTAATAAAAAAAAAAGGTTTTTTTTTTAATTTAAACCCATTACAGTGAAATGTAAAAGCTTTTAACATAAGTTGTTGAACATAAAAGAACGTTAAATAAAAATAGCTAAATAGAACCTGTGCGTTTTGTACCAATTGGCACAGAATTTTAAAGGTTCTTGGTCAAGAACACTAATCTATCAACATTTCACACAAGAATATTTCACACACAGAATATGTAGTATCACGTAGCCGGAGCTTCAGACTGACAGCGGAAGGTCTGGAATTCATAGGCGCTTTATTTGGTCAAGACCCGCCCATAAGTCTGTTTGACCGACATGTCAAACAACCAATCACAATTTGTTTTGTTCAGCGTCATGTTTCGGGGAGTGGAAATGTTCCCACAACAACAGAATGGCGTGCAACAAGTCAATCAGCATAGAAAATCCCGATCCACAAGCAATTCTGGAGAATTGAACACAATACTGAATCGACCAGCTGCGATGCCAGCGTCTGTTGTTTCATGTTTGCCAGCAAACGCGGCTGATATCCCCTTTTCATTTAGGTACTTGACTTGATCTTCCATAATAGATAGGAGGGGACGCACAACTAGTAAAATCGGATTGCATACTTTTGAGAATCCAACTTTTAACTGATCTTAATAAATGTAAACGCAACAGGTTTTTTTTTTCTGCAATCACACGTCTGCACTTTGTTTCCCGGCGGACTGAAAATAAGCACGACACTCGCGTCCCCGGGAAATCTGATAAAATTCAACCATTCATTTGATGACTTCGACATTCCTGAAGGGTTTCCAGTTAAGTGTACCATATGCATGAGACGTGACGTCTGAGGCTGAGACTTCAGAACATACATTTCTGGAACCGCATAATACAGAGTGGCACGAAAACACGTTTTATACGCAATCGTGGCACATTTGTATTATGTTGGTACAGGTACATATTTCCGTGTTTTTATAATCCTGCTTGAGGTAGGTTTTGTGGCCATTAGTGTCGACAAAGTAGGAACATAATGTAAAAACTTTATCACTGATGCAGCCATGCTATTTTAACTTCTTTACGCGGATTTTAGCCGTTTTGTCGAACCGCTTTCACAGGATTCGAACAGGAGCTTTTCACCACCTACAGTAAGTGCAAAGTCGTATCACGTGACCTACCAAGTTAACCCGACTGAACTAAAAAAAGGCTCTATGTGTGACAACTATGTTCAAAAGTATCAGTTTTCAAATCGTGCAGGACGTTAAAAATGTCTGAAAATCATAACATAATATTCTGCAACTAATTGTGTGAAAATTAGTGATCTAATAGTTTTTTGTTATGTGTCACCAATAACGTTAGAATGCAGCATGATCTGAATACAGAGAAATACACAGAGTATTGCTGTGTGTACATTAATGAGGAAAAAATGACTGAATGATTTTAGCAAATGCCTGCAATATAACAAAAGTGAAAAATGTACTGAATACTTTCCGTACCCACTGTATATACTGTAGAATTAAGTGTCATGTTTGTGACTTTTTTTAGTCATGTAAGCTGTAGCTTCTGACATTTAAATCAAAACATACTCATGGCATCAATTACTGCTTTATTGAATAAGAAACACAGTCTAAAGGCCAGGACACACCAAGCCAGTGATCTTCCATTGGCTCTTGTCGGGCAAGTCAGTTTAGTTTGTTCCACTTGTTGGGCTCACGTCAGCCTGATTGAGCATGTTGAAACGGTGTTGAGGTCACCTGGGGCCATCAGGGAAAGTAAGAACCTAGTTTCGTGAATCAGTCAGTGTCGGAGAAAAAGTGATGAACACAAGTAAATGAAACCAGCACAAACAGAAGACTGTCCTAATGTTACAAGATCATACCCAAGCATTCCAACATATAAATATTGTCATAACATAAGCTGCTTCAAAATGGTAATGGTACCTTGTTTACGTTTCATACTATATATCTGCATTTCTCTCGTATGTCTTTGTTCCGGCTTCTCAGTTTGAATGATATTGATAGCTGCGGATATAGACATCAAACTGATCTCACGCATGCGAAGAATGCACGTTAAGTTTGCTTTTGGCTGTAGTCTGTTGTCGCAGGTTTTTTGTACGACGCTGCCAACGTGAGCAGTTTGTTGCCGCTATTTGGTTGGCGTCAGCTTGGTGTGTCCTTGTCATAGACAGCGCTTCTGTGGCTCTCTCCGACCAGCAGCAGCGGGAACCTTCTTCGGAATACCCGGACCCTTTTTCCCCACATACCATTCGCCGCAGGTGTTCTGCATTATTTCACCTATTTAAGGGCCAGATTTTCTTACGGTCTTATCGTCCCTATAGAGATAGTGTTTCTTCCCGTGCTGGTTTCTTTGTGTATGATCTTGGACTGTGCACCCCGACTCTGATTACTGCTGCCTGCCTTGACGTAAGCCTGTTATCTGACGAATCTGCTGGATTGTCTTTGCCATATCTGATTGCTGTGGATTATACCTTTTGCCTGTTAACGTTGCTGAATAAAGTATTGCATATGGATCCGACTGACTCAGAGAGTATGTCACAGTCCTGGCCTTATATGCCATTTGTGTATTTTACTTTAATTTCATTAGAAGTAGACCAACAGCGCCAACTACAGAATTTTAACTTCTTACCCAGCGGGCATTAGGACCCGGAGAAGGTTGCTATTTACTCTTTACTACTGTTTACTCTATCATATTTTTGCTTCAAGCTTGAGCCACACTACTGACATGATCAAATTACTACACACCCTGAGCACATCTGAGTTAATCTATTTCTTTTATTGGCACAACATACCAGCATCATTTTTCATATCCGCTCATGCCAATGTTTACAAGTAAAGTTATTATCAGCTAGTTCCAATATTCGCACATCCCTACACTGCAGTGAATGGGTGTCGTCAGAAAGAGAGTCCAAACAGCTGATGAAAACATCAATAATCCACACCACTCCATTTTCCTTTATAGGACAATACATGGGGGGGAGGTAATATTATGCGCAATTATACACACACACATTGCTGCATTGCAAGGATTTTTTGCTAATAGCTTTTTATATAGTAGTTTTTATAGAACTATAGAACTTAATATTACTTGATGCCACAGTTTCAAAGTAACACCCCAACCCTGTATACAACAACATGAATGAGCATTTTCCTTAGCAGTTCCTGTCTACTTTCCAGTTTTATGGAGTTATCTCACCTAACAAGAGAAGAGCATGTGTTGAATTGCATTTTAGCTTAGTTCCCATTAGCATTATCAAATATAGTAATGTCCTCCTTGTAACCTTATATGACACTATAGCTTCACAGACCCAAATAAGCAATTTCCTCCATGATCTTCATGATCTTCAGCAATGATGGAAGAGTCTCAATCGTGAGCACACCACCCCAATCCATTACTACACCAGTGAATTGGCCTATAGAGTCATTTAACATGCCAGTAATTAGTGTTCCTCAGGAGGCCCAGAGAGAGCGTTGTTCACCGCACCAGCATGGAGCTCAGCGGCCTACAGCTCTATCTATAACTCTGACAGAAGCCTCCGCGCTGTTAGTCCCTCTGTGGCACCCTCCCCAATCTACAGAGGGGATGATGAATGCCCCATCCACTCTGACATCACAATCAGAGCGCACTTGCAGTCCCTCTTTCTCTTGAACTCTTTTTGTCCTCTTGTCTTTCACTCAATCATTCTCTCACTTTGTCTCTCGCTTCAAACACGATTCTTCCCCGTTATCTCGCTCGCTCTCTTTCTCTATGAAGTGTTCTTTTTTTTTTTTCGCCCACGAGCCACCTACTTTCCTTTCTTGTGTTTACTATCATTGTAATTTTGCTCAACTGGAAAACAAATTCGGGGACAAATCCAGGATCAGACACAGACCGCATTATTCCATTCTAAAGAGCAGCCTCTGAATTACCAGCTATCAAATTCCACCTATTATGTAGGACACAATATGGAATTAAAAAACCTCACCGCCAATCTTTTTAAAACACAAATAAAAAAAGGATGTTTACAGCAAACCATTTTCAAACAAAAATTGAATGCCATTTAGAGGCTTTAAAACGCTAACTTTGAAAAGTCTTGCATATGTTTTTTTTGGTAGGTCACTGGATATGACGACAACATTGTGTTGCTTAGCTATGCATAACTAGTGTTCATTAACTTATAAGAAACAAATATTAAGTAAATAATATGGTCTGATTACTTGAGAGGTGCCTATCCCCCTTAAATTCAGAAGCATCACTTGCAAATATCTCAATTCTCATGACATTTCTGATTTTATATATATTTATATATATATGTGTGTGTGTGTGTGTGACCCTGGACAACAAAATCAGTCATAAGTCTCATTTTTTTTAATATATTTAGATCGATACATTATCTTGTTGATAAGTTGAATAAATAAAAAAAGCTTTCCACTAATGTATGGTGTGTTAGTACAGAACAATATTTGGCCGAGAATCAAACGAAAAATCTGGAATCTGGGGGTGCAAACAGGTCTAAATACTGAAAAAAAAAAATATCACCTTTGATACATATAACTTATAAAAAAATAACTTAATATACGTAGAGAAGGAAATGTCCAAAATATTTTCATGGAACATGATCTTTACTTAATATCTTAATGATTTTTGGCATTAAAAAAAAAAAAAAAAAAAAAAAAAAAAAAAAGTAATTTTGACCCATACAAATGTATTTTTGGCTATTGCTACAAATGGTTTTGTGGTCCAGGGTCACATTTAACAGATAGATAGACACACACATTTTTATGATTAAATGATTTTAAAGGTTTTTTCTTTTTTTGTATTAAGGTCATTCATTAAACTTACATAAGGTTTGATGAATAGTAATATAGAACATAGCCAGAATATATTACTTCACAAGACAAAGAACCGTACATACACACAAATAAATAACATTGAGGATCCACAGTACAAGACAAAACACAACTGGTTTATAAACACTAGGGGAAACTCAGGACAGGTGAGGAAGACAGGTTGTGCAGGTTAACTAATGAACTAAAACAAAAACAGTAACAAGACCAAATATGGAGACACAGGAAAGATTAAAACGAAACCAGAACTAATTTGTGACATACAACAGATAGAAAGCTATAGATAGTCATTTTGGACTGTTGAATGTCACAGGACAAGAAAATATGATCATATTACCCCAATTTTACAGTCTCTGCACTATTAGATTCCGCATCAGCTATAAAATATTACTTCTTACCTATAAGGCACTTAATAATTTAGCTCCTGCGTACCTAACTAGTCTTCTA
>JAUMHI010000052.1:14640757-14657979 GCA_032359435.1 Enteromius unitaeniatus
ATTTTAAATTATTACACGGCTCTCTGGAATGCTTTATTCTGATTGGTCAGTTGAGACATTTGCAGGTTCGTTCTTTTAAAATAATAACCGCTCCAAAGTAATAACGCATAGCCGGTGCTACTTATATGTTTAAAATCCCTCTTGTAATGCTGCACAAATGTTCAAGCAGAGAAAGAAGGCATGGTTACAGTCATGTCAAGGAGTGTTTCTGTGCAAAAGCACTTTATTTGGCCTTTCAAATATAGGTGCAGTTAGGAATCATTTACTATGTCTTCAAATTTGTGAGACATTTTATGGATGACCTAGGAGAGTATAAACTTAGGACAATAGCAGGATGTGCAAAGGTCATTTCTGGAAAAAAAGGGATAAATCTGCCGCTTCTGAATCATTGACTGTAAGTGTGTTTTGTTAATAGTTTAAGTATTTGCTATTGACTGCTCGAATGTGAAGTTTTGCATTGTGCTGTGTGTGTGTGTGTGTGTGTTTGTGCATGCTGTCTGTCTTTACATTTGATTTGAGAGCTGAAGCTCATGATTACAGTAAGGGGCATTACGTATCTGATGTGGTGTTTGACCAATCACAATGCACTGTGTCAGCTGACCAATCAGAGCAGATATAAAATATAGTTTTGAACATTAAAGCATGTCAATTTTCTTTTATACCAAATACACAAAATAATGATCTTTACAAGCATCATATGACCCCTTTAAAATGATTTCTAAAGAATTGTATGAAATTGAGAAGTGGAGTAATGAGGCTGAAAAATACATTAAAAATACTTTTTGAAAAGTTATTTTAAATGGTAATCATATTTTATAATGCTATCAAATTGAGCATAAGGTACATCTGTCAAAAACCTTGTTAATGTATTATATACTGTATTGTATATATGAATAAAACATCAATACTGACAATAAAAAGAGAAGATTACTCAAACTACTCCTCTTAATTGATTTATTTGATTAAAAATGTGTTGGGGGGGGGGTGAAATATCACCAGAATTGGTATCGAATAATTTGTTACCTTGTTGACCACAGGTTCCATCAGATTTGCTAAAAAAACAGCAAGCAAACTACAATATGCGAACATTGTGTCACTTGCAGGGGTTTTATGTCTTCTAAAATATTAAAGAAGCGATTCTGCTCCAAATTAAAAGCACATGCAGTTTTTGTACCTTTATTGCGCGACGCAGAGCCGACAGTCGAGGCTAAAGAAAAGCGACGTGTGACCTCTGTTTCCTTGGGCGCAGGTTCTGAAGTGAAAGGCAGGGGTGGGTTAGCAGTTAGTCTGGTTAATAAGAAAACAGGATGAAGTAGTGAAATGAGAGATAGAAGATTGCATGCGAAAACCTATTTGATGTAGACTAAAGTTAGCTAGGTTTAGCAACAGTGCACATATGAGAGGTAGAGTTCAAATGTCACGTCATTTTCCTGACTCCCTCTTAATCTCTCGCTCTACTTCACTGTCTACCAAAATAGAGTAATGAAAGTAAGTCATCTAATGAAGAAAGACACATAGACTGACAGACAGGCAAGCAGACGGATGGATGGATAGATGGAGGCTAAAACACTGAAAACATGTTTGTTAACCTCACTTTGGCCTTTAGGCAATTCAAGTCAATAGCACCTATGAATTTTCTACTCGAAAATGCCAATGCCATTTTGAAAATGTCGAGAGAATAGTGTAAGCTCAGTGTAACACTACACTATGACGTTTGCTTGAGCTTGAAGTAGCTTCTGTTGTCTTCAGCGAAGGCTGACCTGCTTTGCACGCAATTGAGATTCCTCAGAAAATTCACATGTTCTGTGATGACAAAGCTCTTTGGGGTCCCACGTTTCTTTCAGAAGTCACTCACATCGGAAAAAAGGCTTAAGTGATCCCAGAGATGACTGACAGAGTGATGACAATGAATTTTAACAACAGGTGCACACCAGGATGAGATGATGGATGAGTCCGAACAGAGACAAGTCATGATGCTGTGCCGTTACCTGCGGGAAGAGACCTGCGGTTTGACAGGCCCTGTAAGGTGAAGCGCTTTCTAGCGAGAGCAGATCGCTCCGAGCCGAGGCTGGCAGAAGCGTCAGCTAGAAGAGGAGAGGAGGACAGGGCTGCGGTTAAAGCGGCAGGTAGAAAATGGTGGAGGGTGAGGTGACCAGCTGGGAAAAAGATCTGTCATGAAAAATAATAATTTTGTCTGTGACAGAGCGGCTCTGTTTTCGTTGTATTAACCCCTTCGGGTGATACTGTGTGTGAAATCCAAGATTCTTCATGTGAATGTCATACTGTATACAAACACACAGCAGAAGACACATTTTGACATATTTAAAAATATGTCAGGTTTGATTAAACGATTTCTATTAATTAAAAGTATCCTACAAAAATGATCATAGTTTCTGCCAAAATATTAAACGACACAACTATTTGCTTGATAAAAATAGGAACATAATAATAATACACGTCTTGATCAGCAAATATATTAGAATGATTTAAAAAAATGCATCATATGATAGTGAAGACTCGAGTAATGACACTGAAAATCCAGCTTTGTCATGACAGAAATAAACATTTTATGTATTCAAATAGAAATCAGTTATTTTAATTTGTAATGATATTTGACAATTTAATATGTCATGCATTTTAACCGAATAAATGCAGTACTGTGAGATTAAACAACACATTTTTCAAAAGCATTTTAAAAAATCCCAAAAATTACACTTCGCTCTGCTTTAGAGAAAATGCCAAAAAGTTCTGAGAGTTCTCTGTCAAGGGAAGACACGGGTTTACCAAAGGGAAACCTTACCATGGAGGATACACAGTTCTTCCTGCCAATTACCTGTTACCCAACACACAAGAAGAAACTGTCTCTATGTGAAAATTGTAGTTTCACCCTCCTCCTTTGCGTTGCCCCCAACGCAAAGGAGGAGGCCACGCTTCTAGTAAAGTGGGCTCTCACCCCAAGGCCTGGTAAGCCTAGGTGATAGCATCCACAATCCAGTGGGCCAACCTCACCCTGGAGACAGCCTTGCCTTTCTGCTGACCTCTGTTCCTCCTACGGGGGGCAGTGCTTGCAGGTTCACCACCTGATCGTGAAATGGCGTGGTGGGAACGTTGGGCACGTATCCAGGCCGGCGTCTCAGGACAACGTAAGAGTAGGCCAGCCCGAACACAAGGCACTCTTTGCTCACCGAAAATGCCTGTAGGTCCCAGACCCTCTTGATGGACGTTAGCACTGTCAGAAGCTCTGTCTTAGCAGACAGGAACATTAGCTCGACTGACTCCAGCGGCTCAAAGGGACTCCCTCCACCTGGGGGCTTCTGGCTGTGAAAGGAGCCATCGACGACCCGGAATGAAAGGAACCGGAGTGGGCTGTGATCTGCTATCACAGTCAGCACCTAGGAACCAATTGTCCAGCTGCGAAGCCTCTGGGCTGGGAGGTGCGGACACCTCCAGCCCGATGCTCACGGCGGCCTGGGCAAGCATGGCCATCAGCTCCGGATCAGATTCAGCGGTAGCTGCAGCACTGAAGGCTGGAGATCCCCCAATGCAGCGAGCGACTGATCTTCCCTCTGTGCTCCAAATGAAACATAAGGACCACCCTTGAACGGCCCCACCGAATCGCCTGAAAGCCTGACAGGACAGCTACTGTGGGAGGGATGAGTGCTCCATGGGGCTGAAACCATCAGAGTGGCACTCACAGTCACCCTCAGATCCCCCAGAGTGCCAATTGGCGGTCCTCTGCCAGTGGCAGCATAGTCAGGCCGGGTGGCAGCAGAAGGTGTCTGCTCATCCCAAAGGACAGCAAGACGGGATCGCAGCACTGCAAGGGGTATGACATCCTCCCTCCATGAAGGCATCTTCAGCATGCTGGAGATCCAGTGATTGAAGACAACCTCCATGGCCATCATGGGAGACAGGTAACGCCTGCACCCAAGAGGACATGGCCGAAACGGCATCTTGAAAAAGACGCGAAATGACTGTGTTCAGAAATTGCTCTTTTCTGAAACACCCAGGGGATTCGCTTGACAGGGAAACCGCTGATCGTGTTGTTGACACCTCAAAGAACAACTTCTGCTCCAGCTTCCTCTTCTGTTGTCACAACATAACTCGTAGTGACTGACAGAAAGGGAATTAAACACCTGTCCCAATCCTTTACTCACTTAGAATCTGCAACTCGACACGACAGTAAGAACAAACCCCCTCCACAAGAGTAGTCCAGGTCAGATCAACCGATAATAAGCTCAGCATTATAACAGCGCTCTATCTTAAAATACCTTGCCAAGGGGGATAGAGCTTTGAAGTGCTTACCAGTAACCAATTACCCTTTGGCAATTTTACAACCATTACAGCAGAGATTAGAGATAATGGCCTAATTAAGGAAAATGCACTAAATGGTTAAAAAGTAAGTAGGAGAGAGGACAACAGACAACTCCGTGATAAATAGTGAACCTAACAGTGCCTGTTGACCGTAGCAGGCTATGAAAGGGCGAATTCTTCTGCTTGTTTGGTTGGATAGAAAAATGGTAGGCTTTATGAGAGATTTATAATGACTCTCACCTCGTTTCTGCCGCATATTTGGGCCTGCATCACCACGCCTGTAGCCTGTTTCGGGACTGGAGGAGTCAGACTGCCGGAGAGCGGTTTTTCGCATATTTCTGTCAAAAAAAGCAAAGTCAGCAAACCAGTAAAAAAACACAGATGCAAATGTTACAAAAATATGTGTATGTATGCATACAGTGGCTCCACACAGAAAGAGAGCTCAAGCAATTTTCAGTCAACGTATTTCACCAAAACAAAAAACATATATATGCATATATACACTCCACAATATATATACTGTCCACAAGTTTGGGTTCAGCAAGTTTTTTTTTTTTTTTTATTCAATTTGTCAAAAGTTGCAGTTGAGACAAATAAACACTCTTCTGAACTTTCTGTTCCTCTGTGAATCTTTCCACAGATTCCACAAAATTATAATGCAGCACAGATTTAAACACTGATAAGAAATGTTTCAGAACAATTTCAGAAGAGTCATGTGATTGGAAAAAATTATGCTGAAAGTTACTGATCAGCTTCGCCATCAAAACATTTTACAGACCCCCAAACCTTTGATGTTTGCTTGACAAGAACACAGACTGCAAATACACAAGAATAGTCCAATATTGATAAGGATTTGGTCATATGCTTCATATTAGAACAAGCACACAGATTAGCCTAATTTCCATAAAACAATATTGCAGTTTGTAGGAAAATAAATAAGACACATCATGTTCTTAGTACACCATTAATCAGAAGCGTGACTCTCAAACACTATTATATCCACCATAATTAAATATTCATATGCAGACAGTTGTGAAAATGAAGCTATTGAAAAGAGACATTTTTGGAGCGAGGAGGAGATAAAACTACAGTATTAGAGAAAAACGATATGCTGTTCAGTATATACAATTATTTATCAAAACTTTCTGGGTGTCAAACATTAAGGTGAAGAACTACTATTACTCAAGTGCAATTGTTACTCAAAACATAAGTTGAAGTCTTTACAGTACATCCACTAAACACCACGTCAGGGCCAGTTAGAAGTAGCAAATGTAAAAAAATGGCTATGAAATACCTCATAGGAGCATGGTAGATGTTCTCTGTAATCTTCTGATGAAGTTGACTTGCTTCTGAGCCAACGTGTGTGAGAGAAAGAGAGAAAGCGAGAGAGAGGTCAAACAGAAGTTTGACACAGCACACAAAACACCTCCAGGATTTGTTTGGTCACTGATGTTGATTTCAGTTCCTTTACTAACAACCATGAAAACTAAAAACTTCAGATAACATCATATCATCCGATAGGCCCAATATTGTAAATATTTGGATTTATTTAGGGAGATGAGTTTTTTTTCAGGTTGTCATTATGAATTCACTATTAATTCTGGCTGTACGTGGTAGCTGAATCAGGGTAGTATGTAATACGTTTACCAGCAGACTAAGTTCACGTAAAGGAAGAGGTTTGCTCACAAATACCTCGGCAGGCTTCTAGCTGGCTTGTTAAGACTTTGCGAATCTCTGACACCCATGTGTTCTTCACGTCCATAGAAGGGGCCTGACAAAACATTTAGGACATGTTATAACAATGGGAATCTGTCCGGTGTGGGACAACAGTTCCCTCTCATGGCTAATAGATGGAACAACATGGCGCTTTCAGAAAAAATCTAATGAATAAACCCTGATGCGGAACCTGATTTTGCTGAGTTCGACATGTCCCTGGGTCAACATGTTTGTTGGCCATGGAACAACTTTGTGATTAACCAATCAGATCTGAAGAACCAGTTTTTGTGAAGTATAGGCTTACAATTAGTGTTTGGTGCTAGTACATAAGCGTCAGTCATCTATCATTAAATATGATTTTAGGCATTACTCATAGGTAGGGTTAGGTTTAGGTGTAGAGATATGGTCAAAACTAAAAGTTTGGAGTAAAACTTTGTTCTAGGGTCAACAAAATATGTTAACCCAGGAACACGTCGAACTCAGGACGTGCAAAGGCAGACAGGGCACCTTTTGCAACAGCATACAAAAAAATAACAGCCCCACATTAGTTCTATCAAACATTTTTATATGTTTAGACACTTTGTTTATACTCTAAATTATTGATGTTATTAACACAATTTTGTGTCCTGTACCTGAACGATGTAAACTTCCTCTCTTCCATTGTACCAGATTTCAAACTTCTTGATGTCCCCCTTTACATTTTCTGTGATTCCCACTGAGCTCATCTGGGAGAAAAAAAATTAAAAAGCTGTTTTTAATAAATGTAATCTCTGTTGAAAAAAAAACTTGGTTAGGTACGCTCATGACCAGCTTAAACCAGCTCAAGACCAACTGCAGACCAGGTTAAACCAGCTACAAGCTTAAAAACATGCCAAACCAGCTGTTTTTTTCAACAGGGATATGATCTAAAACGTGTTTCTTTTAAGCTTGGCACACTTATAATTCACTATTCATCATTTTGATACACTGATCATGATGGTTTAGGTGGAAATGATTGTGGAAATTTGTTAGGACAAGATTTTTTTTTAAACTCATGTTAAATGTCACAGGATATCACAAGATATCAAATATTTGCTCTGAAAATAAACAAGAACTTAGAACAAATATGAAGTTGCCACGTTGTTCAGGTACAAAATATGCCTCAGTGTAAGCTCATTCAGTACAGTCAGATGTTAACCATTTCATTACTTCCATGCACAAATCTCCGATGACATCGGTCCCACCTTTAATGAGTGTTTGAAACTGTAAGAGGGGGACTTCTCATGGCCATCAGATGTTTCCTCACGTCTCTTGCAAAACAAAAGCATTTTGTGGTAAAGGAAGAGATGTCTCTGCATGGGTTTGAAGCGTGCCAAGTCCTTCACTTTACTGTGACCTTTCTTATGGTCTGTCCAAACATTAAATGACCCCTGCATGAGCAGTTTTCCCAAATCATTCAGATTGCCCTGAAATCACATTTAAGACTGATATTAGTGCACACACACACAAAAGCAGATGCTTCAAATAGGCTTAAGCCTAGTACTAGAGATGAAAACTTGACTTAAGGCTTATTTATAAATATGACCTATTCCTGGCTTAGGCTAAGCCCTGTCTATAAAACCGGGCCATAATGTAATGAGCAGAAACCTCAAAACCAGTAATGGCGATCTGATGCATGGAGTCATTGACTGATTTGATGATATCTAGCACTGTGGCCAAAGCTTCCTCCAGCTCCGAAGTGCCCTCTGAGTTTTTACTGCACTTCAGCATTTCCTGTAAAACGAGTGGATCGAGAAGTGTGTGTGAAAAAACAGTCTTATTTTACATGTAAAAAGGGTGAAAGTTAGTATATTAGCTTAATTCAAAATCAATATGAAGTCAACTGAGAGATCTCTACCTTGGTATACAAGCAAACATACACAACAAACTGGAAAGTGTTGGGGAAAGACTTACCTTTAACATCAGTTGGTACTTAGTGATTCTCTGCACAGGCTTTAGCAGATAGGCATCTAATGAAAGCTTGTGGTCTAGCCTTTTTTGACACTCCTGCGTTCAAAAACCATTAAAAAATACTTAAGATTTCAAAGATAGCTAGTATTCTTCTACTAGGGAAGTACTAAATAGCAATACTAAAGACTGGAGTAGTGATGCTGTAAAATTCAGCTTTGCATCAGAGAAACAAAATACATTTTCAAATAGGTTTAAATAGTAAACAGTTATTTCGAATTCTAATAATATTTCACAATTTTACTGTATATGAATATAAATGCAGCCTTGGTGTACAAAAACATTAGGAAATCTTACAGACCCCGAACTTTTGAATAGTATACTATACAGTGTATATATATATATATATATATATATAAAAAAAAGTCTCACCTGAAAGAACATACTGTCCCCACACTGCCGCCACAAAGCCTCCGATCGCGGCTTATTCTGACAATATTTCTCGTAAATTTGTAACTCTTCCTTCTAAAAGACAGCAGATGGAGACAAGCCTTAAGTTCTTGTTTCACATGCTGTAGATGTAGATGTTGTGACGGTCACTCACCCGCTTCAGAAAACATGTTCCTACTAATTCCGGCTTTTCCACAGAATTTTCTAGCTCTTTGAGAAAGGTCCTGTAAAAACAGAATGGAACAAATGACCAAATAAGAAGTAAAAAGCAGAAGGTGATGACATAAGGTATGAAAATGAGCTCACAATGCTCTTTCCCAAGACCAGAGACTGTAAGACTCCTTACATGGAAAAGGTTAGCATTAACAATTCTTTAAACTTCTCCTTTTGTATAACATGAAATAAAAATCATGCGAGGAATGACACAAGAAAGATTTTATTTTTACATTTTATCTTTGCGCAAACTATCCCCCCGGTCTCCATTCTCTGAATCATCACAGGATTGTTTCTAATGAAACGCTGTTTACATTTCATCTCTGTCAAACAAGTCAATACTGAATATCCAATATCATCAACAAACACAAAAGCCTTTGAGGACTCGCGCTCTTCATTACTAACATGATGACAAGTTTCGGTGACTCTAAAAGCACAAAAACAAGGCTGCAGCTGGGAATGATGAGCAATGATTAGCGGCTGTTTATCTGCACCCGACTGACGCGGTAGAAACAGGTGCTGAGGAAAGACATATGGGGAGAATACACAAACCCGCTTTGGGGGTTGTTATTTTCATAATCCTGGACTTTGCTGTAACTCGACCCTAGGTGGGAGACAATGAACTCTACAACAATAATCGGTAGCATGAGGCCAGGCGAACAATGGGCCAGCCAACCCCTATAGATTTTTTTTTTGTGAAAATCCAATATCGCCAACTACAAAACCCACCACACCCTGATTCCCAACATACTATTGTTTGTCCCTTTTTACACAACACCCTTTTTGATAATATAATTTGGGTGTGAAGTTTTCCCTATAGGGAAGCATCGGAAAAGAAACTAACCTAACCAGTTGTGCTAAGAGCCCCGTCAGGAATGCGGGGTCACATTGGGGGAGGGTCTGGCTCATACTGGACATTGGCACAGTCCTTTCTGGAAAATCCAGCTTGAGCTGCAAGTAGGTTTTGAAACATGGCTGGTTTCTATGTAGCTGGTGCAAAGTGAACAAGTTTGTTGCGTGTCCGAGGTGGTCTAGCTTAGTTTTGAGCTGTTGGAAACTGTAAAACCTCATTAAGTGTCGTAAAGTCAGTATCCTTACTTCTGGTGAAATTCGTAGATTTCAGGCAGATTTCCAAAAAGCACTTCTTTCTTGTTTTCCAAAGTTGGTGGAATCAAATAGATCAGCTCGGGGTCATCCAGTGCAGCAGCATAGCCCTGCACCAAAATAAACATGCCAAACAAAACCAGAGTCAAATATTTCAACACTGTACAACAGATACATAACTGATATACAGTACTGTGAAAAAGTCTTAGGCCACTAGTATTTCCACCAACAGAAAATGTTTTAAGTGGGTTATTTCCATCTTTTGCGGCAGCGAGTCAGATGGAAATATCATATGTTTTTGTCATTAATTGTAATAATGCAGTGAGATTATTGTCTGCACAAGGAGTCTGACAACAGCCAGTGCTCCACACAGAGATCTGATCTGATCATCATCCAGTCTCTCTGGAATGACATGAAGTAACAGAACAAACTAAGACAGACTCAATCCAGAAGAACTGTGGCAACGTCTCCAAGAGGAAGAAAAAAAAAAAACCTGGAAAGCTACCTGAGAAACTATTGGCAAGCGTACCTCGGAAACAGAAGCTGTTTTAACCAAAAGCTTTAATACCAAATATTTATTTAATTTAGTTAATAGAGCTTAATTGATAAATGAAATCGATTTATGGCATTATTTTTGAATGGCATCATTTTACACAGCACAGCATTTTTACACAAGTGTCTAAAACAGTACTGTAGCTTTGCTGGTAGGTTTTTTTCTTCCTCTTGGAGACGTTGCCACAGTTCTTCTGGATTTAGTCTGTCTCAGTTTGTTCTGTTACTTCATGTAACTAAGACTTTTGCACAGTACGGTAACTATAGCTGATGTTTTGACCTACATTTTTCAATTACATGAACAACTGTTCATTACACTCTCAGAAAGTTTGTTCCTAAAGGGTCTATTTTGGTAACTTAAATGTACTTAAAGTTTAAATATTTGAACCTAATAGGTACAAAAGTATACCTTTTGAAAAGGTACTGCCCAAGTGACAGCTTTTGTACCTTTATTTTTGAGAGTGTATTTGCTTATTACTCTAAATGTTGCAAATAATTGTGCTGCTTTATATTTTCATGGAAACTGGGGTGCAATTTTGTCAAGAAATTTTGATGAACAACAACAACAAAAAAGAAAATTTGCATTCAGCTGCATTCATTTTGAATCTAAATGTGTAACATCTATATTGTCAGTGACTGTGAATGAATCAAAGGTGTTGTTTCCTCTTAACGCAATTTTGCCTGACATCGATATGTGCCACCGGAACTGCAACATTTCTTGTTCCTTTTTATTTCAAATGCACTGACCTCTATGATGCTCTGCAGCTCTTCCACGTACATCCTCTCTGTCTCAATCAACTCATTCATTATGTGGCTGTTGAGAAATGGCAAAAAAAACATTTTGTCAAACAAAGGTCACGATGAGAGACACTATTTAAGATGAAAGTTTCAGTTTGACTCATCTAGACATTGAACTATACAGTATAGCGCAAGGTAATTTTTAACACTTAAACTGTTTGGCGCTTTTGCACATTTGGAGCACTGAAACATCATCTGGCAATACCAAACAAAAGGCCAGCTCAGTTTTCAACTTTCAGTCAGTTACTAAAACTCAAATATTCTTAAACCTATTGTTCTTCCTATAGATACTACAAGACCTTAAAGGACCCTTCAGAAATTGCATTTTAGTTGGTCCCCTAACTGATGAATTGCATTTATTGTGCTGAGGTGTAGCCTGCTTATGTGAATCAGATGACCAGATCTGATTGCACCACTCTGTCAGAGAAGTCTCTCTTTTCATAATTTGTTCGTATAATGAAGCTGGCCATGTTGAAAAAGAGGCACGTACTTCCCCCTCCCCACCCACAAGAAAGCACTCCCATTCAAATACAAGTTCCACCAGCAGTGACACACAACTGCTTTCAGTACAGCTGCCACACAACTACTGAGGTCCAGGGCTTAAAAAAATACTTTTGCACATTTACTACATCATGGACGGGCCTCAATGGTAAGTCACATGTTTTTGACTAAACTGAGTTTATGTGTGGAGATCTTCCTGAAACAGAGCCAAGATTTTACTTTCAGAAGCCAAGTACAAAATGCTTTTCCACTGGTATGCGAAGCCTTAGAGACCTCATGCTAAATTTACACCGTTACTGTGGAGTCTGAGTACTGTACGTGATTTTCTGGAAAAAAAAATAAATATAAAAAACCCCCGAACTATAGCACCAAGGCTTTTTTCTGAAAAACAAATTAGTCTGTTTTTTTTAAAAACATGTCCGATGTCCGTTTCACATGATTGAACTGTGCTATTAAAACATGAACTTGGAGTGTTTTTCACAGGAGTCATTTAGGGAGTGTGTTAGTATATTTAAATATACACATAGATGAAAATACTTACTGATAACATAGTGATCACTGAGATATAGTGGGCGAAACTGTTAGCTAAGGTGCTGTATTTGATGAAACAGAGGAGTTGAACAGGTCATGACAATTAAATGTTCTTTTCAAAGGCATGTCAGCATGAAACAATGTTATAATTACTTAATAACGTCACATGGGAAATGAAAATGTAAAAATAAGAAACCAGTTTATTAGTTGCGCAAAGCAGAAATGTATTAAAATCTACATTAACAATCTTTTTACGGTAACTTTATTTGTATTATATTTAATTCTTCGCAAAGTTTTGATCAAAATGACTAAGAATGGGATGGATGGTTAATGTGAAACTAATAATTCCACAGAGCGCCTGGTATGAGCAGGTGATCCAGTTTGTCAGACGATCCCTTCTGCTCTTGGCACTCGGCTGTTTAGGGTGTGGGATATTATGACAAGCATTGTTGTTGTGTTGCGCTTTGGAGTAGATTTGCTGCTGTAATGATCTTTCCGCGGTTGTGAATGTTTTGTACAGCACTCAGCACATCAGCGTGTTCGGTGGTTTAAATCCTTTTATTCAAAGTAGCGCTGACTCGACGATTGCTTTCATTCACAAGATCGATTCGCAGAGTCTCCCGCATAGTCAAGGTTTTCAATGAGCTCTCGCAAACAAATGATGCAAACGCAGCGTTTGCTAAAGAGGAATGTTGTTTTTGAAAGCAAACGGCTTACATTTGACTGCCATAAAATTAACTTTGCAACTAAATTACATGTATTTGCAACTACATGTCTACTAAATCTCAGAGTAGACTGTTAGGGTAGGTTTAGGGTTATATAATAAGTTGACAAGTTGAATGAAAATACTTGCTGATACAAATACTAGACCTATCAAAATAAAGAAGTTATTTAGCAGGCAGTCTAGTAATACTCTAATAACTGCTAAGTTACTTACTGTTAGTAGAATATCTAAAGTGGACTGTAAAAATAAAATGTTACCCACAAGGACATAGATAAAATTCAGGGCCCCTCAATGTAGCATACACAAGTGAACACACACACACACACACACACACAGTGTGTTAAGAGTATAAACATTCGATTTTTTTTCTTTAAATTGTTGCAGTCCCTGTTTTGAAATAATCATTCTTGTTTTACAGAACAGAAATGCAGTGTTAATGCCATGCAGTGGACTTTCTCGACCGACTGCCATTTCTTTAATGTATAAGAAAAAGCACACGAAAAGGCGGAAAATGTTTCAGGTTAACACTTCTGGCAGGCAAGCACATCTGCACTGAAATGACTACGATGGAACTCAGGCAAACCCAGTCCTGGAAAAAATTCATCGAGAGCGGTACATCTGGATTGCATTACTGGACTTGAAAAGAGAGAGCGGCGTCGAGAGCGTGTGCAGCTTAGCAGAATGTTCATGAATTGCAGAAGGGTAAGGAAATGGCATTTTCTGAAGCTTCTCTCCATGTGCTGCATCATGTCAGTCCTTATGGTTTGCTGGGAACAGGTGGACCACAGTGTCGTGAGCCACATGAAGTCATACTCCTATCGCTACCTAATCAACAGCTATGATTTTATTAACAAGAGCCTTAGCGTCAGCCCAAAGGAAGCAGCCAGGTTTGGCAGCTTCCCTTATTTGCTGAACAACGAGAACGTGTGTAAAGACGAAGACGTGCTGCTGCTTCTGTTTGTGAAGTCCTCCCCAGGAAACTTCAGAAGGCGACAGGCCATTCGCTCTACTTGGGGCAACGAGTCCTACATAAATCACGAGCTGGGCGTTATCGTAAAAGTGGTGTTTGCTATGGGAGTTCACTCTGATAGCTCCCCACAGGACAAATTGACCAAGGAATTGCACAAGGAGCACATGAAACACAGTGACCTGGTTCAGCAGGACTTCCTTGACACTTTCCACAACCTCACTGTCAAACTGCTGCTTCAGTTCCGCTGGATGCATGAGAACTGCACCCATGCCCACTTCCTCATGACTGCTGACGACGACGTCTTCATCCATCTGCCCAACCTGGTGCGCTACCTTCAAGACCTCAGGAGCCAGAAGGTGCGCAACTTTTGGGTCGGCCACGTTCACAGGGGTGCTCCTCCCATTCGCCGCAGGGAGAGTAAATATTACATGCCCTTCGACATGTACCAGTGGTCGTCCTACCCGGATTACACCGCCGGGGCTGGGTATGTGGTCTCTGGCGACGTGGCAGCCAAAATCTATCAAGCCACGCTGTCTCTGAACGCCTCTATGTATATCGATGATGTCTTCATGGGTATATGTGCCATTGCAGCCGGTGTCTCGCCTCAGGAACACATTTATTTCTCGGGGGAGGGGAAAACACCCTATCACCCGTGCATCTATGAAAAAATGATCACCTCTCATGGACACGAGGACGATATTAGGTATCTGTGGAAGGTTGCGACCGCCCCACAGATAAAAAGTATTTCGTCTGGACTGTTTGGGAAGCTCTATTGTACGGCTGTGAAAATGTCCTTGCTTTGTAAGCCGTACTTTACAAACACGTATACATGCATGGCAGCTTTTACATAACGCACTATGAAGTCCGAGCAGTATTTCATTTTTTTTTCCCCCTTCCTCTCTCTCTCGTTTATTTTTGCTTTAAATGTTATTTAGCTTTAAAAGTATTTTGTCAGTTCCCCAATAAAGTTGTAAGCTGTTAAAGCATTTGTTTTGCACTTTTTTATGGACAGTGTAGGACGAGAAAGCAGGAAACACAAAGTGTGTGTCACAAAACCTATTTCCCTCCAAAAAAATTACATACTACAAACAGATAAAGTGATTCTGGAAATATTAAGACTTTTACACCAATTAGTCATCACTGTATTGCAAGACTAAATGTTATATTATTTATTTGTCATGGTAGAAAAAAATACGTTATTGTATTGTATGATTAAAGTTATTAATACTATTTATTAATACTAAGAAGTACTAAGAATAATCATGAGAACTGAGAATGAGGAGAAAATGTAAATTACCGTTTAATTAATACTTAATATTATTTGTATTTTTATTAATACTTAATAATATTAAGTATTTATCATCATGAACATACCGTCACTACTAAAAAAAACATTTACGGCCCTAATAACAGCCATCGTTTGTGTTAGGAAATGGGTTGTGACAGTTTAGTGTATAATTAGTTCATTTCCTTTGTACTGAGCTACTAAGTATTAGAGTTGCCTGTGGTATACTATTACGAGTGTGTCTTTACTTTCTTTTATGTTTCAAATGTGATATGCTTCTGCTTAATGCTTTCAAACATTTTAATGAACTGATGGTGCTACTTGTGAAGTTACATTTTGGTATAATAAATAAATGCCTATTGACCTATTGGCCTATTGATTTGTTGCATTGTGGCATTATTATCATGACAGCTAAGTCTCAATCTCATCAAACTCCTCATATACTGTGAAATTTCTGCATTACAGAATATAATAAGAATCACCGCTGAGAATAATCAGGATAAAAGAATGACAAAATTGCCAAAAGTGTTTTTATTTCCCATACTGAATTAAAATCAATTAAAGTGTTAAATTCATCACTTTTAAAGCAGTTTGACTCTCTCTTTGACTCCTCTTGACCTTTTTTTTTTTTTTTTTAGATTATATTAACAACAACAATAGTGATGAATACCTTCACTCAAATCGTTTTTGTTGTGCATTTGATTTAGTTAGTTAGAATAATCGGTAACACTTTATAATAACTACACACTATGAATGATTAGTTAAGCATTAGTAAGCATTTATTTCAGCCTTTATAAACCATTGTTACAACATTATCATGCATTAGTGAACAGTTTACAAGTGCATCTATAAATGCCTTGTTCTTGAGCATATATATAATGTTAAATAATCATATTTTTATAGTTTATTAATGATCAGTTTATCACTTTTTTAATTATTATGTTATTCACAAACCAGTTATTTACAGTTGTCAGTGTTTAATAAGTCCATTTATAATATCTAAGTAAATGATTAATCAATTATTTACATTTACATTAGTTAATCTTATTATTTAGACACATGATAATATTTGCTCAGTGTGTTAATAAATGCTTTATTAACACATGTTCCTACTGTAATTCATGATTAAGTCAGGTAGTTATAAAGCATTTAGTAGTTGCCAGGTGTCTGTTTTTGTGAGCTCATCTAAAGTGAGGACTATTTATACCCTGTAAAGCATTTATAAAGCAGATGTAAAGACTCTATTCTAAACAGCAAAGTTATACAAACACAACAGAGAGGGATACAGAACACATATTTTTTCAAGATGTAAAAAAAGTATGTGTGTATGTGTTAAAAGAAGATATTTATACATCTTTAGAATTACTTAAGAAATGATTCATGTATGAAACGGCATATGTGAGTGACCATTGCTCCTGTTTTTCAAGTGTGAAGAGAGTAGATCCTTTTGTAAGACATGGATCTTTGTAGCCTGAAAAATGTGTAATAAGAGGAAGTGTGTATACTCTACTTTTATTACTTAAATTAAATCACATCTGTTCCATTTGAGAGCAGTAAAATATACTGCATATGTTACGGTATACTCCAAATGTTAAATGAATTATAAAATAATTAAAAAGTTCCTTTTTTAGGAAGACTGATATTTCTACAAACACAAGGTCATAAGGTCAGTTGCTTTTACTGACATCAGTACATGCATAAAATAGTAAGTTCAGCATGAAGACTGATAGTTTGCTCAGCCACCAGTGACCAAAAATCAGCTATGAGCTACAAAAAAAATTAACTAATTGTGAAGATAATCACACTTTGCTTTTGAAAAAATGCACTACATCTGATGTTCACAGAATAAAATTTACTACTTACAGCACACTAAAGAAACTACCAATATATTGCAGAATATAATGTAAAAAGCAGAAGTAGCCAGTTTTGAAGTTATAAACCACAGTGGTGAAACTGAAACATATAGACATGCAAAGTAACAGTATTTGAGACCTATAAGCTAAATGTTCCTTGTTCCTTTTTTAGGTCAGCAGTGCTGTGACATCTAGAGACATCAAGCAGATACACACGTGGACAAAATTGTTGGTACCCTTCAGTCAATGAAAGAAAAACTCACAATGGTCACAGAAATAACTTTA
>JAUMHI010000052.1:14658994-14671914 GCA_032359435.1 Enteromius unitaeniatus
CTGCTGTTTTCCCCACCTGTAAGTCGCTTTGGATAAAAGCGTCTGCTAAATGAATAAATGTAAATGTAAATATATATAATGTATGTATGTATATTAGAAGGAATGTGTTATTATTGATAAAGTGATCAAAAGTAATAGATTTTTTGTTCACTTTCTATGAAGTGAATCTCTTATCTTGTGAGATGCTCTTTCTCAGAGGACATGTTCATACCTGCGTCTGTTTGAAAGCGACTCTTCTGTTTCATTGTTCATTAGAACAAGACTCGATCCCCCTTGCCCTCCTTCATGCATGACCTCAATCTGTGAAACAGAAAAGACTGAACACACTGCTCAAAAACCACATATAGTATGATGCAAATGAAAGAAAATGGCTAGAACGTATGTGTAATAATGATATACAGAAAAATATTTCAAAGGAAAGATTTTCAAGGTTTTTATACATACACATTCTTATTAGTTAGTATGTTAAATAGAACAATGTACAGTATTTGGTCATGGCTTAATAGGTTGCCTAATATGCTGCTGCTGTAGTTTTAGATTATTGCTGCTGCTGCAAAGCGAGTACATTAACTGGTGCTAATGCATATGCAGATACAGTGCTGTAAGTAGTGATGGGAATTTTGACAGTTCTTCATCAATCGAGTTCTGTCTTGCTGGGGGTCACAGACTTCTGCACAAACTGTTTCATAGAGCTCTGTGTTGGTTTAGGTGCTTGTGGTCGTATACTGCAGCAGGAGCAGCAGCAACAGTTGCAGTAGACACACTGGCCTTCATCAATATCACTCAGTTGGACAGGTGGACAGTTCTCAGATGCCTGTGCAGGTTGTGGCGCCGGTTCTATATGATATTCTTTTCTTGCAGACTCTACACTCTGCCTTTCTATTGTCAATAAAATTGAAATGGGTCGTTAACTTCTAAGAGCCATTTTGTTCGCGACAGACCCATCACTAGCTGTAAGTAATTAAGACATACTACTGCTCCACAAGCCTGTATAATACCTGTAGAAAACCTATACAGGTGGAGCTGGGGAGGTGGAGGACAGAGGAACCGTGAAATGCTTTTGAGGATGTAAACCAGCAAGCTCATTGGCTGCACGTGCAACATGAACCAATCAGCTTGTGCCAAATAGTTTAACATTTCTATCAGATTTGACCATGTAAATGACACAAACTGATATACCTTGATGCCACCTTTGGCTTTGGCTCGGATATTCCTCCTCTTTGCCAGCTCCGCGTCACTGGGCTGCTTACTTACGGAGGAGTTTTCTGTAGCTTTGCGATTTGATGCTGTTGAGTTTAAAAACAGAGTTAAACAAGCTGGAAGGCATTCATATTTTTCTCTTAAATAATTCAGGATACAAAGCCACGTCAGTTTATCTTCAGGTTTTAAAACAGAAACCAGAACAAGCATCTGGAAAAAAAGGTTGAGGGATTGCAAGGCATTGAAAAAAAAACCCTCACACACACAAAAAAAAAAAAAAACTGTCTGTACATGCACGCATTTCCGTTGTCTTTTTGACACTCACTAGGTGTCGTCTGATGTGGGATTTTAGGTGAAGTGCGTTTTGGTGAAGATTCTGGTCGAGGTGCAACTGGTTGCACTGGCCTTGTTTGCTTTGCAGAAAGCTTTTTTAGACTTGCGTGTCTTTTCTCAAACATTTCTTGAACGTCATCCAGTCGTTTCAGTGCAGTTTGAGCCTTGCTCTGCATGGGACGAGATAAAGAGGATTATACACAAACTCAGTAATTTAGCAAAACAGTCTGTATCATTACAACTACAGCTGGCCCCATAAGTCTGAAACACAATTTAAAAATCTGGGATTCATCTAGTTTTACCTTTTTGAAATATTAAATAAATCATACATATTCAATATTCAATACTGTTTATAGGTCAGTCATTGGATAATAAGAAATGAGTGCTGCTGTCACTAAAAGGAGGATATATCAAATGCAGTATAAATTCTGAGATTTCAATGCAACTTAATATAATTTGCAATAGTTTTAATATAATGATTTAATATAATAATATTTTAAAACAAACAATTTGGTAACACAGTAAGAATCTTACTAACTTTATTAATCGCACCCAAAATAAAACATTTTGTTTACATAATATAAATATTTGAAAAATATTTAATGTTTATATATAAATATATTTATTTATAATATAAATTATATATATAAACACGTAAATAATTGTAAAAAATTATACTGTAAAAATATGTGTATTTATATTTAAATAAATATGACAAAATAAATTTGACAGCACTATTGTCACGGATCGCGCCTCTGTGGCCCTCTCCAACGGGCAGCAGCGGGAACCTTCCCCCGAATATTAGTTTCCACCCGGACCCTTTTGACCCACGTACCCCCGTTTTCGGCGCGCCGGAGAGTATTTAAGCTGGGCTCTGACTATGAACAGACGCCAAGTCTCTATTTGCCCCAGCTATAGTTTCTGAGCGTTTTTCCTTGTCTTGTTTTTGATTACCCGTGTTTGATTAACTGCCTGTTCTTTGACTTCCGATTTCTGCCGCCTGCCCTGACTTCTTTGCCTGGATTACTTGACTACGATTTGTATTCTCTGTGATTACCCTGTTTGTTGTGAATACGACCCCTGCCTGTATGACCACGCTAATAAACCGTTGCTTATGGATCCGAACGAGTCACGCGAATCATTACAACTATATGTTAGTATTTGTTATTTGACCCTATAACTCTAGCACTTATTTTAATTATTTTCTTTAAAAAAGCAAACAAACAAACAAACACTAGCTTTTCTAATCTTTGCATTCTATATATCTATTTTCTTTTTATTTATAATACACATTAACAAACCACAAAGCAGGATATTAACTATATAATTTTAAAAAAATGGAGTGTGTATTTACACTAAGAGCAAATATCCTCCTTTGTTTGCAGAGGCTATTTACACTAACTCCACCCACCAATGTGTGATTGGGCTAGTCAACATTACACACCATCTCCAGTGGGGCAGATGGTAAAACATGCATCATACTCATTTTGACGCGATCCCAGGTTCGAATCTCTTTTTCTACCTTTTCAAATTTCAAATCACATTAGAAAAGCATTTATTTTTAATAAAAATGAAGGAAATTATCAGTATGTTAAGAATAAGGTATAGGGTAGGTCTAGGCAGTACGAAAGAGGATTAGGGCCAAGCAATAATAAAAATAAAAAGTTTCAAATTTAAAGTCGTTAAATTTAGATTAAATTTAAATTAATCTGATAAAAAAAGTTGAAATAAAATGTTGAGAATAAACTCGTTAAATTACGAGATTAAAGTCGTTAAATTTCGAGAAAAAACTGGTTAAATAACAAGAACAAAGTCGTTAAATAACGAGAAAAAAAGTAGAAGTAAAAGTGCAGAACAAAAGACTTGTTTTGGAGCGTGCCCGTCAGTGTCTCCAGAGGCGTAGCTCGTAGAGTAATATGCTTGAGTAAAACATGCCCGATTGACTGAAACCATTTCTTGCCGAACTCTCTTTCCTTGCTTATTCATCACATGATACATCAGAAAAGTGGATTTTAACTGCCTTAATTATAATGCATTCATTAAGTGGTAATACAGTAAATTGATTATTCATTTGTGTATCGGAAAGTATTTTAAATGCAGTTATGGCACAGTGTTTCATCTGCATTTCTGCATTAAACTCTAGTTTAAGTCACCATGGAGTCTGTGGTTTGATTAGAGGTAAAGGGCTATTACTGAGAGCTTGTCTGTCATGTTCCATGTCTGTCTGTGTATGAGTTCGTGTTTGGTATGTTCCGGTGTCCCCCCTGTCCTTGTGTATTGTTGGTCCAGTCCGTGCCCATATTTGGTAGTTCCTGTCTAATTAGTTGATTCCCCACACCTGTGTGTCCTTAGCTGTCTCCCTTATTTCCTATCTTGAAATTTAACTAGTTTAATCTTGAAATTTAACTAGTTTAATCTTGAAATTTAACAAGTTTATTCTCGTTATTTAACAAGTTTATTCTCGTTATTTAATAACTTTTTTCTCTTAATTTAAAGACTTAAATCTTGAAATTTAACAAGTTTATTCTCGAAAATTTAACAAGTTTTTTCTCGTAATTTAATGACTTTAATCTCGAAATTATATAATTTTTTTTTATCCTCTAATCTAATCTAATTAGATTAGATTCTAATCCTCTTCCATAAAGCAGGGCTTTATTGTCCAAATAAGGTGGCATCCATTTAATAATTTGAATTAAAATGTAGTTATTATTGCATACTGTCTTATAATTTATTACAATAATGAGCTGCAGATAATTGCCACTATTTGCCATAAGTACATGTAGTATGAAGAAAGAATATTCTAAAATAGTGTAAATGGCATCCATTGCTAAGAAAATATGCTATTTTAATTTAGTGTAAATAACCTCTATTGCTATGTACACTTGCAAACAGCAAAAAAAAAAACCTTGCTACATGTACTGCATTAAGCTAACTCTTTATAACATTAGCTATAAAATGATTTAGAAGATTTTTTCATTTTTAGTTCATGTTGACCAATGTAGCTGAAAAACGTTGACAAATGGAATCCTACAGCAAAGTGTTACTAGCCATTTGATTAATTAATAAAATTAGACTTTGGGATTTCGGATTTGACTGTATATCTGCTTTATTTGTACCTTGACCCATTCTGAGAGGATGATCTCATACTGGTTGCTGAGATCTTTGAGGTGACTGAGCTGCTGCTCTTTGGCTGAATTCATGTAGCGCTCGATGTCCTGGAGCGCTGCTTCTGCACCTTCCTGTGTCTGACATCTGTCTACAGCCTGAGAGGCCAACAGGTACACTCCAGACTCACACCACTGGTTCACCTGCCACACACAATGACCACATCAATGCATCTATTTCTCTTGGAAGAAATGAAAACTGTGCAGGTTATTTAATTTGGTAATATTATAGCCACAGAATTTTTGTTTGTTGTTAAACACACAGATCATGATGTTTTATGTGTTATCTAAACTGAAGGCTGTAGATATTTCACAAACAATTACAAAGAAGCAACACACTGAATTAAACAACATTTTAAAGCAGAAAAAAAACCCTTTTATTTTCAGTGCAATCGTTAATTTGACAGCATAGATAATAGAAATAGTATAGAAGTAAAATACTATATACAGTGCGTAAACACTATTGTAGTTTTCCTTTTTACCCTTACATGTAAATATATGTGTATATACATTATATATATATATATATTTAATTTAATTTTTTTATTCAAGATACATAAACTAGTCTTACGTTTTTTTAAAGTTTTGTAAATATCTTTGCCTTCTGACAACCTGCATGTCATTTCTAGAAATCAAACCTTTGCCGTAACTTATATCACTCACACAAGATAAAAACTTAATGTTAATTGATTACTCCACCCCGAAATAAAAATATCTTAAATTCTCTGTTCTGAGGATGAACAAAGCCTTTGCGGGTTTGGAACGACATGGAGGTGAGCTGGAGTTACACTTTAAAGTGTCTGTGTTTTAATTTGCCAGGATGTGTGTTGTTTCACGAACCTCATCGATACGTTTGTGGATTTCAAGTGATTTGGTCAGAATGTCATGTTTCTTTTTGGCCTCGTTGCTGAAGTCGTCACAGATCCGACGTAGTTCGATACACTTCGGCCGGATGGAGTCAACGGCGTAGTGGTTACTTTGAATCAGCTGGTCACCATGCTGAGCGTGAAGCTGAGCTTTCTGCAACGACTCCTGTACAGATCAATAAATACATTAAAGCTTAACATATGAGGAATGATTTATACTGCTATCTTGACTGCAGTGTCGTAACAAGATGTTCAGTTCTATTCACCGCATGCTTTCACAAAACCTGCTCATGCTTGACATTGGAACAAGGCCAAGAAAAAAACATGCTTTATCCTTCTAGATAAGCTGGTTACTTGATGAAGTTAAGTTAAAAATCTTGGCAGTGACACCAGAACACCAACATTCCTTGCTCAGAACCAGCATCTAAACATGCTTTGGTAACCAGTACTGCTGGTCTGTTCAAGATACACTTATGATTGAATCCTTTAGAAACCAACGTCTGAACAAAAACAAAAGAAAGACAAATGTTAATAAAAACTTTCAATGTGATCAAAAATGCTAATGTGTGACCCTGGACCACAAAAACAGTTTTAAAGGGATCATATGATGCAATCTCAAATTTTCCTTTCTGTTTAGAGTGTTACAAGCTCCTGGTGCATAAAGATGATCTCATAACCAAAGAGATATTCTTAATGTAATAATGTTTTCTTATTAAAAGAACCTGCTACTTACTATTCAAACACGAGTTTTGAGCAGTAAGGCTTGTCATTTCTCTGATCGCAAAAAAGATGCAATGCAGCGTGACACGTAAATAGACAGCACTACGTCATGATAATAAGCATCATGATCATCCCTGGAAGCAATGAATGGCCCGTTTGTAATGTGCTTTATTGTTTTGGTGTCATTACGCCTGGCTGCGGCCTAACATTTCTGTCACATGCTTGCAGTTTTCAGCCAATCACAGTGCACTGGATAGCTGGCCAATCAGAGCAAACCTCGCTTTTTTAGAACGATGAGCTTTGAACTAAAATCGACTTGTTTCTTGAGGTGGGGCTTAGAAGAGAAACAATAATGTAGAGTGTTGAAAATAATGTGTATTTTACATCGTAATCCGCACAAACAAATTGTATTACACCAAATACATAAAATAATGTTTTTTTTAGCAACATCAGTTGACCCCTTTAAGTCGCTGGGGTGTATTTGTAGCAAAAGTCAAAAATACATTGTAGGGGTGAAATTTTCAGATTTTTCGTTTTTGCACAAAAATCGTTTCTGTTCTCATCAAGGACGTTTGCAACAGCACTAAAAGTCTCACTGTCCATAGAGCTGCAGGGCAATGGGTTGCAACAGCAGCCATAGAGGGAAACTGAATAGCATGTACCTCCAGACCGCAGACATACTTACGCCAATTTCACACTGCACGAGTCAGCAGGGCATAAGCAGTGCGGAAGTGGCGCGTATGCTGAGCAGGAGCAGCGCGCGCCAATTGTGCTTTCACACTGGCAGCATTTGTCCCTGCCCCTGCGTGCTGTGTGAAAGCTCTCATTTATATATATATATATATATATATATATTCTCGAGTCTTAAATGGGAGGTAGCGTCCGATTCCGATTAAGTCTGAAACCACGTGATCGGATTTGGACATCCATAATAAAAAGTGTGACAGACTTTCACTATAAACTTTATCACTTCATTAAAATTCAACAAAACCAAACAACAAAGTTTACTTTCAGAAGCCATCACCTATAGGCTTGTAGTAAGCAGTCTCTTGCCTGGAGACTCACTTTTGGATAACAAAAAGACCTCTGGCCATTCTGTTGGGTCGTATTTGGCCAGTCACAGATACCGTATGGACAGTCCGACCCAATAAGACTGTTTTTCAACATATCTAGCTCTGTCGAGATGCAGAAATTATTTTATGTAGACAATTCTGGTCAGCACCATGCTTTTCCAATGAGGGGGAAATACAGTGATTGGGGGATTTGAAGGTGACTTGGGAAACTACCAGCAGAACAAACGGTTATTGTTGAGCCCAATATGGAAATATGGCTTTGCATGCCAGTCCTAAATTTCGATTGGAAAAAATTTGACCTGAGCTTTGTCCTCCAAAGTTTTCAGATCCCCCAGTAGATGTTCCACACGAGCCACACAGTCCCCGGTGTCGGACAGGCCCAGCAAGGTCTCCGTCAGGCCATCCAGAGAAACTTTTACCTGATAAAACAGATGCAACAGACTAATTTCAGCTTGGTTGACTAGTCAAGCGCTCCAGGGATATTTGGTATAATGGCTGCCTACTAAGTTTACAGAGGCACATCCATTGCAATCGTACCTCTCTGAAGTCCTGCTCAAAGTGACGTAATTGTAAGCACTGCTCTAATTTGAGGTGATGCCTCGACCAGAACTGTTCAAACGCATTCTCCGTCTCATCGAGCTGGGCTAACAACCTGAGACAAACAAACAAATGCGTTTACAGTGTGCATGTCAGAGGAGACGAAGTGAATTAGATTTCACAGAGGAACATGAGATGACACCAGGCTTTAAAGAATAATAGCACACGAGAACTACGCAAGTCTGGTTGAAATCGAGGAAATGGCTGTAAATGTAATAAAAAATGCTTATCTTTCAGCGGAATGTAACTTGTTTGGTGACTTTCTTTATTATCTGACGCCATCAAGATCTTTATTTGCATTCCTGAAGGTTTAAATATTCATTAAAGTCATTTTTTCAGCTACAAAATGTTAGCACAAATTTTTTTTTTTTCCCCTTTCTGAAATGTATTATTTGAAAATTTGTCTGGTATTTCTAAATATTACTATTATTTTGATGTAACATTCCGATAATGTTTACAAAACAATGAAAAAGAATGTTCGCTTTTCCAACATTCTTTTGTTAGCTGGGATTCTATGTGTGCAACAGTATTGCAATTAATGGTGTAACATTTTGTGTTCAGCAAAATCTTTTCACGAACCTCTCAACAGTTGTTTGGTTCTCTACCTCATCTGGGTTCAAAATGTGGCTCTCGGCTTTGCTTGCCTGGTCTTTGATACAGGACCGCAGAGTATTTCCTTGCTTTATTGCTAATTTCAGCTCATCCTGTGCAAGAAGAAGGAAACATGGCATTTAAATATTGAAACAATTTGTATATATGCAAACCATTTTAAGATAAGTACAGGTCATGTTTTGTTGTTCCACACCACAGTTCCCATAAATAAATAAAACACAAAGTGGCCAATAAATAACGGACAGAATCAAATCAAATGCCAACATTAGAACCAACTGCTGTTTTATAAATGTAATGCGCTACCTTGAGCTTATCATGCTTTTCGGTGTGTGTGATGAGCAAATCTTTGGTGCACTGCACGTCATTAGGAAGTTCGGTTTCTGCCAGGTCAGTTCCAAACTGCTGCAGCATCTGTGCTGTGCTCTTCACCGTCAATGCAAAGTTCTCAATGGCCTAGGGCACAACATTTTAATACAGTCTGAACAGATAACACGCATGGGAGGTTACATATCTTGCTTATACAAGACTGAGCCTTTTTTGCATTGTACATGCAGCACATTTGTGTATTTGTCTGTTCGTAAATATCATATTCATGTTTAACTTGCGTACTGTGCGATGGTGAATCCATTGACTGTGGCAGTAGTCCAGGGTTCCCCCGAGATCGCAGGTTAGCTGGCCTTTGTCAACATAGCCATGCAAGTCTGACAGGGAATTTAGCATAACAATCTACAAAAGATGGGAAAAGAACAAAGAATTATCCATAATATACATTACTGCACTAGGGTTGCAGAAACTACAAAATTGTTCCACATTACTACATTGTTGCAGGTTAAATGGTAACTCCACCCCACAATGAAAATTTGGTCATTAATCACTAAACCCATAAAAGCTTTGTTCATGTTCGAAACACAAAACCGGGAGGTTTGTGACAGTCCCATTGACTGCCAGGTAATTAACACTGTCAAGATCCAAAGTGGTTCAACTGTAACGTTATGAAGAAATGAGAATTATTTTCGTATGCCAAGAAAATAAAAATAACAACATTTATTTAATAATGTGTGTCCACTGTTTCCACCATAGCACCATTTTGAAGAACACAAACAGCATATGCAAATCTGTGTCATCTGTTTTCATTCAAATACGTGTAAAATATTGGATGAACAAAGCTTTTACAGGTTTGGAATTACATGGGGCAAGTTAATGACAAATTCACAGTAACTCACAGTAAATTCTGGAGTAAACATTCACGTCTGATAACCTCAAACCACGCAAGCTTTCACAGGAAAACACACTTTGCAAAGTGTAAACATGAATGCAAATATTTTAAAAGGACATATAGTGCAAATAAAGGCACTTTCTGTTAACTTTTGTTTAATTTAAGCTGTATATCCTCTTTTGTATAAAGTCTATATTTTTTTATAGTGTATGGTGTTACATTGCAATGCCAACCAAGCATTAAAAGCACTTCTTTACGCTAAACTGATAAAGAGCTTTTAAAGAGCAGGTTTAAAAGGTTACCTACTTTAGTGTGAGAGCTAAGGCGACTCCACCTCAAATAGGGCATCTCTCTTTTTGATGATGCAGTACTGAGCTTAACATAGATATGTATACATATGTATATATATATATATATATATATATATATATATATATATACATATATGTATATATATATATAAACAGTACTGTGCAAAAGACTGAGGCCACTAGTATTTCCACCAACAGAAAATGTTTTAAGTGGGTTATTTCTATCTTTTGCAGCAGCGTGTCAGATAATATATCAGTTTACATTTCCGAACATTATTTTTTTGTCATTAATTGTAATAATGCAGTGAGATTCATTTCTGCAACAGCCAGTGCTCCACACAGAGATCTGATCTGAACATCATCAGGTCTGTCTGGAATGACCTGAAGTAACAGAACAAACTGACACAGACTAAATCCAGAAGAACTGTGAATATCTATGAAGCACGCGGGGAAAATATCTTTGTCTGTCCATCCAATGAAATCCCTTTATATAGAACGGTATCCACTGTATAGCAAAATCCATATCATGGCACAACATAATAGCTGTAGTCAATACTACGTTAATACGTTAATACTACTTGTAGCACCTTGCCCTAGAATAAACAAACTTCTACTTTAGGACCTGTGGTGGGCCAACTTGTTTCGCAGTAAATGTGACCCGTTTGTGAAAATCCAGCTAAAGCATACTATTTTCCACAGAAAATCATCCTTAATAAGGTAAAGTAAAGTGCAGTAACCGCAGCTGCACTATTAAAACAATGAGTATTTTCATGGTTCTGGAATACCCCCATTCATTTCATTTGTATCTATCAAGCTCATCTACAAATTACATTTTGTGAAACTGGAATGTGTACATTGCAGCACAATCTTCATTTCTTTAACGTCACAAAAGAAGAAGCATGCAGATGACAATCTCATGCAACGATATATATGGCAGCCATAGCATATGAGTATGTGGAAAAGTTGCATTACACACATTCACCGCCACTGCGTTGATGTACGAGCAGCGATAAGGCAGAAACCAAGTGTTTTTGTAATACTGTCTCCTGTATCTTCTAAAGTGGTGTTAAAACAGTGTTAGAGATTATCTGTAAACAATCCATAGATTTACACCCTTAAAACCTGCATAATGCAACAGGGTCACAGGGTGTGTAAATAATTTAGTGGATGAGCGATCATGGTTACAAACACTCCAGGGGAGCCATGCGCATCATATGGCAAATGAACGGACGTGCCGAGGGTCCAGATAGACAGAAGCATGCTTACCGGTACCTTCAGTTTGAAGTCATCCCTATGTAACCGCATACTGACATCAGCGAAGGCCCTCTGGAGAAGACGTGAGGGTTTCAGAACCAAAACAAGCTGGAGATTTCCTGGAAAGGAGCCCTGCAGGTCAAGAAAGAAAATTACACATACAAGTTTTGATTTATTTCTTCCACAATTCTGTGACATCAACTATATTTGTTAATGAATTTATATTGATAAAGATATCATATATATATATACACACACATACACACACACACACAAGTAATGCAAGGAAAATATATACCTTTTCAAGTAGTAAATAAAACAAAGATTAAGTAAATTACTGTGAATACAGTAGATATTTTAGTTTTTTGTTGTTGTTTTTTGTTTTTTGCAATTGTAATTGTTTTTAAAGTTTACTAGCCATTTCTGAAAGAAAACTGTTTCAACAACTGTTTCAAATTAAATCACTAAAGAAATATTACTAATATTACAGTTACACTTTTGTTAAATAATTCTTACTTTAACATATATTTTATATTTAGTCCCACTTTATAAGTGTCCCTAATTGTTACGAATCGAGGCAGGGAAGCATGTGAGTTCACATGCAAAAAGGGTTTATTAAGCTCAGGGTCAGGACAGATAGGATCGAGCACCGGCAGACAGAAACAGGTGGAACTGATTGAATGATTGAACAAAACTAGCAACAGCTGTGGGGGAGAGATGCATACTGGGAAATGGAGTCCGGATATGGAAACAGACACAAAAACACAGAGTTCTTAGAGAACTGGAGTGCCATCAACAGTCTTTAGCTGTCAGCTCCAGCTGGGTGTGACATAGCCCCCCCCTTAAGGAGCGGATTTCAGATGCTCCTGATGCTGAAAATGGCAGAACAACCACCAAGGAGGAGCGGGTGGTGGAAACGCCCACCTGGGTGGAAACCATGAAGAGGATGCCCACCAGGGCCGACCCAACAGTTCTAGTACCCTCCAGGGCAGTGCAGATGGCAGGGACGCCCACCTAGCCGGCGCAGACGGAGGTGACGCCCACCAGGGGGGAGCAGACGGTGGAGAGACCCACCAGGGCGGAATCCACGGAGGTGAAGCCCTCCAGGGTGGAGCAGAGGATTGCCGAACCCTCCGAGGCAAACCCATCAGCAACGACGCCCTCTTGGATCGAACCATCAGCGTCGACGCTCTCCCGGGTGGCGATGACGGTTGGAAGGCCCTCCGGAGCTGACCAGGCAGTGAGGATGCCCTCCAGGGCGGAACAGACGGTGGAGAAGCCCACCGGGACGGAGCACACGGAGGAGACATCCTCCTGGGCAGAGCAGGCGGCAGAGAATCCCACCAGGGCGGAGTAGGCGGCAGAGACGCTCACCGGGATGGTTCAGGTGGAGGAGACGCCCATCTGGTTGAAGCCGACAGCGAGGCCATCCTCCTCTTGGGGACACCAGACTGACTTTGCGCCCTTGAAAACCAACCAGACTGAGAACGCGCCCTCTGAAACCCAACAGTCAGTGATTTCGCCCTCCTAGACCAACCAGACTGAGAATGCGCCCTCTGAGACCATACTGACAC
>JAUMHI010000052.1:14672014-14706452 GCA_032359435.1 Enteromius unitaeniatus
GGAGATGAAGATTTCATTTTTCAGCACGACCTGGCACCTGCTCACAGTGCCAAAACCACTGGTAAATGGTTTACTGATCATGGTATTACTGTGCTCAGTTGGCCTGCCAACTCTCCTGACCTGAACCCCATAGAGAATCTGTGGGACATTGTGAAGAGAAAGTTGAGAGACACAAGACCTAACACTCTGGATGAGCTTAAGGCCGCTATCGAAGCATCCTGGGCCTCCATAACACCTGAGCAGCGCCACAGGCTGATTGCCTCCATGCCTTTCTGCAAAAGGATTCCCGACCAAGTATTGAGTGCATAACTGAACATAATTATTTGATTTTTTTTTTAAATATACTTTTTTGTATTAAAAACACTTTTCTTTTATTGGTCGGATGAAATATGCTAACTTTTTTAGATTTTGGGTTTTCATGAGCTGTATGCCAAGATCATCAATATTAAAACAATAAAAGGCTTGAAACTAGTTCAGTTGTGTGTAATGAATCTAAAATATATGAAAGCGTAATGTTTATCAGTACATTACAGAAAATAATGAACTTTATCACAATACGCTAATTTTTTGAGAAGGACCTGTATATATACCTACACACATAAAATTAGAGAAAAATCAATTGAAAATATAAAGTAATTTAATAGTCCAACTGGACCTAGCTTGTTCAACTTTAATTTAATTGATAGGCCTATTGATTGCACATCTTGATATTATACATCATGTTCTTTTTTGCTTGCAATGCCATGTTAACTGTATTAAGCTTCAGCAAGAGCCTGTACAAACCGCTATCCGTGCCAGAGAAGTGATTGCTGAGTTCCATTTGTCCTTTCTGCGGTCCAGGATGATAATGAAGCCAATGCTAGCAGCATCCATGCTGAAGGATGAAGGACAGAAACAGACAAGTCAGATATTAAAACCAAAACCAGCTGACCGAAATCAAGCAGAAGAGTGCTTGTTCTTACAGTTGCTTTCACTATACATTTTGAACATCGTTACCAAGTGCAATGAACTTAAAAATAAATGAGGTTTCACCTTGGTATGCTGGTGAGGTATGTGACAACATTAACAAAATCTTCATCGGACACTTCATTAAATCCTGAGAACTCTGGGAAGGTGATGATGGGAGATCCATCTTTTCCTCTTCCTCCTGCAAAAATTTTATATTTTGACTACTTTGCCTAATTTAAAAAATGTCAACATGTTGAATGGCACTCTGGTAATATTTATGTATTTATACTTACTAATTTACGATATTTCTAAAAATGTAATATATTTATATTTAAAAAAACCATGATAATTATTTTTAATAATTGTAATGAATATATATACTGTATATATACACCTGTATGTATGTGTATATATATATATATATATATATACACATACAATTGAATTTTTTATACAACACACACTGAACGAACATGCATGCAGCAGATTCCAGCGTTATGACCTACATATTTGTTTTATTTGTATTTTTTTTATAGGCCATACCTATTAAAAAGAAAACTCTTAAATTTCATGATTCTGGCACCATCCTTAAATTATTTTGTATTTATCACACCCTTTTTACTTTTATTTCACCTAGATTTATTATTATGTATTTGACTATGTATTTGGAAAATAAAAACCACCACCTTTCAACCATAAGGGGGCACCAGTGGAATCAGAGATATTTATATATTATTTTACTTTATTATTAAGAAAAGAATACAAAAACTCCTGAGGTAACCGCATAGAATAGACCAAATACAAAAACAATCGGCATCAAACTTTAAGGGGATCCACAAAAAGTTAATTTTTATTTAGTTCTGACACATTCATAAAACAATTCATAATAATTCATATTCTCTAGTCTGAATATGTAAAGTTGCCTCTCTAAAGGGGGTTCTTCTTGTGAATTGTGTTCATTCCTGAGGGGAAAAATGTGAAGAAAGAGGTCACATGTTCATCCATTTTTAGAGTTTTGAAGCCACAATGCTTCACTTGGGTGATGTATTATGCTCCAAATACAGGCAAAAAGACTTGTTTCCTTTCCATTTATATTTACGATACGCAAAACAAAAACACAACCTACACTCTACCTACCCCCAACCCACATCCTGTGTCTCATTCTGAAATAGGACTTCATTGGAAAATTTTAGCAGACGGTTGTTCTTACACTTTTTTATATATACAGACATACTAAATAATAACAAATAAACATAAATAATACATTGAAAATAAATAATAGTCAAAAAATATCTGAACAAAAAACAAACAAATCAACAAAACTTTCTAACTTCACTGGAAAATATTCACCAGCATTGTAGTCAAATGATTCAAATTATTATCATGACAGTAACACTTTACAGTAAGTTTAATTAGTTAAACTAAGAATGAATACTTCTACAGCATTTATTAATCTTGCTTAATGTTAATTTCAGCATTTACTGATGCATTTTTAAAATCACAGGTTGTGTTTGTTAACATTAGTTACGCACTGTGAACTAACATGAACTAACAATGAATGATTGTATTTTCATTAACTAACATTAACAAAGATGAATAAATACTGTAATAAATGTATTGTTCAACGTGTGTTAATACATTAATGTTAACTAATGACACCTTATTTGTTTTTAACTAGTAATAACTAGCACATAGCAACATACTAAAAAAACTGCTCTGAACATCATATGAAACCCGGCAGCAATCAACTTTTACAAATCAAGCACAGAACATCTTCCGAAAACGTAAAAATCTGACATTTTAAGAGGTTAAACCTACATATTACATGTATTAAGTTTTTATAATACTTACATTATTATATATTTATACTATGTTACATATATATATATATATATATACTATGTTACACACACACACACACACATATATATATATATATATATAAATCAATTCAATAAATAAAGTAATACAATTAGTGTGTTTGTATATGTGTATCGTGCATATTCATTATGTATATAAATACACAGATATACAGGATATATTTTAAAAATATTTACATGTATATTTGTATCATTTATAATTAAATATATTTAATATAAAAATATAATATATTTATATAAAATATAAAGCAGTGCAACAGTTTAGAACATTGACAATAATTCATCATATTGATGATAATTCAGAATGATTTCTGACAGATCATGTGACACTGAATACTAGATGACTAATGAAAATTCAGCTTTGCATCACAGAAATACTTTACATTTTAAAGTAGAATAAAATAGAAATTTGTTGTTTAAAATTGTAATTGTGTTTCACAAAATATTATTGTTTTTTATATTTTTAATGCAGCCTTGATGAGCAAATGCAATACATACATCTAAAAAATATAAATAATGTAATATAAATATATCTATCATCTCATTTTGGCTGTGTCTGGGTTGAACAGACAGGTTTATTGTTTGGTGTATTACTTCTGCTACTTTTTCTGCCACTAGTGAATGAGACACATCTGAAGTCTATTCTATTAAATTTCTGATGGTCCCCTGTAATTTAGAGTCTTAATGGATGACACCATGCTTTTCAGCGGAAAGCGCCACTTAAGACAAGAGGAGCCAGCTAAATAGATTGGACAAAGTATGCTGGAATTGTTTTTCTCTGTAACATTATGTAACTGGAGCAGTTTTGATGGCTGGTGCAGGCGTCTTGGCAGATGAGGAGACAGGGAGGCAGGCCAGGCCTCAGGAGATCTGACTGGGGTGGGAAGGAATTGAAAAACTCTCCAAGGAGCTGAAAGTTCCCTCCCACTTACATCAGTTCAGTGTGTAAGTTTTTCCACCCTGTTTTCAGAGAGCTCTGCGTGTGCTGAATGTGGTAAACACTTCTGTTTTATTAGCTGAAATTAATTGTTTTGCATAGTTAACTATGCTTCGGTACCACCTGGCAATTTCATGACAAAGGCTTAAAGTGAACTATAAATAAAGTAAAATTCCTTTTATGAATTTTGCAAAGCAGTAGTCAAGAGCTAATTGTTTGATTTTCATCTGAAGCAGGACTGTGGCGTAGCCTAGTGGTTAAAGACCTGAGCTGGCAAAAAAAGAGGTTTCAGTTTCAAACAGAGTCAAAAACTCACCAAAGCCATTTGTGACTAGGTGTTAAATTAAATAAATTGGCTGGTAATTTAATGAGAAACTATAACATAATAAATGCTTTAAGAATGAGTCTGACCTTGCTGACTTGAGTAATGCAAGCAAATTTAATAAAGGACTTACAAACAATCTACAAAAGAAAAACATGTTTACTTTCATTGGTCACATGTTCCATCAAAGATTTATCTAGCATCATCTATGAGGCGGTGAATATGTTAGATTCCTGGAATATATTCAAATTGCAAAGATTTTGCAATATTAAAATATTAGATTACAATGCTGTTTTTAGGGCTGGTATTAACATTCCATACTATTCTTTATAAATAAAAAAATTGTCACATTATAATGTACCGTATAAAAGTGGATATTAATTTGAAGATTTGCTAAACAGTGTTATTAAATTAATTAATAGTTAATCAATTAATAACAAAACTGTTATAAAATTAATTACTTTAAAATTATATATATATTTTTAGTAGTATTATTACTATTACCATTATTATTATTATTACTTCAATATAGATTTTCATTATTTAATAATTAAATGTATAAAATATTATGAACATTAAATTAAATTACAAGTTAAATAGTTAAACATCTGATATTGACCGATATCGATAAACTAAAATCTCTAATGTTGTCAGATAATAATTATGGGGGGAAAAAAAAATATATATATACAGTATAAACTGTATATATTTATTTATTTACATTTACATTATAAATTTCTTTATTTTTCCTCAAGAAACAGAGACTGACTCATCGTGAATACATTTTTTAGGCTGGTACAGTCTCACGTCAGTGTGACTAAAAGTTCATTTTGAACCATGGGTTTTGAAAGCACAAAGGGAGATTCACCAAGGAGCCCTTGGATATTTCTCAGTTCATTGTTATATAATACGCATCATGGGAAAATGAGACAGCAGAAGTCTGCGAGTGCTAATGAGCATCTGAGGAAATGGGAGGGCTGGGAATCGTACTGACACGAGTGCATGTGATTTGAGTGCATTAACTTTAGGCACCACCAACAGCCATAGAGAAGAAAGTTACAAAACAACACGCTAAAGAGCAAACAGACGCATCTCACCTGAAAGAAGCGCAAACTGCCTGTGGAGTTGCTCGATTATGTCGACAGCCAGTAACGGCCTGATCTCCTGCTGCATAATCTCATCTGTGAGGAAAGAGAAGAAAGCACAGGAGCATTACATACAGAGTCACAAAGTGCATCAGTAGCCCGACCCTTCAGAGTGACCGTCTGTACAGCTGCTTCCTTAGAGACGACCTTTAGCCATCAACACAGCCTCTGGTTTGTATCCGTTCATCAGGGAAGCGCTCCTTCAAACAAGCCATTCTTGTATGCCTCTGGCTTTACAAAAGAGCGCTCGAGTGCTTCTATTCTTTACTGATCTACTGAGGGTCACCCTAAAGCTCGATGAAGTCTGTAGACGAACAAAAGTTCCTCTGTACATGTACACAGAAGACTGCATTAACATTGACTTCTCTTTATCAGACCCTGTTAAGCCTCGTGAGGAAATTTGCTGTGGGCTACAAACAACGCCAATAAGTTACTACTGAAATTTTGGGGATGTGTTCAGGAAGTGCTGATGTTAGTCTGAAGCAGATGTGCTGAAGTCAATGCAGTTAATATGTTTGACAGGCAGTGTGTCGCAAAACGAAAAAAATGATCACTTTTTTTATTTTCAAGCACACACACACATCCTTGTCGAGTGTGTTCTACAGGAAGAACAATGTGCGTCAAGCAGCATGTGAAAACCAGATGCTATCAGCTGGCTGTGGAGTCGCAACCATTGACATGAACATGAATTACAATAAGAAGCCAAAGACTTCCCCAAAGGAAAGTCACTGTGACCGGATCATACAGGACCACTCCTGTCGACAGAAAAAACAAACACTAAAAACATACTGTACTGAAATCGTTAAAAAAATAAAATAAATAAGTTTTACATTGTACTTAAAAAATTAAATAAAAATACATATTTGTAATTCATTTCTGTATTTAGATTTATAATTACACCGTTGACCCACTCCTTACACATTAAAGGAATAGTTCACCGGAAAATGAAAATGATGGCATATTTTACTCACCCCCAAGCAAATCCTTGGTGTTTATGACTTTTTTTCTTTCAGACGAATGCAGTCTGAGTTTTTAAAAAATATATCCTGGCTCTTCCAAGCTTGGTAATGCTAGTGGATAGTGGCCATGATTTTGAAGCTCAGCTTACCTCATACATCGAGTCAGAGGTCAGCTAAGAAGCCTCAATGCTCTCATATATATATATATATATATATACAAAAACACATTGACATGATAACCCCCTGAAGGCTTATAGGTTAGTTTTATATCACAGTATTTGCGGATATATCTGATTTACGGAGCTTTAAAATAATGAACTAATAATGAAATATACAGACAAACACAAATTAAAATTGCATATAATAAATCAATTCCTTTACTTTATGAATGTTTACTTGTGTGAGATGATGATACAAATTTAATTTGAAAAAAATCTGCTTTTTACCAGTTAAGGGCAAAATGTCGCTGGCCTTAGAAATAATATCTCATCTAACACAACATCATTGTCATCAGGTTTTTTTTATTTTTATTAAGGATTAAATTTGCTATGTATAAGCAGTTTCTCTGTAGCAGAGCAGATGATGGTCAGCATGCCAAGAGCTTAAACCCCAGAGAAAATCTGCTGTTAGTTACAGGCTTAAGCACACAACACGTTCAAATAAAATACACTCCCACACACACAGACTCCTGGTTCACTGCCCACTGCATTCAGTGAAGCCGGCTAATTGTCAAACTAGACCACAAATCCCTCTTTGACCCACACAGGTCTGGGATGCAACGCTGTGTTGTGAAAAGTACCAACTCAAGCCAAACCACATAACAAAAGAATCTTTTTGAGACAATTGTAGGTTGACAAATATCTGTGCCACTACCAAAACACTGAGAATCTTCCACACTTCACATTTAAAAAAAAAAAACTGTCCACAAAAAATTAATCAGAAGCACTGAACACTGCTAAAACAGCTGATTTTAGTGGGTTGGCACATTTTAGAAAATTTTATAGAGCTGGTGCGAATTTATCCAGAGGCGCTTTTGTGAGCAGGAAAGGTTTTACAAACTGGCGGATTTCTCAAAGACATGTTTCAATATGATACCAACAGTTTGCTTACATCTTATATTCACTGTGTTTGACAAATGAAGATCACATTTTATAGAGCTGATTCAGAATAGTACTGATCGCAAATGTTAAGATAAAAAGTTGTTCCTGTTCAGCCTTCTAATAAATATCAAATTCTTGACATTAAGCGGTTTCTGCAAGTTCTTAGATCTCATCCCAGTAAGATAAAATATGCCTAAATTCTGGTGGCCTTCTCTCAGTCTGGGTCATTTGCAAGCGCACTATACTAAATATTATAACTTTAATTTCAAAGATCTAAATTCTTGAAACATTTTGACTTTATTCTCGTAGCATTTCGACTTTAATCACATTTTTTGGTGGCACTAAAACGCCATCGTACAAAAGAGAATCGACATTTTTAGGAAAAAAAAAACTTTATAAAGGTAAAAATGCCCTCAAAAATCATTTAAAACATATCGGAAACATTTATTTCTATCAGTGTGAACTAACAATCGCACAGAATATGAAGAATATCCCTAACTTTAGGAATCAGCTGTCCACAGCAGTCCTTAAGGTACCAGCAAAATTTAGCAAAATATTGTCTCACTTTTTCCAGCGACACGACTCTCTGTCTTAAGAGTTTCTTTCACACAGAATCTACCAGCTTCTAGAAAAAGGTCTCCAGTGAGCATCTGGTTGGGGGAAGAGATGGTAAAGATGAAAAGGAAATTGTATTCCATGCGGCAAAAAATAAAAGTCATGTTCTGGAGTCCAGCTGGGCTGAGCATGAATGGCCTGAGAGAACAACTATGTTTATGTACCAAGAAGCAGCATTTCCCCAAACATTAGTGTTTATAGGCTCAGGCATTGTATGAACTTTCTGTGCCTATCTTTCCCATTGTGATTCATGGAGAACTGAGATCTTTTTGGTTTATATGGTCACATAAAGAGCAGGACACACCTTAATTTCTGTAAAGTCATTGTTTAAATAGGGTGCACCATGCACGCTCATAAGAAGCATTATGTTGTTTTTTCAGGCTTGTTTGCTTTAGGCCACTAGGTTATTGGGTCCTGTTAACCCAATCAAGAGTATCTGGTTACCAAAGGATGATGAATGGGACTTACAGAGTTTATTGGGTAATTACAGAGCTCCTTAATCACTCAAAAGTTCAACAGTCAGATGATCAAGTGTCAATCACCTGTGCCCTCCCCATCAGACAATACTTGCTTCTGTCGCAGCACAGGTCAGGATGTCAGAATAAAAATGTTAAACTCACTTACAATTGCAATTGCTAAACACACTAACTTGCACATTTAGTTCAACACTGATTGCATTCACATGCAGTGAAGAGTTCATGCCGTGAGGACACTGTGACCAAAATTAGCTAAAAGAGCTTGAGGGTGGAGAGTTGCAAAAATAGATATAGACAAAGATATACATTTAGATATAGATAGATATTTCTTTAAAACAAATGTACACTGAAAAATTACACTGATACATGTGACCCCCAAAATGAAATGACATTTAAATGAATTTCATTATATATTTCTTTTATTTACACTGAAAAATATTTATTAAAATTATTATTAAATAATATATATATATATAACGACCTGAGTAGATGGCTTTATAAACATTTCCCATTTCTGAATTTAAATACATACATTTAAATGCAAAAAAAAAAACTATGTTTGTCTAAATATATAAAATATATCCTGAAAATATAATATAAAAAATATATATATATCTGTTTTTTTGTTTGTTTTTTTCAAATTGAAGATACATTAACATGTTTCTAAGGTTTAAGGAATTACTATTTATAACAAAGCACAAATCTGCTCTCAGAGGTTTCATGTTCCTTTTTCTGCAGCATGCTTATGCTTTCACTTTGGGTCAATGCATCAAGGGTTGCAGTCAAATAGCGGTCACTGCTGCATATTGTGTAAACAAATCCAGTTTGGACCTCGATCATGAGCTCTAGGGGGTCTCAAAGGGATTCTGAACACCTACAGTGTGTACTCTGAGAAACCTGTACCTGCTCCTCCATGACAAAATGAGTGACGATAACAGAATGAACACAATAAGCTTCACTTCACAGCCTGTCTGAATCCCGATGGCAGACGTTTAAGGGGCGTCCACAGGACATCCAGTCCATTGTCCTGCTCTGCTTCCATCTGATCTTTATAAATTAAAGCTGATGTATGACAAAGGAATCTCAAGACAAGGCAGCAAAATAAAATCATTATCAAATCAAAGCCCTGTGAGCTTAATAATATCAGTGGTTGCAGTAAAGCTTTATCAAAGGCTCTGCTGTACACAACTGGGATTTCAATATTTCATGGCAGGTAAGACCCACAATCTATCATATTTCCCCTAAAGAAATCACTAAATGTAGGGGAAGAAGTCCCAGAGCTCCCAACACTCACACATATACCCACACACAAAAATTTACAGTGGGGCAAAAACGTATTTAGCCAGCCAACAGTTCTCCCACTTAAAAAGATGAGAGAGGCCTGTAATTTTCATCATAGGTACTGTGTACCTCAACTACGAGAGACAAAATGGGAAGAAAAAAAATCCAGACAATTCCATTGTAGGAATCTGAAAGAATTTACTTGCAAATTATGGTGGAAAATAAGTACTTGGTCAATAACAAAATTTCATCTCAAAACTTTGTTATATACCCTTTGTTGGCAATGACAGAGGTCAAAGGTTTTCTGTCTGTGAGAGCCAGAAATCTTGCCTGTTTGTAGGTGACTAAATACTTATATTACAGAGGAATTTACCAATTAATTCATAAAAAATCCTACAATGTGATTTTCTGGATTTGTTTTTTCTCATTTTGTCTCTCATAGTTGAGGTATACTGTACCTATGATGAAAATTGCAGGCCTCTCTCAACTTTTTAAATGGGAGAACTTGCACAATTGGTGGCTGACTAAACACTTTTCTGTTGTATGTTCCTGTAGGCATCTATTTCACAATTTCAAAGCAATACAATTTCTGCCTATACTGAAAACAAGGGGGAGGAATTCCTAATTTAAATGATTTAGTAATATTTTTTGTTAATATATATATAAAAACGTTATATAAACATTTTTCAGAAAAATTATGTTTGCAAACAAATTTCTGGGGGTGCACGCACAAGTAATTAATTGCGGCCGGCCCCGCGATTAGTTATCATCCTATTACCCTATCAGAGCGAGGGATACTTCCTATAAATAGTACAAGCCCCTTTTACTCAGTATCTCATTCATAGCATCCCTCCTCCACTTCTAACGCCGCTATTCTGAGCTATCCTTCCTCCGGGGGGAGCGTTCGGGGATCGGGCCGGACTAACCCTCACGGTCACAGGGGTCAAACTCTAGGGCTCGGGAATCCACTGAGCTGTGAACCCTCTCTTACTACTGTATATCCCATTCATTACAAGTACCAACTCGTGAATTGTCTTTTGTCCACCATGGATGAAAGTCAGGTTTGCAAAACCTTTTTGTAAATGATGAATTTTTAATTTTGGGTGAACTACTAAATAAAATCATAATGTGAACTCTACGAATTCCAGAACAAAACTAAGCAAATGCCAGCATACACTGTCCGAATCCCTCTTGATCCACATCCCTACGGAAAAGGAAGCTGCCACAAATGGATACAAATCAGGACGTCAGACAGGATCCTGTATCTGCCAGAATAACACAAAACTCCCTTAAAATGATTAATATCATAGCCCCTGTCACCTGGAACAATCAAGACCTCCACCCCACAATGAATCACACGCAGCAAACAAGCCATTATAAAGCGAGAGAGTGTTTGGCCTATAACCGTAGAGGCGTTTTTCTACAAACAGAAAGCACTCTGAATCATTTTGCATTGGAATGAATGATGAAAACAGCTTTGAGTAAGCCAGCTGGCCTAATTCAGAACAGTTTGTGTAAAAACAACCACTATACACTAGGATGTTCAGATGTGGGCTGTGTAAAGCTATGTCTGACCCAGTCTGGACAGGTGCGTTTGATTACCCCGGCATGCTTTAAAGGGGCTCTCGAGGGAGACTTTGAGGACATTGGCCTCTGAACTAATCGCTTATGTGTGTGGATTTAGTCTAGAAATGTTTCCAGAAGGGGAAAGCGAATATAGATACAAACAATGTCAGTTCTATTTTTTTACTTTTAGCTTATTTTTGAAGCTTTTTTCTTTAGTGGCATAAGATGGAAACACGCCAGTCTAGCATCTGTGAGGCATCTGTACAACAGCAGAATAATAGTGATTCAATAATACTAATAATAGAGTTATTATATTACTACTATATATACTATTATATTAATCACATTTTTATCATTATTAATAATAATTTTATTATTAGAAATAATTAATTCAATTCAATTTAATTTCAAAAGCTTGTCTATCCCAAATGGGGTAGAAAATTGTCTTTAGACAAAAGACTCAACACACAAACATGAATCTAATGACTCAAATTATTATTATTATTATTATTACTATTATTGTTGTTTTTGTTAAAAAGATTAACAACAATGATAAAATGTATTATATAATTATATTTATATGATATAATTATATAAATACAAACTTTGACTGTTTCACTGTTATCAGCTCAAAATAAAGATCATAATGTATTAGTATAATATGCATGTGTGACCCATATTTTTTTACTTTGTTATGGTTCACAATATTAAAATATAATCAAAATAACAATGTCTTCAATTCAATGTATATATATATATATATATATGTTATTATATATTAAGTTTCTTCATAATCAATCAAAATAATATAATAATAATAATAATAATAATAATATTGTCTTCAATACAATTTATATAAATAATAATAATCAATAACTTTACTGATGGTAAAGACTTGTTTTAAGATAAATTTAACTCAGAAATGGCTAGAAAGAAGTTTACAACTCCTTTTCATTTTTGAAAAATGTTTTGCATATTTATGCATGGTTATTTTAAGGATGTTATAATGTTTCTGGTGGAAAATCATACTGATAATAAGAAAAAGGCTTTTGCAGTGCAACCTCTGCATCATCATAATTCATAGTGTCCCTAGAGACTCCCTGCAGCATACGGTGCTCTTGGTTAAGAGTGTGAGTGTGTGTGTTTGTGTGTAGATTTACGTATTAAAATTATTATAAATATATAAAATAAAAAAACGTAAAATCTAAAAAATATTTATGTTTTTCTTTGACTCCGCTCTGATAGAAGCAGTCTGATTGCAGACCTCCACACCATTTACAGTTCCTCAAACCGTTTCATGCACACAAACAAAGCTGAATATGCAAAACAATTCAAAACCACTAAATAACTTGGCGCTTCTGTTTTCACAAGCAAATTAGCCACAACAGTGAATGAACCGGCCAATCTGTCCCAGCCATTTAATCCTCTTCAAGTGCGTCTGACAGTTACCACTGCAGCTCTCACACACACATAACACTTCTCCAGATTTAGAGACTCTCTAATGTGTTTTACCTATATTTGCATCAGAAGCAAACCAGAGTGAAAGAGGAAGTTGAGGACGTATGAGGAAGACATACTTCTCCTCGATGCTAATTCGGTTTCCAGACACACTTCCAGCAAACGATGGTAGGACTCCATTTCCCCAGTCGAGATGCGGACCAAGGAAAAGGACGCTCCCCGTGAGTGGCGCCCACATACCGAGCAGCGGGACGGGACTGTCTGATAGCCATCCATACTGCAGCACAAACCCTGAACACTCCAATCACTACGGCTCACTGGACGGAGCTCGCAGAAGAGTAAAGACAGATCAGAAGCCTTGCCGTCTCTGGATTAAGAGAACTATTCTGGTTCACTTCTCCTGGTGGATATATTTACACCCACACCTCCACCTGAGAGCACCGCCTCTCCATCAGAGCTGTTAGTACACACACACACACACACACACACACACACTCACCTATCAACACCAGAACATACAATACAGTGTACTCTATTCCTAAAGGTGCATATTACTACCTCAGAGAAATGTGTCTGTTTAAGTGTACTGCCCCAGTGATAAGCTGTTGCATCTCTGTACAATTTTTGCAGTTTTATTTTGTGAAATTGTACTTTTAGTTTAGTTTTTATTACATTTTTAAAATTGCAATAGATATAAATTGACACAAAATAAATATTTGAAATGTTTTTTTTTAAACTAATTATAAATATTTAACAGATATCTGGACAACGTTATATGACGTGTAGTTTTGTAATTGAGTAAATTAATAATATTCAACACATTCTCAATGAAATGTAGATTGTAATCAACTTCTTAGATTTCTAAATTCTTAAGACAACAAACATTTGGACTCAAAGTTCTTGTTAAGCATAAATCTAATGTAGTAATCTTAAAATCTAATTTTAGATGTTAAGTTGTACGTTATGACATGAGAAAAAAAAAACATTTTCTAACAGGGCAAGAAAAAAAACAAATCTCTAGAGATATATTCTCTGAAAACTGTGAAATATCTGGTGCGAGACTTACTTTGAAGCAAATAACTAAGCAATTTGACTAATAATTACAGAGAAATCTGCAGCTTATTTACAAATGTTTTTGTTCATATAATGATGATAATGATGTTTTTAGCAGAAAATACTTATACCGCCCCAGACTTCCTTGTGTATCCTTGATTGACTGTGTGTGTGTGCTTTTACTAAGTGAATCTTACTATTTCTCACACTACTGAAAATGCTTGCCTTCATTAACTCACTTTAATATCACTCTAAACCGGTACATGTAACACAAAAGCAAAAATAACCAGTTTTCCATATAACAAAAACAGGGCTGTTAAACTCCAAAATGACAAACGCACCATATAAAAGAGCTTCATCTATAATAGCCCATTCTATACGCAATGTCCAATTTGTGACTTTTCTCATTTAGCAAGTAGCTTTTAAAAAAAACATCTGCCAAACGTGAATAAATGTTGCACAATTTATTCCAGTGATTCAGAGCTGTATTGTTTTTGCACAATCCTGCTCAGTGTTTGGTGCAGTCAGACACGGATGAGAAAGTTCTGTAGGTTAACATGAAGTTCAAGAGTTGTGAAAGTCAGAAGCTAAAATAGACGAGGGTGTTATTCCAAACAGACTTTTTAAAGAATATCTTATCCATTTTATGTCTGTCAAGCTCCAAAACTACAAAAATACATCATAAAAACGGTGTGTGTGACTCAAGTCTTCTGAGAGAGCAACTGAAAGAAATCTTCTTATACAGTATGTTAACTACTAGCACATTTTTCTGGTCACATTGCTATGTGTCTAATCATTATTAAGCCCATAAACCTCTTTTTTCCCTCCTCAGAGCTTCCCACCGAAGCCAACAGAGCTGTAACTCTCTCAGAAAGCACTCCATATATCACTCTCAGAAACACAGAGGACAAGCACAAAGTTCCTCCTCAGGCACAAACACTGTTAAAATCTGCTTGAAAAGACTTACACATAACAGAACCCATTGTGCTGACGGTCCCGCGCCGCGCAAGAGGTCCCAAGAGCCACAGTCGCCCACAAACTCAATCACTCCGGAGTGTCTGACAAGATGTTACGGGAGGTGTGTATCCCTCTGAAAGGCAGGTAGCACACTGACATGCTTTCTACAAATATCTCTGAGAACGCCAGAAGCACCGGTAGTTTCCTCTTCCTCTCTCTCCCAGTGAGACATTCATCACTGCACAGCGCTCTGTGGTTAAAGTGCGTCAGGAAGAAGTTCTCAAAAACACACAGATTCCTTTTCCCCTCACCACCCCAAAACAGAGCCCTGCCACACACACACACACACACACACACACACAAACCCCTCCCCACATCCCTCACACATGAGACGGCATCATGTGGCACTGACTGTTAAATCTGAACCTGAGGACTTTCACAGTGGAAAACAAATGTAACGTGCTGAGACTCAGAAGCAAAAAGTAGGACAGCCCAAACTGTGATGTCATGGATGTCTGAGCGCTCACTTGTAGGTGAGCTAATGTTCTTCAGACATTCCTGTGGACGGAAAGCTAAAGCGTGTAAAATAAAACACTCTTTTTACTCTGGAACCGTCTGGCTCTCTGGAAATCACAGCAAGTCCAAACACTCCAAAACAAGCATATATGTCCTTGAACTGAGAAAAGAATTTTCTGAAATAATTATTTTTTTAATGTAACTCAAGTGGCATTGTCATTGGTGCAAAAAGGACAATTTGTGCAAAAATGTTTTTGATTGTTGAAAGTTTTTGTTTTTAAATAATAATAATTTAAATAATAATTATTATTAATTATTATTGTTGTTGAAATTATTATTATTATTATTGTTGTTGTTGTTGCCATTATTATTTTATTGTAATTATTTAACACTAATAATACAAATTTGATATTATTGCATTCATAATTTTATTTGTTTTAGGTTTTCTAATATTATCGTTATTGCTATTTTAATTAGCAACAACAATAATAATAAGATACACTTGTTAATAATAATAATATTAATTCTAATAATTATTAATATTACAATTATTATTATCATCATTGTGAATTTTACATTTACATTTTAAAATTATTTACTGACTTGCCATAATTTTACTTTATTATTATTATTAGTTTTATTATTATATTATTAATAATAATAATAATAATAATAATAATAATAATAATAATAATATCATAATACTATAAAATATTAATAATTATTATCATTGAATATTATATAAAGAATCATAATATTAATAATTAATGTTCAATATAATTACAATAATAAAATATTATTATCATAAAATGAATAAACAAACAAACAAACAGAACAAAATCGACATTATCATTCTAAAAATTGAAAGTTTAATTCTAAAAACTCCTAATAAATTATAGATCAAAGTGACTTCAGACAATGCCAAGATATAAATCCCGAGATGCATTAATTCGACACCTGCATACTTAAAGCACGCAAGCAAGTACAGTATATCATTGAATAGAGTAAACATTTCAGAACCTTACAGTTTTGGATGCAAATAGTCTTAGATTGAAAAAGTGACCCAAAGTCCTGTCTATGGACCCTAGCAACCACATAGCAACATACTACAAAAAAACAACAAAAAGAAAACACTATATCAGTCAAATGGCAACACACACTGGCAATGCATTAACTTCTAATCTGAGTCCACTAGTATCTACAATATGAGACAAAACAGGCAGATGTAGGATGAATTATGACACCAGAGTGTATTTTCAGATAACGTCTGCCATATAAAAACAGCATATAATCCGATTACAGAACTCTATTTTAAGAGGATTTCTGTGGTAACTCTGATATGGATGTCATACAGCGATACTCACTAATGCCTACTCCTCTGTCTTCCTCTATTATACTGGACTGAGCATCCGCGAGAAAGACTGCAAAACACTCCTCAGCAGCACAAGAGAGGATGAGAGGGTAATGTCCTAAAGCTTCAGTGCCTGACAATCTAATGGAGTCCATTAGCTGAGAAACCATGTTTAGCTCTTCCATATGACTGAAGAATCAATCCCACACTGAGCTTGGGATAAATTAAGCTTTTGTGCAGTGAAACAAGACCTCTCTACATTAAAATGGCTTACTTTAAAGCAATCTCGATAAAATCAATGTAATAAAATGAACACATGGTTTCTGCAAAGTGACTGGATGTCACCAAACCCTCTGAAAAACTGGATCTGGAAGGAGAAACTTCCTGTGTCTGAGCACCATAGACAGTGTAAGTATACAATATTGACTGACATGAGTGAAAAACTGAAGCTATAACAGATATAATACAGAGGGGCACACAAGAGCAGAAGGGGGTGGGGTTGTTGTGGAGGGAAGGAAGTACAATGACCTTCCTATTGTTCACCTTTTTGGATTTGCTGTTGAGCGTCACTGCTGCCGTTTTATTGTGAGTCCAAGTCTTTGGAGATACTGTCTTGTTGAAGGCTGGAATGAAGCCCAGTTTTTAGGGGCAAAAAGCAGTCACAATCAAACCATTTTTCATGTTATAAAACATTTTAAGGTGTCCTTGTTACAGTAGTCATAAATTTAAGTAATAAGTAACATTAATTAACTACATATAAATGCCTCATTCATTCATTCATTCATGCATGTGACCCTGGACCATTTATTCATCTGAAAGCTGAATTAATAGCTTTCCATTGATGTGGTTTGTTATGACCGGACAATATTTGGCCGAAATAAAACTATTTACAAATTTGGAATCTGAGGGTGCAAGAAAAATACTGAGAAAATCAGCTTTAAAGTTGTCCAAATAAAGTTCTTAGCAATACGTATTACTAATTAAAAATGAAGTTTTGATATATACTTCACAAAACATCTTCATGGAACATGAACCTTGGTATAAAAGATCGTAAATTGATCATTTTGACCCATACAATGTATTTTTTGGCTATTGCTACAAATATACCCCAGCGAATTATGACTGCTTTTGTGGTCTAGGGTCACAGGGTTGTTAGGGTTACTTGCATGTTCATAATGTAATTATAATTTATGGTTATTATAAGAGTAAATACATGTAACACTTGGAACAAGGACACCTTAAAATAAAGTGTTGCCTTTCTATTCATCAGAGAATCCTGACAAAATTTTCAATTTTCACCAAATAAAATGAAGCAGCACAACTGCTTTTCAACATGATAGTAACAAAAATGTGTCTTTAATCAGCATATGAGAAAATCTTTTGAAGGAGCATGTGAAGACTGGGGGAATAATGCTAGAAATTCAGCTTTGAACGCACAGCAATAAATTACATTTATAAAAAAAAAAAAAAAGAAAGCTGTGAAATGTAGTAATATTTTTAAATATTACCGCTTTTGCTGCATGTTTGATTTAAAAAAAAAAACGCCTTCCTAAAAATACTGCTATGATATGAACGAGACCGATGTGTGTTTCTATGCTTAAGCTTGTGTGTGTGATGCTGGGTGTTTTATCTCTGTACCCGTGCCCAGTATTTGGCTTGTTTGTGTTAATCCCTTTATCCTGATTAGTTTAGGATGACTGAATAACACAGTTTTATTATTATTTTAAACATCTTTTAAGCAGCACTGGAGTCAGAATGACTGTCGAAATAAAGTGCAGTCAGTCTAAAAACAATAGAACAACTGTGTTAAAGTCACGAAAAGATCTTTGTAACATTAGAAAATTGCTACAGTATACTTTAAAAAATAAAGTTTAAAGTTCTAATTTATTTTCAGGTGTCTGTGTTACAGTGTGGTTATCTAATTAAATACTGAGTAACATTAACTAGGGGTGGCACGGTTCACAAAACCCACAGTTCGGTTCATATTGCGGTTTTAGGGTCTATCTATTGTTTTATTTTTCGGCTGTCATCAAAGGTAATAGAGCGCTGATCGGGCCGCATTTTTCTGTCCGAGCCCGGCCCGCGTCTCAGAGAGCTGTAACCGAATTTTTTTTCTCATACTAATGACATACACGCTTTTTTTTGGGTGGAAAGCCCACTTTTATTAAGCAACTGTAGGAAGGCGTTCGGAAATGTCAAGAGATGAGAGCATCAGCGCACACGGGGCAAAAAGCGCCATTATAACACAGCTCGGGTCTCCTATAACAGGTAACATGAAATCCAAAATATTCCCACACACCAGATTTATACGATGCCCATAAGTCAGTTTGACCGACATGTCAAACAACCAATCACAGTTTTTAGGGGCGTGGAAATGTCCCCACAACAACAGAGCGGTGTGCAACAGTCAGTCAGATAGAAAATCCCAATGAGGCGCTCGTGGTAAACATCTGTTTGAAGCATATCTCTCCACTTTTTAACAACCATAAGCAATTCTGGAGAATTGAACACAATACTGAATCGGCCAGCTGCGATGTCAGCGTCTGTTGTTTTATGTTTAACACCAAACGCGGCTGATATCCCCTTCTCAGTTAGGTACTTCACTTGATCTTCAATAATAGATAGGAGGGTACACACAACTACCTCCTGGACATCTTTTAAAGAGTCTATGCAATAACACGGCTGCGTTTTGTTTCCCGGCGGACTGAAAATAAACACGACACTCCCCCTGGAAATCCGCTCAAATTCAACCAATCATTTGATGACTTCGACACTGCTGAAGCGTTTCCAGTTAAGTGTAACCAGTTAAGGCAGTTGCCAGTAACTTACTGTAGATTTAAATGTATGTTATTTACAGTTTATTCAAAGATAACTGAACATTAAACATTAATACTGGGCACAGAATAACTACAGCTAATTTTTTTTATGTATAATTTATTGTTAGTATAATAGTAATTATGTGTAACATGTAACAAGGACATCATAAAGTCTTACCAAAACAAAAAAGGTAAAAATAAATACAATTTTTTTAACTTTTTTTTTTTTCTTCGTCAAACCTGTATTATGTTTAGCATCACCAAACAAAAAAAGCATATTTATGCACATTCATCTTTAAAAGTGAAGGAAAACTGGTAAAGATGAAATATACTCAAATGTCTCCAATATTTTTACACTTAAACTTGTATTTAAATGTTTTTTAAATGTTTTTGGTCAACAAGTCTGCATTTATTTTATTAAAACTTAAGTAAGAGCAGCAATGTTATTAAATATTATTTACATTCAAAATAACCATTTTCTATTATATATATTTTAAAAGATCATTTATTGTGATGCAAAGCTGAATTTTCAACTTCATTACTCCAGTCTTCAGTGTCACATGAAAATTAGTTTTTGATAAACAGTTACCAATGTAATGATGAATTATTACATACATATAATAACATTATAAATGCCTTTATTATCCATTTATTGCAGGGGAAAGCTATTCATGTTTTTACTTGAACTTTAAAGGATGTGTAAATATGAATTTCAGCTAATATATGCAAACAGAACTGCATTAGGCTCAGCTGCTGTTATTTTATGTAATGCTAGATTGCTTCATCTGGCATGTTAAATATTCATGAGCTCGATACCGAGAAATGCGCAATCTCTCACTTAGCTTTGAATTTAACAGGAGAGTGATGTCACATCTGACCAATCAGAGCACAGAAGCCAGGTTAGTCATCTTGCTGTTACAGGCTGGATGCTCACATCTGTGACTCACTCACTAATGCTGATTTCCTCTGAGCAAAACAGAGCCAGAAATGACTCATTTGTCTGTTGTTTGCCCGCAACTAAAGGCAGGTTTGAGAGGCCGTCCGATAAGTTAAACATTTTTACAACGCTTCTCACTTTTAAAGTCCTTTTCAGTGCAGTGAACTGAAAACAAATGGTTGAACCATTGTTCAAAAAGCCTGCAGGTTTTCAGTTGGCTCAAGCAGCGGTGTGTTATAATGCGGATAATGAATGTAGGAAGTAGCGAGTGTGTGTTTAAAGCACAGAGTGTCTATGTGAATCAATATGGCTGAACTGGCCCATCTCAGTTTCCATGGCAACGGTCTTTATGTCCCCCGAGGGCTGCAGTGGGGGGCGGCAGCAGCGCCTCTCTCTCTTGCAGGACAGCGGGGAACAGCAGCATGGCATAATAACCTACTTCACTCACTGGCACGGGGAAACACCTGGATATTCCCATGCTTTTTGCGGAACAGGAAGATAAAAAATACAACCGACTGAAATAAACACCTTCATAAGCCTCATTTATTTTCTGAATTAAGATATGTCATTCTGACACAAACAGGTGCCATAATCTTATTCAACAATCCTAAGTGCTAAAATTTAACTATTTAAAACATTTTTGCACTTTGATACTCTAAAATCTGTGCTGAGCCCGATTTATTGCTTTTAAAACTAATATTAATTTATTCTATTCTATTGTATTCCACACATTATTTATATTTAATTTAATGATATGGCCTACTATAAATAAATACATGTTTAATACTATTATTATAAAACAAAGTATGGATTTAATGGAATGGAGCCTTTTAAAACATATTATATTAATATTAATGCTAAATATTATTCTATTCTATTGTACGTTATTTATATTTAATTTAACAATAAAGCCTACTTTTAATAAATACATGTGTGATACCATAATAATAATGATTTTTTATATATATATATATATATATATATTCATGTTGATAATGCAGTAGCCAATTTAGCTATAAAATATTAGGTGCACACAAAAATGCATTATTAATAATAATTAGTAGGAGTAGTAGCAGGATGAGTTTTAATACTACTAATAATAAAATCTATAATAAATGCTAAGGAGCTACATTTGAATATGTATAAGCTAATTTGCTGATTTGGCATTTCACATTAATTCTAATTAAACCAAACCAGAAAAAACAAATTAGCAAAGACATAGCTATAACCTCCACAATGTCCCAAAATAATAAAATAAAATAAACCTATCAAATTCCGCCTTGAATGATTGATGTTCACATGACATTTAAACGTTAAAATAAAGCAGAGAGGACTAGATATATATATATGTATATACATATATATATAAATCCAGCTATAATTCCACCACTGGCCATCACCTCATGGTTTCCAGAATTGTCTGTCTGCATCTGAATCAGCCCTGGACAGATCAAGCGCAGCTGTAACACACCCCCATCATCCTCAGCAGTGAATAATCCACTCACCAACATGGGTGACGATACAGTCCACCCTCTGCTGTAGCTCCAGTAGAGACATCTCCTCTTCCTCCTCCAGCCTGCAGAGCATCTCAGGGTGTGAACGGTGGCCTCTCTGCTCTCCTCTCCTCTCCTCCGCAGCTCACCCGAGGGCTTCCCCGCTCCGCTTTCACAAAGACAGCAGCCACTCCCAGCCCTTGATGGAGACTCCAATGGAACACACTACAGCGAGCCGGTGACACCGGCAGATCAATCCGGCTCTTTTCTGCTGCAGCGTGTGGAGAGGCTTTTGTGATGTTAATCATTCATTCTGAATCTCAGCGTCTGAGTGATGCCGGCTGGACTTTACCCGGCTCTCAAACCAGCTCTACGGCTTCTTTCCTAAAAACCGTGTCAGGCACCAGGAAGGGAATTAGAGGGAGGCTATAGTACCTGCCTTCAGAGAGACACAAGCTCCTTTCACACAAAACCTGGAACAATGGATTCAGTGGAATGGAACCTTGTGCATACAGCTTAGTGTGATAGTCCTGTACTTGCAATGTGTCACTAGTACTGTATATTACATTTATAATATTTTACTTATTGATACATAATTGGAATATATTATTAAAAAAATTTGACGCATATAGCCTGTGTATTGTATAGTAAAGAAATTGTATAGCTTTTTGTATATATATGTATGTATATTATATATATATATATGCATGTATAAATAAAAAAATATATTATATATTATACTATTTACACTGTTAATATAAAGCTATATAATAATAATAATATAATTAGTATATTTCTATAATATATATATATAATATTATCATTAATGCAAAGTGAAAAACTAAAATAGAATATATAATCAAAAAATAAAAAATAGAATTATATTCATTGTTGCCATTCAATTTAGGAATACCTTAAATTAATACATTAATATAATATTGAATATTACCATATTGTATTAACAGTCACATAACCATATTGCACAATGTCATTCAGTCATTATTTTTGGTGTATAGGACAAGTAATGCAGTGATAAACTGTACATACACGTTTTAATCTGTAATAATAATATGTAAATCTGCATTCAAAATATATAATAATAATCATCATCCTAATTTTATTTCACACTACTACTATTTAATTCTAATAGAAACAGCAGTAACAATAATTACAAACGTTATTATTATTATTATTATGCATATTTGAAAAGACTAAATCTGTCTATATTTTAAATATATCAAACAATTTATAAATATTATATATATGATATTTATAAATATATGTATGATCTTTATAGATATATGTAATATTATACAATTATGTTAAGTTCCATATTTTAATATATATATATACACTGAGGAGCAGCATCAGTGTATGTCTGAGCTGGGCTCTTTTCCACATTTTGATGTGAGCTGATGGGCTGCTATCATCTTTCTTGACGACATTGCCCTTGGGACCAGATCATCTCCTTGGAAACTCCCGGTGATGGGACGCCATCTGTGCTTCTGCCATAACATGCAAACTTATAGCCCTTATTTCACTCATGCATTCATCATGATATGAGCAATTAATTCTTGTAATATTTACTTTTTTCCCCAAACAGCCACTTCAATTATTTTAACATCCCTGCTAAATGTGTCTTGCAGTTCACCACTCATTAGATAAACAAGACAGCTGGAAATGAAAAAGTAGCTGAAATGTTTCGATAATTAGTCGGAGACAATAGAGCACGATAAGCATTGACCTACTGAAGTTTGACCGCCAGATGGCCATGTAGCTCTACTTACCGACTGCAGCAATAAAGCCTGTACTGCAGCGCCTCCTGCTGGACACAACGACTCCAAATACTGCATGTGACTTTATATTTACTTCAAAAAGTCATCAATCGTAAATCTAAATGACGCATTGAACGCATATGTTACAAAATTACATATGTTAACTCCTTACCAACTGACCCTCCAAGAAATGATCCACCTTTATTTAATCCAGCTGTTGAAACAAAGGAGATGAGGAAAAGTTGTCATCTATAGCATCTCCGGTCCTCTGGGCAGATTAACGCTAATTATTCATCTTTTTATAAATGTATAAATTTTATTAAAGTTTTCTCTCTGACTTGTCTGAGATGTTTAGCGATGTTTAGCCCCCGACAATTTCCGGTTTTTAAAATATCGCGTTAGGGTTTGAGTGACGTCTGTTCGGTGAAGTTAAAAATAAATACACACAAATGCAAAAATCACAGCAAAAACAAAACGTCAAAGCAGCAAAACGTACATTGCTGTAACCTGGCTGTGGTTCTTATTTATCAATTTAATTGATTTATGTAGGTGCGTACCAGTGGCGATTTCTTTAAGACTGCAACTATAATGTCACAAAATGAATGGTCGAATTATATACTATTGTATTAACATTTTATTGACTAAAAATGCGTTAGAAAACGTTCATCTCAAAGAGGAGTTGGTTCAGAATCAGTTAGATATAGCAGGCCGGCTGACTTGATTTTCTTCTCATACATTCTCATGAGCTTCCCCTATTTGACAGACCACTGATGTGTACTTGTATATTTCTTAAAGACGTGATTTCTATATAGGCATATACCTTGCTATAAAGCTCTAGACCTGGAAAGTGAACATTTTCAAAACGCTTGGCCCAATTCTCTTTGAGGTTTTAGGACTACATACCGCATGGCTCTATTGAAAATATGGTACTCATTGAAAGGCAAAATACAAAACAAGAGAAACTGGTTTATCTTTTATTGTTAATGTTTGATCAAGCCTGAATGCTTCATCTGAACAGTAACATTTCTAGAAATGCCTTCAACAACCTGAATCTTGTGCGACCAACCCTGTTTCTACTGCTTTCATTGTCTTGTTTGTGTCCTGTGACATCCAAACAGTTTCATGTGAAGATTGGTGGACACTAAAAGCTCAGTAACACTCACTCTCTGACTATTAACCCTGTGTGAGCTGGGAGCTCTGCAAGGTCATCTTGGGAAATTACAGCAGTCAGTTCTCCCATCGGATTGGCTCAGCTGGAAATGGGGTTAGACTCGTGAAGGTTTGTCCACAGAAAATCATCTTCTCCTCATGAAAACCCCCAAAGGATGCTAAATTATAAATTGCAAAGAGAGCAAAATCTACTGTACACTGAAAATAGTACAAAAAAGTCATGGAAGGTTACAAGATACAAGGCAACACATCTAAATTTCCATGATATCCTTTCTAACACTGTAAATGAAGAAAATAATAATCTATCAATGTTTTATTAGTGTGATTGGATAAATGAAAAGAGAAAAATGACTGATTACTAGCCTGGTTTACGGTAGGAGTCCCTAAACTTGTCATGGTAACCTTCAGAGATCTTCATTGTGAAATCGCTCATCAATATTAAAAACCTTTTTTCCAGCTTCAGTTTCCGTAGACCGTTTCCTTTAAGTCCAGTCAGACTCAGAACAAAGACATGAGGAACGGCTTTCTGGAGCTATTTCGCAACGTCATCAGTCCTGAGTTCCAAACAGAGCTGTACTTCAGAATACGTCACCCATTAATTATGTGTTCAATTTCCATGACACTTTAGGGACTGATAAATGATTCCTATATAAACCATTGCAAAACACAAGATTAGCATCGGCTTAATTGCAGTCACATTTATTGTGTCGAAAATCGCTCACAGTTGTAACGATACATGTTCATGAATGAATAATTTAATAAACAACAGAGGCTGTTTTCAGGAAGTGATGCTTATTTTACAGTGAAATCAACAACTTTATACTGCATGACATAGATGTGCGTGTTGTAGTTTTGTCAACCAACCTGGAAAATGGCAAAACACTATAGTAACACTGACAGTAACGTGAAAACATTCAATTCCCCCCCAGTCTATACATATTTAAATCTATCCACATATTAAATCATTTTGTTACTGAGGATTCTACACATAGACAAAATACAGAATCACATGTACATGTGTTGATGATAAATGGTAGACTTGTCTCTGGTTGGTGCACGGTATAATGCCCCTCATATGGAAAATAATATTATTGCATTTCTTGTATGATTTTTGTATTATCGGCAGTACTGGTATAATTCGTTTGTTCAAGCGATGAGGTCTGTTCTTGGCTTGCAAATGAGTCTTGAAGAGGAGCCCTGCCACTCAGAAACATTGTGAAAACATACTATACAGTTATATTATTAGCAACGTTTTAACAAAATATATGTTTACTATTATTTGCATGTTTGAGTGCTACACAAAATGAGATAAAGCTTTGCGATATTGTTTTTAAAAAATAACATGAATTTCTCAATATGGATGCGATTCATATCAAGAAGTTCAGGAAAAAAACTTTTGTGGGCTAAAACGAGCACAATACTGGCGCATGTGTTTGCGGGGTTTTTTTTTTTGGAGGGGGTCAGGGTAGTCTCGAATAGTACCGAAAAATTCACAAAATGAGAACGGTTCATAAAAGTACATTTAAAAATATTGGTCGCTGTTCGTAAGTAGTAAACGTTAACATTAAGTATCTTATGAAGTGATGCGGACAACATTTGGACGCGCGGACACTAAAAAAGCTGATCTACATCTGCATCTTCTGTCAGAAATTGCTTCTTACTTATTATGATATTTTAACTATGCCAGCAAATGAATATTTAGCATTTATGTGTAATAAAAAAAGAATGGATTTTATATAATAAACGCATTCAGACAAGGAATTTCAATAGGATCTACTTTCCAAAAAATATATAAAACATACAAAAAACACTCTACCCGGTTGAAAACAAAAGTACCTTACGTTATTTTAAAACTTCTATAGGTGAAACTACAGTTTGACTACAAGTGAACTGGAAAAACGCACAACCCAGCAATCTTCCTTGTGGGTGGCAAGTTCAAACGTACATACTCAAACATCTCCACACACACACACATTCACACTCACACATAAAAACGTGTAAATATAACAAGGTGCCTTAGCACAGACTGGCACACACAGACTTAAAGAACAGAAGCATTTAGTGGTGCTTACAGTGTGGCACGATACAGAGTGTTTCCAAATACGTGAACTCACAAACTCGTCTCTCGATCCAAATCAGCGTCCTTTTCTTCATTGTCTCTTTTATGTCCAATGGCAACTTCAACGGTTGAGCTGCGGAATAACAGAAAAAGACTTGCATCATCATGGAGAAAAACAGCCTAAAAGCTGATGTGAAACAAGAGTGTGTGGTTGTGAAAAAAGAATACACACTGTTTGGTGTGAGCTCATTATTTATCATTAAAATTACTGAAATTAATAACCAAATAATTCAATTATTTAATTATTAATCATTTAATATTTAAACATTTAAATATGTGTCATATTTAAACAATTTAAATATTAAATAATATTGAACATTGATTTCACAATTAACCTGTTAATGCATTTGTTTCTTTTTTTGAAAAAAATCTACTAAATGTGTAATTATCGCGCCAATGTTATCGTGTTGAAGTCTCTCGTAGCAGAACAATTATACATAAGCATTTATATTCTAGACTTAATTTTTCCCTCTGTTAAACAGAACGGATGTGTTTGATTAATTAAAAAAATAATTACACCCTTGACCCTTTATTATACTTGTATTATTCTTATTTAAAAAACCCTGTAACACTAGCATACACTATTCTTTTTCTATTCTACTTTTTTATTAATTATTAAAAAAATGATAATAAAAACACACTGCATTAGACTAACTGAGACTTGTCACAGCCCTTGCATATCATTGCTCTTTTGTTGGTTTTGATTGCTTCTATTGTCCTCTTTTGTAAATCACTTTGGACAAAAGTGTCAGCTAAATGGCTAAATGTAAATATACTACATACTTATTATTTAATAAGAAAAATTAGTGATTGTGTGTGTACTGGTTTGACCCACGTTATAGGGTCAAAACTGGCTTCACAATGACTGACTGTACATTAAGAGAACATGCTAACTATCTCTATACCTCAAAAGGCTAAAATAAACATACAAAACATTGCTTTTATTAAAACTGTACCTCAGGTTAGTTCAAATTAGCTCCGAATATTTTGATTCACACAACAAAATGAAACAGTAATGTCAAACTAAATAAAAGCATTATCCGTGTTAAAACAAAAAAAGAAACAGCATGAAGTACATTTAATTACTTTAATGACTATTTTACATGACTTTCTGATCTCAGTGACTTAAATATATAGCTCAATCAAAGCTAAAATCTGCTCACCCTCGGACCATCCAAGATGAGTATGAATTAGTTTTTTCACCAGAACAGATTAAGAGACATTTAGTATAACATCACTTGCTCACCACTGGATGCTCTGCAGTGAATGGGTGCCGTCAGAATGAAAGTTTTAGGCAGTCAAAAATAATGTCATAGATGGATATTCTTTATCCATTAACTTCAATTAATTTAATTAAATCAACATTTGGTGTAAGCATCCTTTTAGTTTAAAGCAGCTTTTGCAAGTAGTTTTCTTGAAGCGTCTTGGAGACGTTGTTGAGTGCCACCTAGTGGTAGCTGCCTGTCTTGCCTTTCAGTGAACGTTTGCATGTGTTTCATCAACGCTAAAAACCGCGGAAAGTGAGTCTCAAAATCCAAATGAACCAAACAGGATCGACTCGAGCAAGAAATCAATAAAGAGCCCTGAGAAATCCACACCACACCACTCCAGTCCATCAGCTTGATATGAATTAAAAAGCTATGTGTTTAATAAGAAACAAATCCATCAGGGTTTAAATGACCTTTAAATAATCATTTCTGAGCAAAACAGGATTCCATAATCCATATCTCCATTCCAGTTTGAACTGTTTTTGTTTGTAAAGGGTCCTATATGTGTATATATTTCTCTCCTGACAGACTCATATATTTTAGTTGGAATCAACAATGTGATGTTATCAGCTGTTTTGACGGCACCCATTCACTGAAGAGGATCCACTAGTGAGGAAATGACGTAATGCTACATTTCTCAAAATGTTCAGATGAAGAGACAAACTCATTTTTATCTTAGATGGCTTGAGGGTGAGCATATTTTGACCAAATGTTCTTCTTTTTGGTGAACTTCTTCAATTGAAATTGTGCATACGCTAAACCTCGACCTTTGACCTATCCAAAAAAATCATGCTTTTCCATGCATTTAACATTCTCAACAAATACACACAAACATGCACACAAAGCCTAAAATGCTCTGGAACAAAGAGCTTGAGTCTCACAATGTGATGCCAGTGTTTTTAGTAAGACAACCTTTGTAAAGACTGAAATTATTTCAGTGTAGTTAAGCTATGATGAGAAAGACGCAACGTCTTTTTTGAGAAAAGGAAAAAAAGGTAAGAAACATAAACCAAAAAATGGAGGCCAGACACCCACAGCACTAGTGTATATACAGTGATCGTGCACGGACGGGTTGGGTTGCGTCTTACCTTTGATAAATCAGCATCTGAGACATTAGGAGAGGGAGCTTATGAGTGACAGGGATGAAAAATTCAGTCATAATATGAGCCTGATAGTCACACTTCCATTTTAAAGAGAGCAGCATGTTTAAGGAGGACTAATGGAATGACTTTATAATGCAGCGCAGATCCTGAAGGATGCCAGATGGATTTGAGATGAATCCATTTCACTTTATTCCCTAAGATTCGTGTTTTATTTTACTTGATTCCAAATTGGAATAAAAATATTTGTGCAATCCTATATATTTGTTAACATTTTCTTAAAAAAAGCTGAAGGGGCTCAGATATGACCAAACTATGATCTGAGAATGAAAATGTAGGCTTCTGGATCTTTTTTAAAAGTAGGAATTCAGTTTAATGTTCCATAGGAGGAGTCCTACTGCAACACAAACTACTGTCTATTATTTTTTGTCTCAGTGTAATGTTTGCAGGTGTGTGGAGGGATTTAAGTGACGTGTTTGAATATTGTCGTGTGTGTGAGAGAATATTCAAACCTTTTGGAGCTTTGATCTTTGTTGGCGCTGTCAGTGTTGAGGCCTTTCCAGATATTTCCAAAAGACGACTTTGTCATTTCGTCTGAAATGTTGACTGTGGATGGATCATCCCTTGATGAAGGCAAACACATTTTCATGCAGTTTTAACCTCAGACTATTGTTGTTTTCAAAGAGAGGAGGCCATCTAAACATTTTTAGAAAAATGAATGACTGCAAGCTGTACAGGTATAAATGAAATATGTGAAAAGACAATATATTATATTACTATTGCACTAAAAATATTTCTTACAAAATAAACACTGCTGTGTAAAAGTTTGGGTCAGTATGAAAAAAGAAACATGTAATATTGTGAAAAAAATTGACAATTTCAAATCAACCATTTTTATTGTAATGAAAATTGAAGAATGTACATTTAAATGATTTATTATTTTATTATTGATTTATTATTTTCTCCAGTATCACATGATCCTTGAGTAATCATTCAAATATACTGATTTGCAGCATTTGTGATGCTTAGTATCTTTTTTTCAGAATAGTTTTAAAAAGCAGCATTTATTTTATCTTTTGCTACATTATACATATTTGCTGTAACAATTCGCTGAAATAAATCATACATTTCTTTTAAAACTAAATCTTACTGACCCAAACCTTCGAACAATAGTGTATGCTTTCTTAAATAATAATAATAGTTTTATTAATAAAATAAATACATATGTACATAATTAAGTAAATAAATAATTAAGAAGTGCGTTTTGTATAATATTTAAATGAACAGATCATATTAATAATTCAATAAAATATTTTGTTGAAATCACTGAATCAATATGAAAACTCTAACAAAGCTAGATTAGATTAGCAGGTTGCCCATTTTGAAGTGTACAAACATTTAACTTTTTTCTACTTACTTAAAATGCCCCTCTAAGGGCACCTGTACAATTCCTTCATCCTCCATCAAGACACACTGATTCTCCTGAAAGACAGAATAAAACATGTTGGTGATCTGTCCTTTAAAAGCGTTGTCTGCAGTGATCGGTGATTGCCGGCCAATAGCGTTGTTGCAGGACGTGACCAATAGCAGTGTGTGATGGGGGGGTGGTACCTCTTGCTGTGCATCTTCCATTTTTTTCTTCTTGCTCTCAGGCATGAGGTCATCAAGCCAGCTGAGATCTCGCTTTGAGAAGACAAAATCCAACAGCTTACGGATAAACACAAGGGCTAAGACCTGCAAGTAAACACACAGACATCACATGAGATACACACACACACACACACACATGTATCTATCTAGATTAACACACATTTTACCATCATAGGAAAGACTATGGCAGCTCTGGACGTTTTGATGACCCAGAGAAGCACCAAACAGCTGAGCTGGATAATGGTGAACAGGTGGACCTTTCTCAATGGCACGTGTCTCAGGTAGATAAAATCAGGCTGGTGTTTCGCTGGCATCCCAAACAACCTCAGACGATCAAAGAACTGGACGGCAAACACAAACACAACTAATGAAACTAATAACTAATAATTCAGTGTTGTTAACAAAAAAGGAAGGTAAATGTTTATTATTAGATTAAAAAAATCTTTACCTTAAAAAAGCAATGAGAATAAGAAAAGTTGAATAAATAAAATATTATATTATTACATATATTAGAGATGATTAAATATTTATATTATTAAACCACCAAATTATATTTTAAAATAAATAAAATGAAACAATTTAAATAAAATACATTATTACTATAAATTATTATATTACGATATAAATTACTATTAGAAATGATAGCTAAAATATTAAATATTTAAATGATGAAACCATTATATTATACAGCTAAATGAAAACATTTAATTAAAAAATTACAATAGCACATATTACTAAAACAAACTAAAATGAAAACTGAGAATATGCAAATAAAAGCTAACAGAAAATATTACTAAATGCTACAACAGTATGTAAAACAAAACTTAAATAATATAAGGCACTCCTGCAAACATCTGAATAAACAACTATCAAACACAATACATGAATTCAGCAATTGCAGTACCTGTATGCCTCTGAGAGACGATGCTCCCATATAGAGGAAAACGCCATATAGCACAGGCATTGGGATATGCTGAGGACAAAAACATAAAATAATAGCCACTATTAATGACGAAACATCACCACAGTTTAATGCAAGCATCATGTGCTGATCAAACTTGAGTCAATGGGAGCCAAATATCACTGACCTTCAGGACAGAGGTCATAAACACTGAGCTGCCCATGAGGACGAATATCATGAGGCCGGTGAAGCGCTGCTCTCTGATGCCCAAGAACTTGGGCTGTTCTCCGGGTGCGGAGCATTCAGACTCCAGCTTCAGGCTGTTCACGTGGGAGATTGACAGCACCGTCGCAGCCACGAACCACGGCAGGCCCATCAGAGAGCACACACCCAACATCACACCCACCACAAACAGGTCCAGATGATACCCACAGCCTTTCTGCGGAGGCACACAGACACAATGAAGGACATCATGTCTATTTGCTAATGAAGCATATTGAGAAGGACTTGGCAACACACCTTCAGCTTGTGTTCTTTCCTGTTTATAATAACGGCAGTGATTTGTTGGTCCATGAAGATGAGGATGGTGCACAGCAGAGCGGGGATGACGGTCACAATAGTGGTCCACCACGGGTTTGGTCCTAATGGACTGATGAACCAGCCGCGGTCATCTCTGGTTGGCTGTGAGAGATCATCTGGTTAATTATGAGGATAGATTTATGCAGAAATGTACAAATGAAAAGGACACGGTAGCGTAAAACCTCTTAACGACTCACTTTAAACTCCTGAGGAACCTGTAGTTTGGGGGATGGGATCCCAAGAGCGTAGTCGATCAGAACCATAGTCATGATGGTGATGAAAACTGCAAAATCACTTATAATGGCCCTCACCTGTTTAAAAACACACAGAAGCAGAGTAAGTGCTAGAAAATGAACATAAATCTGAGAGCCTCAAAAATACGAACAGCTTTACAGTGCCTTTTGACTACTGGCCAGGTATAATGAGTCTTAATAACTATTGATTATATTATACTATATTATAAAAAAATATATAACTATATATATATATATATACATATATAACACAAATTTACATAGACATTATATTATAGATAATTTAAAATATTTTTTTTTTATCTTAAATAATAGTGATGATTAATTTAAAAAAAGACAAAATATTAATTTGAATCAAAGTACTATTATAGTATATGTCCTTAAAAATAATAATTGTTATTATTAATAATAATAATAATATCTAAATATATCTGAATATATATCTAAGATGTTAATAAAATTAATATGCAATTACCTTATATTATTAAAGATAATCATATCATCACAATTAATTGTATTAATAATAATTGTATTAATATATTTTTTTCTTTTATATTTAATTGTATTAACAACAAATTGAACAAAAATGAACAAATATTATTACTTTTTTATTATTCTTATGTAATAAATGTAATATAATATAATAATCATGTGATATAATAATAATTATCATCTTATATATTTGTATTTTGTTTAAAAGCTAACTTTCACAGCTCAACAAAAAACATTTTTCATGTACTTAGCAGATATCCTAGCCCCGTCTTAAAACCTCAGATGAAGGCGCTACATTAACACACTCATAATTCCACACACACATATACTTCCACAGTTGTCTGTACTATTCTCTACTGAAGCTTCTTGCCTTGGTTGGGAAGTAACGGCTAGTTTTGAACTCTTTAAGGAAGGAGGACATGGCAACCGTGGAGAAGAAGAGAACGACACACCAGAAGAGGACGTCAGGGATGTATGGACCGTGATGACCACAGGCTGTGCCCACAAACTCTCCCCTGTTCTTCACACAGTCCTGAGACCAAACACAACACACAGTAATCACATCTGCCTCTGAGGATAAAATCATATACGGTAAAGTACAACTGTGGAAATATCACAAGGATTTAGATTGTGTGTTGTATATTTGTGTGCAGGAGCTTAAATATAAAGCGGAGGGAGGGGAACTGAGGTGAATGAGCAGAGGATTTGCTTTTATTAAAGTATGAGTCACTGAAATGCATTAACCCATATCTGAGCCACAGAAATGAGAGCGGCGTCTGTGGGAATGTTCGGGATGGGATACTGTTTTTACCTGTAAACTGTATGCACATTTTCTGAATGTACAGGTGATCTATTATTTGTGAACCAAAATGTGCAGGGTGTGGAACATACAATAACACAATGCAATGTGCTTCATGATTAACACATTTTGTATCCCAACACTGCTCTGTACATCATACATGTATACAGTAATTGTTAAAAAAACATGATGCGTCACACGAACAAGAGTTTAGCCTTTCCTGAACATCTGAGCAAATTATTGACTTTATACAACAATAACAGACAAATTAATATTGTAACCTTTTTGACAGTATTGCAAGTTTTCAGCCAAATAAAACAAAAAAAAATAAAATCCAAAACAACATTTTGTTGCTGAATAAATACACATTTCCGACTGAACCAAGTCGTTTTTTGAATGAATCAATCATTTGATCGATTCAGTTGAATGAATGACTCACATTAGTGTAACATCCGTGGGTCTATGTCATGTCATGTCATGTCGTGCTTTGTGTTTACTCCCCATGTGCTCTATGTTCCCAC
>JAUMHI010000052.1:14709510-14727725 GCA_032359435.1 Enteromius unitaeniatus
CCTCCCGTGTAGTTCTGGGCTGATTCTTCACCATTCTTAGCATCATTGATACCCCATGAGGAGAGATCTTCCGTGGGACCCCCAGTCCGAGGGCCATTGACAGTCATCATTAGACTCTTCCATTTTCTGACACTTGCTCCAACAGTTGTTCTTTTTTCACCAAGCTGCGTAGCCCTTTCCGGCTTTGTGAAGGTCTTGTGTCTTGTGTCTTTTAACAGCTCTTTGGTTTTGCCCATGTTGCTACTTAGGCCATGTTGACACTAATACATTTTCGTTTAAAAACACATTTTTTTCTCTCCGTTTCGGCTTTCCGTCCACACTAAGGCGGCATTTTTGTCAAGGAAAACAGAGCTTTCTGAAAACGCTCTCCAAAGTGGATACATTTTAGTCATATGATGCAGTCATGTGACCAATTCAACTAATGGCGGACGGCATTATTTAGCAGTTGTTTTGTTTGCTCTCAATTTTGACAGCCCTATTAAAGATTAATATCAGTTTGTGCATGCTCCAGATAGCTTTTCTTCAAAGAAGACATAATGTAAGTAAATAAACGGCAGATGGAAATGACAGAGTCTTACGTTTCACGCATGCACAATACAGGAATATAAGCATTTTCAGTCATTTCAGCATGGATGATCAACTCTTCAGAAAGGATTGAAAACGATAGTGTGGATGCAGAGCGTTTTTAGACGAAAACGTCATTTTCAAATTTATCCAGATTAGTGTAGATGTAGCCTTAGACTTTGTCTGATTGTGGGGTGCACAGGTGTCTTTATGACAGCTAAGACCTCAAACAGGTGTGACCAATGTAGAATCATGAACAGAGTGTAGCTGGACTATTTAAATGTTGAGTGTCAGAAATCTGGCTGATAAGCAAGTGATCAAATACTTATTTGACACAGTACTTCCCAAATAAACTGTTTAAAAAATCATACAATGTGATTTCTGGGTTTTTCTTTTTAGATTCTGTCTCTCACAGTGGAAATGCACCTATTCTAACAATTGTAGACCCCTCCCACGACTTGCAAAATCACAGGGTGATCAAATACGTATTGACCTCACTGTATATATATATTCACTTGCAGTGTCTCGATGTGTGTATTTTTTGTTATTATTTAATTAGATTTATTTAAATAAAATTTTCAATTGTCTGTGAAACCAGTTCTATGTTTATTTCGGTAGTCCGGTCAAAATTCGAATTCAGATTTGAAAACCTGCAAGAGAAATAATGCATGAAAAGACACTTACTTATCATAATTATCCCGAAATCCTTTAGCAAATGGATTGTGATCAATTTTTAGTTGTGTTATCTGAGGAATAAAAAAACACATCCATTAAATCAGTTCATATCACTTTTTTTTTTTTTTTATGTAAATGAATGCAGCGACAGACTACTTCTTACATCTGTGTTCTGGTAAGCTGTGACAGACATAAATTGTGTTTCAGGAAAGGTAAACGTCTGTGCTTTATCGGGATCACTCGTTTCTCCATCTCCACTCTTGTTTATTTCAATCACATGCACTCTCGGCTGATACTTATGGAGAGACTGTAGGACGATCATCTTGAAAGACAAAGAAAAAAATCTTAGTTTATCTTTTTAGACAAATTGGATGAAATCTGCAAGCTTTCTGGCCTTGTATAAACAGTATCCCACCTGACACGTTCAAGGCCCAAATTCAAATAACTCATGTGATATAAGTGGTTCAAACATCATTTTATGAAGCTAATTTTTGTGCACAAAGAAAACAAAAATAACTACTTTATTCAACAATTTTAATGATGTTTTTACTACATTTCTGGGCCTTGAATGTGTCAGTATAGCGTTGCTGTCTATACACGGTCAGAAAGCTTCAGATTTCATCTAAAATATCTTCATTTGTGTTCTGAAGATGAACAAAGGACATATGGATTTGACATGATATGAAGGCGAGTAAATAATGACAGCATTTCCATTTCTGTATGAACTGAATTAAAAGAGCGTTACTTTAAGGAGTTACTTTAACATGTTAACAAAAGGAATTAGTTTTGTGAACAGCTGAAATCAGCCAACATTAGCCGTTGATGGTGAGTGCAGCCAAATTAAACATTCACTGGGGTTTGCCAATAATAAAATAAAAAATCCTGAAATAAAAAAAACAATACTCACCTGATGCATGCCTTTTCTGAACTCACCCTAAAGGACTACTAAAAGACTCTTCCTTATTGTGAAATGAAATGAAATAAGAAATCACTTGAGGAGAGTTGCTGGAAGCTCCCTTGTTGTTCGTCAGCTTCAGTTTTCCAAAAGAGATCTCCTGACGCATCCAGTGCGCACCGGTGTTTGGAGAGTCCGGGTGCATGTACAGTTGGTTTCCTTCGGGCAAAAAAATTAAAAATAACTATATTCAGGTTTTTAAGTGTATTTATTAAATTCGTGGTTGATGGTTATGAGGTTTTTTGCGGAGCAAATCTTTATGATAAATTGATAATTAGTTCACCCGTTTTATTAGTGTCCGCTTTGCCGCAGGCAACCCATTTTCCGCCCTGAAACCTCCAGTGGTTCGGATCCGCCAGAATCACATCCACAACAATATTATAATAGCACGTCGGGTCAAGACCAGAAACACTACAACTCAGAAACGGAAACATCCGGCTGCAAAAAAAGAAAAAAAAAGAAATGAGTGGGGGAAAATAAAATCACTTTTGCAAAGGTACATTATAATTAATCGATCAGCTACATTACAAGAATTGCAGATCAACAGACATAATAATTTAATCCAAGACAATACTTTGCCAAAATCATTAATTGATACCAACAAAACAATGATATTGGCATTAATAAAATATTTAACAAATGCAATTTAAATACTTCTAATTATCCAAAAAAAAAAAAAAAGTAAATTAAAACAAAAATATATTTGTTAAAAATAAATAAATATATAGTAGACTTACCGTCCCTGTTTGGTAATGATCATTTCTGTTTGGTGTCTGTGGAACTTGAACCACAGCGCCCGGTTACAGAGGTAAACCTGGGCAGTCCCGGGATAGACGGCGGCGTTTGGGTAAGTTACTGGGTACTGCTGTGAGTACGCGTAGCTCAGCCCGTTGCTGATGACCGGGTAAGGGCTCATGTAGGGACCGGAGAGCGGCGGGAGTGCCGGCACAGGCTGACCCGAATTGGCGAACATAGGAGAAGAGAAGGCGAAATCCGTCCGCGCTTGACTTGATTCAGCCAAATTACACTCGTCCGCGCTTTCACTGTCACCCCGTGCCGCCGAGACGTAATGCAGAGCTTTTAAGGGGTTTCTCGTGCCGGTGGACGGTCTTTTCGACGGTGGCTCGTTCTCCAGAGTGTCCCCGGAGGAGCCATTGTCCGCGCTCGCCGGTGCGTTGGACACCGCGGACGGTGAGGGGAGTTGTTGCAGGTGCATAACTCACTGAGAAAGTTAAAGGTGGGTTCAGACCTCAGACATGCCCTCTGCTGTATGGGCCAGGCTCTCGGCGGGTTCACTGCACGAACATGACGTTGCTTCGCGTCTGATAACAGCGCAATGGGCTCGTAGCCTATTTACATTCAGAATGGCATTAAAGCAGTAAGGTTTATCTGTTCATTTGACAGCTGTTGTGAAAATAGCTGAGACATCACTAAAACACTCTGAGCTGGAGAGAGAGAGAGAGAAAGAAAGAAAGAAAGAAAGAAAGAGTCTGGAGCGCGCGCGTTAGCCAATCAAAAATCATAGCGACTATTTGTCAAAAGATTCTTGGTTTTGCATTTGCAGACTATTTTAAGTTTTAGCGACTTATTTATTAATGGGCAGCATTTTGCTTTCTTTTGCAACGTAGCTTGATGCTACAGCTGAACAGCTTTAGAGTTATATTATTAATAATAATCATAAAATCAAATCAAAGTGTTTAAGCTAATGACTGGGATTCATATTTTTTTATTCTCTCAAGCAGGTTCACCAAGATAAAGAGTTAAATCACAGTACTTTGATATGTCCACTGAGTTTAATAAAACAAAATTGTGGGATTCAAATATATATATATATATATAATCATATATTTTCTAATCTTCCACAAAGAATCCAGCCATGTCCCTGAGGCACTTAATTTGTGCTTATAAACTATTGACAAAATGTGCACAGAGTTAACAATTTTTGGCAGTAATATTTTTGTAAATATTTTTACAAAAGTTTATGTGTGCTTGTTTCTTTCTTGTGAAAAATTGATTTTCTACAAAAAAAACAGGTTATTTTATTAAAATTCACTTATATCCCTTACAGTAACCATTTACGCTCATAGTAATTTAGACTCTAACCTTATACAATAACATATCATTTACCAGAAGTGACATCATTCAAGTCTTTAATAGCAGTGACAAAATATGATAAAAGTTAGTATTCTAGTATTAATTCATATTTTTAGGTAGAATACAGGTCTTCAAAGCCTCTGTGTGAAAATATTATTTGTATTCAGTTCGATATGTGCCTTATGTTGTGTGTGGTATTTAGAAAGTTAATCATATGCAGTTGAAATAAATATTCCAAGTTGAAATATTACCCTTAAATATTTTTTACATAAGCCATGTTGTTGCGGCGCTATTTTCATAACTCTTGTATCACTCCACACTCATTTAAAATAACAGTTATCTACTCTTATGTACTTGCGTCCACAACAGTTTGCAGTAAAATTGGCTTGAAGACCTTCAGTATTGATTTTAATATATACGGTGAGCATAAAAATTCATCTTGAAGACAGTTATGGCGCAATATTTATATACTTTCTGAGACAAAGCAAGCTGTACATAGAAACGAGTTTGAAAAGAGGTGACTTCAAAATATTCCTGAAATCAAGTGAAACCTTTTAGACAGGAGCATAATATTTTCACACCGATGCTCACTTAAGCCACGTCCTGAAGTGCTGTCATCTTAAATAAGGTGTTTCAGTGTTGTTCTCCTCCGAAAATCTCCCTCAGAGCTTGAGCTTCAACGTGAAGTGAAAGGACACCGGATTCACACTGAAACCACAGTACATACTTCTGCTGTACTAATTCAAGATCAACATAGTATATCCATAATGAATCAAAAAATGTGTTTTTTTTTCTTCACACGAACAACCTTCCCTTGATGTCCATAATGAAAAGACAGTGGAACTACTGGAATTTTGTGTTTATTTCTTAAAAAGACAAAACAGTTGTAGAATATGAACATTTATGCACAGACAGAGAGAGATGGAGAGGGTGATCACTGGAACACAACTGTGTCCAACATTGCTGCGAGGCACTGCACAATATTGGAAGTCATAAGAACATCCACATGCTCTTCCAAATGCCGTTTGGGATCCTACAAAGACAAAGAGAAGAGCAGGTCCATAAAGTCCTGTAAATCTACAAATGAACATCAGATATTTAAAACTGCTGCTGCTGATGAGGATGTGACAGGTCACCTACAGTAAATACAGCAACAAAACACCTACTAGGAGTGGACGATTTACAAGCAAACATGATTAACTGGCGACCAACTCTCTTGCAGTTACATTGCTGTCATGAAAACGGATTGTTTGCACAACCTTTGAGGCATTACGGTTTAAAACCAAATGATTTTTAATTTTTAAAGGTCTAACAGAATCCGGGCAGCTCTTAAAGTGACAGCAGTTGTGAAAATCTCTCACTGCTTAATCACTTTTGTAACTTTAATAAGAAGAAATATGGGTTTGATTGACGCAGTGAAGAATGTGTAGTGTTTTATACTTAAGGGATAATGTGGAGGCAGCCGGTAGTTATTGCAGAAATAAGCCCCGACAGTGTGGTCTTGTATCACGCTGCAGGGGCTTATTTCGCGATAGCTACCGGCTGCCTCTGCATTATCCCGCTTATTATACAGCTACTTGCCACAGAAGGAAAAAAAAACTGGACATGAATATGAATTTGAAACATTTTATTGGCATATTGACACATTTCATCCTTCCGCGAAACGATATAGTACCTCGTGACTAACATTTAAACGTTAGTAAGACCGTTTATAACATCTACATATAAATATATAAGAACTATATAAGAACGGATGTATTTATTTACAAGTATTAAATTGCACCTTATGTTGTCCAGTGTTTGTCACGAGATGGCGCCAAACGTAATCTTTGTTGGCTCGGAGGGATTTTAAACATATAAGTAGCACCGGCTGTGGTTATTACTTTGGAGCGGTTATTATTTGAAAAGAACGAACCTGCAAATGTCTCAACTGACCAATCAGAATCAAGCATTCCTGAGAGCCGTGTAATAAGTTTAATCATTTTATACAATGTGTTTCTTATTTATTAGTTTTTTTATTTTTAATTTAGGTTAGTATTAGTTTTTGGCGATATTGACACTGGTGACAAGAATTAAGACATTTCTATGGTATCAAACATTTTGATATAATACATTATTTAATGCAAAAATAACTACCTTGTGATTTATACCATGCAAAGCAATTACTCATATTTATTGTGATATAAGATTGTGGTGCTATCGCCCACCCCTGCCACCATCAATTAAAGACAGAAACAAGAAAAACTAATAACCTGTTTTCCAACGTTCTTAATGGCAAGTTGCTCAGGAGTCATCTTGTCCTCTTCCTCTACAGCCTGAGTAACGGCAACAGAAAAAGGAGGAAAAATTTTATATTTCACAAAAACATTACATTCAAAAAAAGTTAGCTTTCTACTAACTTTCAAGACTTGAGAACACGAATCTTAAGTCCTTGTGATTTTTCTCACCTTATTGTAGTTCTTGGCCAGTTCGAGCATCTCTTTGACGATGGTCTCGTTCAGTTTGCAGTGCTCGCTGTAATCCTGCAGGGTCAGACCCTCCATCCAGCTTTTCTTATGGAGGTTCAGCAACATCTGAACACAAACAAATACCATGACTGTCTAATTACAACAAATGAAGAATGAAAAGCAGGTTTACACTAGTTCAAACCTTCTGTTCCAATTCATTCTTCCTGTAGTTAATGGTAATGGAGTAATAATGTCTGTTGAGCCCATGAATCAAAGCCTGTAAAAGAAAAACAACTCTTAATAAAATTAAGATATTAAAATATGTGACCCAAAACCACAAAACCAGTCTCAGATTTATACATCTAAAGCCGAATAAATAAGCTTTCCATTGATGTATGGTTTGTTAGAATAGGACAATATTTGGCCGAGATACAACTATTTGAAAATCTGAATCTCAATATTGAAAAATATTAAGAATATCGCCTTTAAAGTTGTCCAAATGGAGTTCCAAGCAATGCATATTACTAATCAAAACTAAAGTTGGGGAATATTTAAGGTACGAAATTGACCAAATATTTTCATGGAACATGATCTTTACTTTGCATAAGAGAAAAATCATTGTATCATGTATTTTTGGCTATTGCTACAATTATACCCCAGCAACCCAAGACTGGTTTTGTGGTCTGGAGTCACACATATATGACACAAACTAAGCATAAATAATATTTATCATAGAGAGGCATATATAAACTGAACCTGAATAGAGGGCTTGTTGAGGTGACCCAGGTTAGAAGTGGTTTGACGTGGCTCGTGACCCAGTACCATCATATTGGCGTTTATTAACCTGAAAGCATCAATCACAACCTGAAGAGGAAAAATAAAAAGTGGCACTCAGGTTACTTCAACAAATCAATGGCTCATAAAAATGTGCATCAAATATGCGGTGACAGCACACCTGAGCTCGCAGACAGGTCAGACCTGCCCACATGAATGCTGTAGAGCACACAGATACACCACAGCCACACACATAACAGGAGAGGTGACAATATAAAGCAAGGTTGGGGACTCTTAACTAACTGTGATCGGAACGGCTTCTAATTGTACATCACACATGTGTGTCCTGTATACATTCTTATGTATATATAAATACACACGTAAAATGACCAGCAATATGTGACTGAATTAATTAATAATTCATAAAAAAGACTTAATAATTAAAGCTTGCATTAAAACTAAGAACTTCAAAAACCTTGTATTGACATACAGTGTAATCAGTTTAGAGACTGATTATTTTTAATGAGATTACTCTCACCAGAAGTCTCAGGCACCTACTGATTTTAAATAACGTGATTTAAAAAAAAAAAGATGACAGGATTTTTGATGGAGTTCTTCTCTAGGACAGAAGAGTGTTAAATAGGGGATTGTGTAGAAAGTACCACTCACACACACACACACACAAAGTAACGCCTCCTGAACCCTGGGGACTCGTTAGATCCTGACTGAACCGACTGGTGTAAAATCCTGCAGTGTACCATATCTGTGTTAAAGGGGATGTTCCCTTTGCAAGGGTTTGGTTGATACCCTGTCAGATTTTAATTCAATAATGAAAAAATGCTACCTTTTTAATGTCTACACCTACCTACACCTGCCTCAACCTTGCCCTTACAATAATGCAAATACAGGAATTATGTGTAATTCACAGTTGCAGCTATAGGGGATACAGCTGAAGCCGGAAACCAACTATGTGTGTATTTTTCTACCTTTTAGATTATTTCGATTTTATTAACGCCAATGCCTACCCCAACCCTAAACCTACTCTTTGCAGTAATGCAAATGCAAAAATTGTTGTTGTTCAGCATGAGAAAATGCAGCCGCATTGAAGTCCATGGAAGCTGGGCTTCAACGGGGAAATGCACTGTGACGCTACGGGAATGTATGAGAAGAAAATCAAGTCAGCCGACCTGCTATATCTAACTAATACTGAACCAACTGTCTTTGAGATTAACGTTTTCTAACGCATTTTTAGTCAATAAAATGTTACAATAGATACAACACTACATAAAATACAATAGTACATAATTTGACCATTAATTTTGTGACATTATAGGGGAAGCTGAGCTTCCCTTGCAGACTTAAAGAAATCGCCACCGATATATATATATATAGAGAGAGAGAGATTAAAAATTAGTTTTTCAATTAATTTATTCAATCCAAATACACTTTATTGTTGGAATTATTTCCGAAATTTGTCTTGGATCTCAAAGTGTAACCTATTCAATCTAGCATCTGCACGCAAGCATTCTGTTGCCTGGCAAAATATAATATTTCTTATACAAAATGTGAGAAGGGTCAGACATAGTTTTTCCTGACAGGTTCTGCTATTTTTTCATATACACACACATTGAAAACTTTGGAAAATACAACAGAATTAAGATGCTTGTGTATAGCCTACTGCAGTACAAGCCGCGGTTCAGCTGCCAGTGTGAAAGCACAATCGGCGCACTGCTCCTGCTCTGCATATAGCAAGTGAACAAATCCAGCGCGACTGTCCCAATAATTATCGATTTTATCGATTAGTTGTTGCAGTCCTAGTGTATCATCTTCAGATATGAGAGAAAGACAGATGGACCATGAAGAACTCGCACACTCTTTTAACCACTCACACGGTGTTCACAGAGACGAGATGATACTCTGGAGGTGTGGGATATGAATATTTAAAATGGAAAACAAACAAGTGCAAGGCAGCAAAGAAACCTTTCAGGTCAAATGCTTCAACCAAAGTTAAAGTTAAACTAAATGTTTCATCGCCTGTCTCCAACCCAGACTAAATAAGATTAAATAAAGATTAAGATAAAGGAAGTAAATTATATTATTTGTCAAAGACACTCCACATAAATAATAAGCATCATTAAAGCAAATCTACACTGCCTTTTTCTTGTTTTTGAAAGAAGTTACATGTAAGCAAAAACTAAATAAAAATTGTATTATTTGAAATATTACAATTACAATTTAAAATAACTCTTATCTATAATACTATACTTAGTTATTCATGTGATGCAAAGCTACATTTTCAGCATTATTACTCGTCAGTCACATGATCCTTTAAAAATAATTTTATTATGACGTGCTGCTTAATATTTCTGTATATTCATTTTTTCAGTATTCTTCAATGAATAAAAAGTTCAAAAGAATTTGAGAAAAAAAAATGTCAATGTTTTTACCATCAGTTTTGATCATTTTAATGAATTCCTGCTGAATAAAAGCAATTGGATTTTTTTGAACAGTAAATAAATTTATACACGCAAGTAATTACTAATAAGTCTGAAAAATATTTACATCAAATCGATTTTATAGTCTACTTTAGGGCATGTAATAAATTCTAAGTATATCTTTACAGTATGTCTTTTTTTAATTATTTGGTAATGCTCCTATTCTTTCCCCATTCCTGTTCCCCTCTCTGATGGTAGAGATGGAGTCCTCACACTATCTCATGTGTTTCAGAGGGTGCTAACAGAGCTCAGCGACAAACATATGAGGGGGGAGGAAAAAAAAAAAAAAAAAAAAAACAGACATCCAGGCATTCTCACACCCTGACAAAAAGTGTGAGCACACATTCGCATATACAGAAGAAAAGAAAGTTCTCTGAATTTCTGAACAATAAGTGTGTGCGTGTGGGGCATTAAAGGTTTAGTTCACCCAAAAAATTCAATTAGTTTTACTCACCCACGAAGCATCCTAGGTGTACATGAATCCAATCAGAGTTATTTTAAAAACTGTCCAGAACCCTCTAAGGCGAGTAAAACACAGCCAGATTTTCTTTTTTGGGTGAACAAACCCTTTAATATGTGTAAACAGCAGGTGACCTCAATATTAAAAATACTTTGGTATAACGATCACTTTCTTTCAACTTAATGTTGTGCATGTTAATGGCCCGTTACCTTTCCCTTGACGCTCTGGATGGGATCGACCACTACTGCGACAGCGCGTTCTGACAGCGCCTCAAAACTCTGCTGTGTGTTAATGTCCACACCTGACAACCAGCAGCCAAAACCAGGGTGACTGTGGTACCAGCCCACCACCATCTCAGGCCTACAACACAGACATCACAAACCCTCATCATCAAAATATTAACGCCAAAACAGTAGTTTTCATAATCACTCATCTTCTCACCTTCCGGTCTGCTTTAACATGTCCAACATCTTGGCTTGAAAAACAGGGTCCACGGCCTCAACGCTCACACCCTGTCAACAAAACACACACCCAGGATCACTATAAGAGCACAGGCGAACAGTGTGGAGTGTAAAACAAACTAAAGCTGGCTGTCACACACATGACACCAATGTGATGAGACATCTTTGAGAAAAATTTACGCATTTTAGTCAGGACATCAAAATGTTGGTAGTGTGTGAGATATATACTTACTTATATATAATATATATATATATATAAATTTTTTTTTTTTTTTTTTTTTTCACACTGTGTGAAAACAGCATTCATGCTGTGATGATGAAGCTTGTTAGAACGCCCATAATGTAAGGGCAAAAAAAAAAATATATATATATATATATATATATGTATATATATATTCTTGTATGAGTTCTGTAATATCAGACAAGCAAGAGTGTGGTTTGCCTAAATATTAACATGTGAGTGTGATCACAAATGTGATATTGATTTTATCCAACAGTTCAACAGACTTTAATACTGAGCAAGTTATATTTTAGACAAAATACTGTCTGTTTTTTCTGTCTGGCCAACAAAAACAGCTCCAAACAAGTTTTGAGCAGAACATTTGTACGTCTTCCCTGCATGGAAGAAATCACTTTAAGCAGTGATTCAATGATGTAAAAAAAAAAAACGTTATTTCTAAACGAATCAGTGGTTTTGAACAAATCATTTGAATTATTCGCTCATTAAAGAACCCGAAAATTAAAATGTTACTCGCCCTCAAGTAGTTCCTTTCTTTTGGGAAGATAAAAAAGTTTGTAACCAAGCTGTCACCAACTGACTTCAATAGTATTCATACAGGTTTGGAACTACTTGAGGGCGAGTAACATTTTCATTTTACATTTTTGGGTGAACTATTCCTTTAAGAGGCAGTTTTAGTATCATTTAAATTTATTCCTGACCAGCCAAAGTACAGGCACAAAAACCCACACAGCAAAATAATGTTTAATTATACAAAAAATATGGAGATCTAGACCTAGCTGCTGAGAAATCTTTCACTCACCGTTCCTGACTGCGGCATGGCAAACACGTCAATCACACGTACGGTGTAATCGTCCACAAACTCTCCCAGCATCAGACCCATCACCTCCATGGGCACACCAGCACGGCCATGTTTCAGCATCTACACACAAACACAGAGATGCATCAAGAGAGAGAGAAAATTACAAAGACATTAACGCTTGTGCTCAGACTGGTACTGAGCAATCACACGGCAAAAAAGGTTCTGGCCCCAAATTAGTCTAATCATACACCCGTAACAGCAATATCAAAATGCATTAACAGACAAAAACTGAAAACGTGACATCAGTACCATGATATAAACCAAACCAGGAGAAATGAACCATTACAGTCACACTATATTTTACAGCGTGAGAACAGGTGAGGAGGATAACGTGAGAGAGAGGAGACATGTGTATCCTGACCTTCAGCAAGGCGAGTGAGGAGATGTACACCTGTTCAGCTGTGTCCACAGCCGGGGCATCTGTAGGAGGACCCTGCAGAAAACACACGGCCCTGATGAGTACAATCTCTTCAACACTGTTTCAAACCGATTTGACCAATCAAGTCAAGCCAATCATTTCAAAGATATGGATTTCTGAATTTTTTATTTTTTATTTAGATGATATGAAATAAGAGCAAATTCTAACTAGTGAAACTAAATACAAAAATACATATTAACCTGCATCAAATCCATCTACTGTTTACTTTTCTAGCTTGATACAGGTTTAAAAGACCCATCAAAAGACACATTTAATGAATGAATGAACACATTTAATAATTACAATAATTATAAAACCAGAGTCCCAAACCTTGACGCATTTGAAATGGATTTTAATAAAACACAGAGAAAAAAAAAAAAAGATTTTAAAGTGGTTATTTTAGCTATATTAAAATACAAAATGTAGAAAGTTAAAAGTTAGTTAAAAGTAGCTAAAATAAATATTTTAAATCTAATAGATCACTTAATTCTTTTGTTAACAAATTAATAATCAAATATATATATATATAAATACACATACATACACATATACATAAAAAAATAAAATAATAATATATATAAAACGAAAACAACAAGTTATATGTTCTTTATAGATTAGTCGTTTTACAGATAGCTGTTTTTTTGTTTTTAATTAACAGTCATTTGGATAAACTGAAAATAGAAAATAGAGAAATAATTGACTTTTACTGTACATCTTCATTTTCATATACACAAGCGATTGATCATTTTAGGATTTTATTAATAATATAGTTCTATATTCAAGTTATCTTGTAGAAGAAGGAATATATTATCAAATCCAAATCCAGTAGATCTGGAGACAAGTGCAGGTGCAGGACATGTTCACAGATTAAGAGACTTCCAGCATGGTTTGATCGACAGCTGACACCAAAAGTGTAGGATTGATGCCCTGGAGATGCTTGATTAACAGATGGATGGAAAGCTGTCTTGCAAAACCTATCCATCTGTTTCAGAGAATCAGTGACCCTTGTGTAATTGTCATAGAGCCTCAATTATCATCAAACACACAAACCTGAGATCATACGGATGTTTGAGAACACCAGCCAGCTCAATGAAATCCAATCAACACTTTCTAAAAATCTATTTTGCATTAAATATTCTCATCCTTTAAACACAAAGCATGTGCAGCTGTAGGTGGAAATAGGAGTATAAGAGCAGAAAGGAATCATGGGTGGTTTTTTCCTCACTCTCTTCAGTGCCGACTGCTGCTGTGGGGTGTGAATCAGAGGGAGGCAGCCTGTTATTGGAAGTGTTAATTGGCAGAGAGAGCTGAGAGATGTCTCTCTACACATCACACGCACAGGTCTAGAGAAAACCACATGAGGACAATCTAACAATACTGCCTCCCTCTCAACAACACCATCCCAAAATAAGCACTTGACACATTTATGCACACATGAAGTTAGTTCAAAAATCAGCAGCACAGGATTTTCTCTGCTATTTTCAGCACAAAATCTTTACTTGTATTCACAACTATTCCAATTTTTGGGGAGGGTACGATTTTTTAAAAATGTTTTCAAAAGTAAAAACAACAAACAAACAAAAAACAGTAGTATTGTGAAATATTATTGCAATGTAAAATAGCGGTTTTTATTCGAATACATTTTAGAATATAAATGATTAATTTAAAAGCAAAGCTGAATATTTTTTAGCATCATTAATCCAGTCTTCAGTTTTACAGCATTATATAATTGTAAAATATATATATATATAAATATATATAAATAAATAAATATATATATATTATATATATATGTGTGTGTGTAAATAAATAAAGATATACAAGTAAATAAATAAATATATACAAGTAAATAAATACATTTTATATATATATATATATATATATATATATATACATACATATACATACACACACTATTATATAATTAGGTGCAAACTCTGACAGTTTTTAGATTGTTTCATGAATGTAAAGCTCAAAAAAAAAAAAATCAGCATTCATTTAAAAATACATTTAAGTTACGTTTTACCCCAAAATATCTTATTTGGTAGTGTAGCAGTGTTTTTTCAAGCTGTGCAGGACTTATTGAATGGCCTTTTTAATGAAATTAAAGGAATTAAAGGAAGGAAGCTACTGTCACTCACAGATGCTGCTAAACAAAACAATGTGTTCATTAAACACACACATATATATATATATAAATATGACATAATTAATATATAAATAAATATTACCTGGCTGAGTCCGGGCATTCCCCCTCCAAGCCTCAAAAGCCGGTCCATTTCTTAGATCTAGACACATATAAAGAAGCAGATGTCTTCAGTTTACAAACTTGTCAGTCTTTTCATATTAAAAGACCTGGGCACGTTTATGAATGTTGCTGATTCATGAACATCCACATCGCGGGTTTTCAAAACACCCACATTTCCTCAAGAACAAAAATATATATTCTAAGATGTCTATCCCTAGAATTTAATTCGACATGAGCTTGTGTGTGTGTGTGTGATGTACAAAAATCAGACAGAGAAGGTTTTCACTGTCAAACCTCAGACTGCTAACATGCTAAGCTATTTAGCGCAGCGCTATATAAACATACTCCTTTAAAGCCTGTGAGCACATAAACCACAGGAAAACAACAATCCGAAGACTTCAAACAGGCCACAAAACAGGCTTGAGTTTACACATTTAAAACTTCATTTAATCTCTAAACTCAACTGTCAGAAAGGCTAATACTGCTACAGAGGCTAAATACACCAAATCACCAACAACTCACTGATCACAGTGTTTCATTACAGACACATCCTCTCGGACAACACAGTACTCCACCGAGGTTTTATGATAATAAATGCGCCTTATTCTTTACCTGTACAATACGAAAAGAGATAAAGTCCGAGCGCCTGCTGAGTTTCAGCCCGACTACAATGAATCAGCCAGAATTACCGGCGTGAAGTGTCCCACAACAGCGTTATACAGAACAGCCGGAGCCGCTTTTCAAAGTAAAAGTTCCGTAGAAGCGTTTCAGAATTTAGCCCTGGATATTTATTCCGTATTTCAGTATATTTTATTATTTAATAATTCAAAATTAAAATAATGAAACACACACGTGTATATATGTTTGTTTTTTGACAACATTTAATAGCTGACCATGTTCATTTCTAATGTTTTCTTTGTATTCTCTTTTATTCGCTTGCAATTGTTTACTCTCTTTTTTCCTCCCTCCAAGCAATTTTGACGCTTAGCAGGAGATTCAGTCCCCTTCTTCTCTACCCTCTCAATCCTCAAATCATCTCAGTGAGCTTCACACGACCTCGGATGATCAATGCAGACAATAACATATCAACAAAGAAGCATATGATTACGAGTAATTTCGTAAAATAAATAAATACATTGTTTGTTGTTTCACATATTGGAAATCGGGAAATATTGTTATTTATTTATTTTTTAATTGGAAATTAAATTAAATACTGTAAAAAAAATTATACTACATATATATATATATATATATATATATATAGATAAATTCTTGACATGAAAATGTTTGCTGAATGTGTCGAACACAGCTGAAGCTGTCTCCGACTGGACTGTTTCTGACCAAACAATGTCATTCAGCTCATTCAGTGACAGACAAAGCTCTCCGGAGATGTAATGAGAAATAAGAAACACTAGATAGAAGACTTGAACAGTACATGCGTTTCCCTTTCCGCTGTCTAATGTGAGTGTAGTGTAGTGTGAGAGCAGCAGGTGGAGCAGCAGCTCTGAGACGCAGTTGTGCCTCGGATCTTTTCTCACTCCGTGCTATTCTCTCTCTACCACTTCACTTTCCTCTAATACTTAACTGTCCTATCAAAATAAAGATGAAAAATCCCTGGTTGAACTTTTAATTAATAATCTATTAACCTCCATAAAGCTGCTTTTGTATTCACCATAACTACTGCACCCTTTATGACAAAAATTCTGACAAAACAATGTTAGTTTTAATAAAAGTTATTTTCTGGTAGTCGGTGCCAGTAACCTCATGGGCAGCACACAGATATACACTGCTCAAAAAATAAGGGGAACACTTAAACAACACAATATAACTCCAAGTCAATCACGCTTCTGTGAAATCAAACTGCCCACTTAAGAAGTGATACTATCCACAATCAATCTCATATGCTGTTGTGCGAATGCAATAGACAACAGGTGGAATTTTTGGGCAATTAGCAAGACATCCCCAATAAAAGAGTGGTACTGCAGGTGGTGACCACAGACCACTTCTCAGTTCCTATGCTTTCTGGTTGATGTTTTGGTCACTTTTGAATGCTGGGGGTGCTTTCACTCTAGTGGTAGCATGAGACGGAGTCTACAACCCACACAAGTGGCTCAGGTAGTGCAGCTCATCCAGGATCACATCAATGCGAGCTGTGACAAGAAGGTTTGCTGTGTCTGTCAGCGTAGTGTCCAGAGCACGGAGGCGCTACCAGGAGACAGGCCAGTACATCAGGAGACGTGGAGGAGGCCGTAGGAGGGAAACAACCCAGCAGCAGGACCGCTACCTCTGTCTTTGTGCAAGGAGGAACAGGAGGAGCCCTGCAAAATGACCTCCAGCAGACCACAAATCTGCATGTGTCTGCTCAAACGGTCAAAAACAGACTCCATGAGGGTGGTATGAGGGCTCGATGTCCACAGGTGGGGGTTGTGCTTTTGCCAGAGAACACCAAGATAGTCAAATTCTCCACTGGCGCCCTGTGCTCTTCACAGATGAAAGCAGGTTCACACTGAGCACATGTGACAGACGTGACAGAGTCTGGAGACGCCGTGGAGAACGTTCTGCTGCCTGCAACATCCTCCAGCATGACCGGTTTGGCAGTGGGTCAGTAATGGTGTGGGGTGGCATTTCTTTGGAGGGCCACACAGTTCTCCATGTGTTCGCCAGAGGTAACCTGACTGCCATTAGTTACCGAGATGAGATCCTCAGACCCCTTGTGAGACCAAATGCCGGTGCGGTTGGCCTTGGGTTCCTTCTAATGCAAGACAATAGTAGACTTTGTGTGGCTGAAGTGTGTCAGCAGTTCCTGCAAGACGAAGTCATTGATGCTATGGACTGGCCGCACGTTCCCCAGACCTGAATCCAATTGAGCACATCTGGGACAGCATGTCTCGCTCCATCCACCAACACCACGATGCACCACAGACTGTCCAGGAGTTGGTGGATGCTTTAGTCCAGGTCTGGGAAGAGATCCCTCAGGAGACCATCTGCTGTCTTGTCAATAAACTGTCCAATCAAAAAATGGCCAAAATGACAAAAATAAGTCTTAAAAATTATCCCCATAAATTCTTTTTATTAATCATCTTTGAACTCTGTTCAATTGCTTTTGGATTTACCTCATTTTTGAAGCAGCAAAATTAACTCTGTTAAGATTAAGATTAATGATCAAGATTGATATTTAAGGTGTGAAGAAAATGTCATTGCCACTATATGACTTGTAATTCTTAATACTCCATCCCTGCAGTCCATGCACAAGGTGCGATTACTTGATTAAATGAACGAATCCTGACCTTAATCTGAGCATACTGGAGCTACTATCACAAATTATTTTGGGGACTTCATTATCTGTTTGGAGATAAAAGTATGACAACAAAATGTAAATAATGTGTTAAAATGTAACACTTGTGAAAATACAACAACGATATCTAAATACTTGACTGCTCAGCAGCTAATGTGAGTGTAGTGTAGTGTGAGAGCAGCAGAGGGCGCCGCGAGCAGCAGGTGGAGCAGCAGCTCTGAGTCTCTGG
>JAUMHI010000052.1:14727825-14750284 GCA_032359435.1 Enteromius unitaeniatus
TGCAGCACAGCCTGAGCAACACAGAGAGACCCAGACTTTTACTTTGTTTCTGCACGATGACAGTGAAACACAGGTTTGCGAGAATTCGATGATAATGAAATCGCTTCACCTTTTTCACCTTCAAATAATGGTATTGTCTCACTTTCAACTGTTAACCTGTTTAATAAAAAAAAAATCGGGATATTACTGTATTTCAAATGATTGGCACTATATCGCCTGTCTCTGGAAGATATGTGATAATTTTGTTCGTGTACAGCATGCTTCAATGCATCATTCATAAATGTAACACTTCTGAAAAGATATAAAAAAACGAGTTGACTCTGCTTTGGGACCCCTAGAACGCATTTAAATGAAGTGTTGCATATAACATTAACCTACTTTTAACGTTATTACCTAATATTACTACCTTTTATATTATGTTTAGGGTTCATGCAATCAATATAATCAATCCAAAGATAAAAATGTGCTACAAGTACCCTGCAAGACCACTAGGGGGAACTCTGGACTTGATATAAAAACACTTGGTCACATGGGTCTGTTTTTATGCATATGAAATATGAAACAACACCTTATGATAACAGTGCACCTAGGTCCGTGCATAATGCCGTGAAGTGGCATTATATAATCTTCATGAGCACATCACAATAATGGTTTGGTTTCAGAATAATGTAATTAAATGTGTTTCCACTTTTAATTAAAACCCCAAATTTATTTTGTATGAGCTTATTATTTGTTGCATTGCTATAGCAATTCTTGAAATGCCTCAGAATTAATTAAAAAATACCATTTATGACACCTTTACAGTGAAGTCACTAATTGCTTCACAGTAAATTCTCCACAGGTCAGAGTTCATAATATGAGCTCTAGAAAGAAGGCCATCCACCAATCAGAGCGGAGCACTTCCACGGCTGCTGAGGCGTCTGTTCTAGTAATTATCCCCACAGGACTTCAGCGCTTATGAGAGTCAGCCCTGACCCCAGGGCAAAGTTCAAAGGAGACCTCTTGTCCTGGCAAAAACCAAACGTTCTCCAGAGGGTGGCAGCACCCGCTGAAACCTCCTGTGGAGAGAAATGGGGCGTGACACAGAAACACACCCGATTCAGGGCAGAGCTTGCAGCTTTGCATGCTGTCAGCCTTGTAGCCTTTAAATCGTCTTTAGATTAGATCGATATCAGTTCTGAAAACTCTTTCTTGTGTGAAACTTGAGCAGCTTCCTCTGCTACAGCCCCCAACAGGAAGTGGTACAGTGAGAGGTGTAGGATGACTTCCTGTGGAAATGGATCTCTCTTCTAATCAAATAAGATATGCTCAGCCTCGGCCTCTCTATCTGAACCACTTGTCAATGAAGCTAGACAGCCTCTCTTCCTGTTTATCATTCAGAAGCAGTCAGAGAAAGTACTCGGTGGAAGTACTGCTTTTGCCTCAGGAACAAGATTTAGCTCTGCAGGACAGAGTGGCAAATCAACACGGTATCAAAATGCATATTATTTAAAACAATAGTAATAATAATAATGTTGTTGTTGGTGGTTTTGTATAATGTATTTGCCCCCGGTTTTGTATAATGTAGTAAATAAATTATATATATATATATATATATATATATATAAATATATGAATTCTATAATAATGTATTTTGTGCTGAGAGCATCAAAATAATATAGAAACCAATAACAGGCTAATTATTGTAATCATCATCATTATCATTATTATAATTATTGGTCTCTTATTTTGAGGGTTTCGTGCTCTTATAAATCAGTAATTCACTTCATGAAGCCAGGAATGTTGTTTTTTGAAGCCCAAAATTTTGCAAATATTTGTTCTTTTTAAATATGTTCATGCAAAGAAACCCATGTAACCGATTCGAACCCTGTGATTCACTGTGTGCTCATGAGTGCCTAATGTTTTCTAACACACATGTAGAATGAGGAGATCTCTCATGAAAGCCCAAAAGCACAACATGGAGGAAAAACAGAGAGAAGCATGGGATACGTAAGCATGTGAAAACAGCAAAAGTGACCCTTCACCTAGAACAGCATTTCCTTTTCCAGCTTCTTCTCTCAGCACTCAAGAAGTGATACGATACAGCTGTAAGACAGCAATTCGTATCCTGCTGAACGTGAGAAACCAATGCCTTCATAACCACAGACTGCAGGACAGAGTGGCATATTACGAGTTTAAGCATGTGAAACCGATCTAGCATTAGCACATGCAAGAATGTGTTAAAAGCAATCATAAACCCCTGGCGGGGGGAGAGTAAGTGGCAGATATCATACAACAGCTAGCATGAGAAAAAGGGGGGATGGTGTGCGTGAATGAGAGAAGATGGGAATGGTTGTAAAAACCAGACCTCTTCACTGGTATGCCAGTAATGCGCCATGACCCCCCCATCCCAAACACACACTCCCTTTCTCTTAAACACAAATGCAACCCCCCCAATCCAGCGAGGGGGTTCCTTTGGTGGAATCTCAGACCCTTCGGCCCCCTCAGCCATAAATGCCTCCAGCCCCTCCGACCACCCACCTACCCACCCAGCTCCTGCAGGACAGGATCTCGTTACAGCTTTTTCCCTCTGGCCAGCTGGAGATAAGACTTAAGACTACAACTAAAGATTGCAGATCAGCTCTAAACTGGCTCAATATGCGAGCGAGCTTGCATTCTGCGATCATGTTACTGCTGCATTAGGCTCTGGGCCTCTTGAGTGGATAGAAACGCTGCGCCGTATTATGCAGCTAGCCTCCGTGGACCCGCTAATGGAGCTGCTCAAGATCAGAACCGCATTATCGTAGTTCGCCAATGTGGAAGTGATCGGAATTTGAGTCATTTGGGCAATATGTGAAGAATTTCGTCACGGCCGTGCAGTGGAGGATTTTTGTTTTGATGGTGGTGGTTGGGGAGGGGAAGGGAGGGGAGGGGGGGTCATTCCTGGAATGCTGAGAGTAAAAGTTCATAGATCAGATTACAGGAAGGAAACCACAGGGAAAAAAAACATTGAGAGGAAAGAGGCATCGAACTGCCTTCTGGTTTTTAGGCTGGTGGGAATGCAGTAAAAGGCTTCGACTCAATGTGAAGGCCATGTTATCTTACATTTAAATGACTGTTAGCATTAATTATACTCTTTAAACATTAATATAATCAGTTTATAAATAAGAAAATATATAAACAAATCCTATATATATATATATATATATATATATATGATTTTTTTAAAATGTATATGCTAATATTATATATACATATATATATATATATATATGATTTATTTCATTTATATGCTAGTATTATATGTGTATATATATGTGTGTTTATTCTTTATCCTTAATAAGTTCATTATACTTCTTAAACATTAATATAAACAGTGTAAAAAAATAATATACGTAACTCCTGTATATATAATCTATATAATATAGATATAAAAAACATGTTTTTCTGTTATCCTGTTTTTATTGTGTTTTATTGTTAGTTAACTATATTTTTTATCAAAATAACCCAACTTCAGTTTGACTGAGATTAATATGAATGTACAATACAAAACAAAACAAAAAAACTTGGAACAAATGTAATTCTCTCTCTCTCTCTCTCTCTCTCTCTCTCTCTCTCTCTCTCTATATATATATATATATATATATATATATAATATTAGAAACTCCAGAAATAGTCATATATTGTCCTATATAATACCCTATTATTTTATCCTTATCCTTAAAGTAATTTTGAAAATTCAGAAAAATATTTATGTAATAAATAAGGTTAAAATAACAGGATAATATACAGGACAATATATGACAATGTCCATATTTATTTAAAGATAATATGTTTTCCACAAATTATGACTCTTAGTTGTTGCGTCATTATTGAGCTTGAGATAAAATATGACATGTGAAAATATATGTATGTATATTTTTTTAAAGATAACTTGTAAACACTTTTTTATGCATCATTTCAGAAAAAAATCTAAACAAAACGATAATAAAATTAATTAACTGTGTATATTTAGTATGTATTTTCACAAGACATCAGTGTTTTAGTGTGGCACGGTTTGAGATATTTCTATGACAGTCATTTCCATCACAGAACGCTCTTAAACACAACACACGTGGAATACATTTTTAATATAGACAATTTAAATACACAAAAGTGTCACTATTCAGTAAAAAAACCCACAAGATCAAAAGTGCACATAGTTGAAGAAATACACAACGTCTTTTCTTTTTACGACTAATACTACAGTTTCCCAAGCTGCAAACAACCCCAGATTCCTCTTTTCCTTCCAAGCCAGCTCAGTTTGTGTGGTTTGACCGGGTCTTTGGAGCAGTAAAAAGGATATCAGCGGTGACTGGGCTCCATTTGGCCAATAAATGATCCGTGTTCAGGAGCCTCCCAGTAGCTGATCGCAGAGGACCTGAGGGAAGAGGAAGCTCCTCTGGGAACAAGAGAACAGCACATGCCATCTATTATTCAGCAATGAGGGTTTGAGATGACGCGGGCCCAGAGCTTACGGTGAAATATACACTTTTCTTCTGCTCCTAAAATAGATGCAGTTCAGGTTTTGCTGACCGCTACAATCTAAAAACACAATGTGAAATTGAATAAAAATAAATACATTTCTGGAGACAACTGATGCATGATTTTCTTTCCATACCGTGTTGAACAAAAACGTATGTTGACAAGAATGCAGACTTTGTTATTACCGAGACATATTTTAAGTTCCCATTCCTCATTTATGAGAAGCGAATGAGTCAGGCCTATGATGTATGTTAAATTGCTTTCAGCTGAGTACAACCGTTTCCTTTAGGACTTTAACATGGTGGTTGTAAAAGCATGCAGTACTCTTGGCTCAATATGCCTAAACAGGCTTTACTGTTACATGCTCGCCTGGCTCAGATCAGTCATTAAAATTCATGCATGTTTAATGCAGCAGAATTGCTGTAGATCAATCGCTTTCGGAGAAAAGCTCCAAACCGCAGCATTTTTAATCAAAAAGAGAGAGAGAAGTAGATCTAGCGTTTCCAGGCAAGGCCTCTGAACACGAGCCAACAAAGATGTGCCATAAATGTACACCGTGTGGTTGCACAGCTCTCCATATCAGGATTTGGCTGGGCAAATGGATCGTTTTCTCAGACTGAATAATTAAAGAGGCAATGCAAGAACATCCCCACCGTCGGATATAAGCTATTTACCCCCCTTCGCGAAAATGATCAGCCCCATCAGACATAAAGCACCTTCAGCTGATAACATGCTCAACTCAGTTTGTCTTTGAAACACTTACAAGCATTATCAGACTGTGCATCAGTTAAATGTCCTGATCGACATACTTGACACACACATTGGTGGATTTTGCTGATACACATAACATAGGCTTCTCTAGGAAATGTTCAGTTCTGTGACCTTTGTTGGTGGTTGAGTGTGTTAACCAAAGTGTTTGTAATTTCTGCCCTTGAAGGAAAGCTGACGAAGTAGATTATGTAAAATATGCACAGTAACCTGACAGCTGCACTGCAGTAATGAGAGGAGAAAACTTGGGGTCATTTGGCTTCATGCAATAGAATAAACATAATGAGTTAAAGTGCCCCTATTATGCCTTCATGTAGCTGTATGTGAACATAAACTATCTGCAAAGTTGTGATGCCGACAGTGCACGATAAATAAAGTTATTGTCTATCAAAATTTAAAAAAAAAAGTCGTCTTACATTCGCCTAAACAAATCGTCAGCAGTTCAAATCTTTTTCTGTTACGGATCCACGTCACTAAGTAACATATTTGCATAATGTCTGCCCACGTTCTATTTAGCAAACAGTTGCCCCGCCCCCAAACAGTACAATTTCTGCGTGGATTACATCACGTCAAGAAGACGCTGTATCCTATGAGAGAAAAATTGTTTTATATGCCCTTCTGAAAGATGAATCTACAAATAATGAGTGATTAACATTACATTTTTTCAACAACACCTCAGCAGTACAATCTTTGTTGTGTTCGCGTCATTTTACTGATGATTGCTTTTCCAAGCTTGTGTACAATGCAGGATTTATCAAATGCTTGGTCTTAAAAGATGGATCGGAGCCCAGTTTATTTGGACCTGCTTGCTCCTCTGAACTTCTAAGTAAGATAATTGATGATTGTATTTTCTAGGGATTGTTCAAAATACGTATTTGTGTACGTTATGTTGTGAAACGACCCTGCACAATATCACTCTGCAATAATTAAAGGCCCTTTCAAAACCAAGAACTATTGATTCTGATCGAGTGTCAATGTTTTTTATTAAACATCAGCTGAAAAAAACTTTCTGAAAGGGATTCCAATGACATTGTGCCTTTATCATTAGAACTGTGGTAAGGACTTGGCTATTCTTTAATAATTAGAACAATTTTTGAATTCTTTATCGTCATCGCCCTTGGTATGATGAAAAAAGCTAATAAAAATAATAACTATAATGTATGGTAGAAGAGCACTTCGCAGCACTTCGACCTCGGTTAAGGAATATCATCACTCCTTGAAAACGTGGAAGTGTTTGATGGTATCTAAATTCATCCCTGTTTGGATCCCAAGGAATGCATGGAGCTAAACTAAACGCTAACATAGTGCTGTGCGCTAGAGTGATTAAGTGTGCGCACTGAGATGGGAGAGATAGGTATCAAGTTGAGGGAAGAACGTAGTGGAATAAGGAAAAACAGTAGCGTAGTAGAATAACAATTAGTAAAAACAAGAAAACAAGTTTGCAAAGAGTTTACCAAATCTAATTATAATCTAGTAGCCTATATTTGTTTCTATTCAGGTTGAATTTATTATTCAGAATAATACGAATACATTAAAGGGTTACTCCACACCAAAATTTTGTTAAGAATCACTTACCTCCATGTTGTTCCAAAACCTGTAAAAGCTTTGGGGGGGAGGGGGGCTCGTTTCTCATTGGTTCTCACTTTTTTGGGAACTGAAATGCTCTAAAACGGCAGCTTTGTCAGACTAGAAAAGAATGTAGCGTCAAAGGAAGTATGGGCGGGCGCAGGCTAGGAAAGTATAGGAAATACATCTTCAGAATAGTTTATATGCCATTAATGGTTCAACCATTTTTAATGGAAATTAAACAAAAATAGAAACTGTATTCAACAAATTTGGCACTGTAGCGTCACCATAGCACCATTTTGGACAATTTTGCTCTACACAAATAGCATACGTTCTTCAGAAAAGCATAGCCATTTGCATGCAGCCATCTCCAAAATGGCGCTGCGGCGACGCTACACATGAAATTCTTCACACTGTATCTGTTCACCATGCCGGTGCGCAAATGAGTGGTCTGAACATATTTACATAGCACATTTTTATATTTTGTTTGCACATACCCACCTGCGCGTCTTAATGTGCATCTCTATTTCTGAGTCAGATAAGTAAGATGCATTTAGTTTCCAGCCGGTCCTGTGACATCAAGACAACTGCCTTCCAGTTTCAGATTTTATTAGGCTGAAGTCTTTACCTCATTTGAGAGTACATTAAAATTTTTAACATTGTTATTAATTTATTAAAGGTGTAAAATGATGGGGAAATTAGTAACTTCAATGTTATACATCGGAACAGTTATAAATAATGCCTGTCCACTTTTCAGCAGACTTGTTTTTAGAAACATTCTTTCCAATCTTTTCTCTTCAAGGGATGTTTACAAATTTGTAAACCATGCACTTAACCAATCACATATGAAGTGAATCACAACACTTTAACACTGAAGCCAAAGGTGTTCAGACGAAGCAAGTCATAAAATTAAAAGGTAAAAGCTACAAGACTATATAATTAACAGCCTTAATGAGGGAACAATAAAACCTGCAATCCCATGAAGCGCTGTGAAAAACGACAGAAAAAATGACAGAAATAATTTGTAATTAAATGTGTAGTTTTCATACATATAAACATCATGTTTATTTACATATATAAATATGACAGTACAGGGAAACTGACTCGTTTATGTAATTTACAGTGCTTCATGGTAATGGGCGCAGAATTATGGGTAATGTAGTTTCCTACCAGATCTTTAACATCTTTAACTTTTCAAAATATGTTGTGGACATATAGTATGCCTGTCTTCTCGGTTTAGTTCTAATTCAAAATTAAATTCCCATTTGGAGAAAATGAAAGGGGTTTTAAATCTTACGTTCTATTGGCTGAAAAACAACTAACCCCGTCCCAAAGCCAACTATTGGTCGAGCCACTGTTGCTATGTCATTAAGTCAAACCATTCAAACAAACAGCACAAAACATTTTAAGCAATAGAGAGACTAAAACATAATAAAATCAATAGCTTCTCACTATGCGTTCACTTTCTACAGTGGAATCTCATCATTGTTTCCTGACTTAATAAAAAGATCTGCCTTTCAAAGACGTAAAAAATGACGTGTTTGGATCTTAATCATGTGGAAAAAATGATGGCTTCGGGGTCACACATGCTTACATTTTCCCATTGGCCATTTCAACAAGCAGCAAATTAAAATCTAAACAATTGTAGGTGTCAGGTAAAGTTGAGCGTCCATACCAGGGCTTGACCTTTCCTCTGCTGCCATTTCTGAGTGTGTCATGAGAGATTAGAGTGTTGTAGAAAGAGAGAGAGAAAGAAAGCACGTGCTCGGTGAACTGCTCTATTTGTATCCGGGCATAAAGCCAAGTGTTCTGACTCTCTACACCTCGGCCTTGAGAGGGGCCACCAGCCCTTTAAAATGCGCCATTGTCAAGTGCCTCCAGTGTATGTGAGTCCGTATTGTGAATGTGTTTACCTGTGAGTGAACTCTGTTAGCATTGCGTGCTTGTTGTTTGTGTAGCCCTGCAAATTTATGGAAAAGGACGTGAACGCAACAGGGGATTGCACAAACACGAGAGCCGAGACTCTCGCTGCACGCAGACTCAACACACTGTTTACTGACTCCGTTTGGACGGTTGCATGGCAACGGCAGCAGCCCAGTCACTACGGGCCACTTTTGCTTTGTTTTGCAGCATTGAAACTGTGTGGAAAAGTCTGTGTGTGTAATGGAAGAGGAATGCATGTTAAAACTCATGACTTTTGGACAGGAAGTGACTGAACACCCACACGATTCTGTGCATATGTGTGTGTTTAATGGTTATGCATTAATCTAACTGACTAAGTATAGCATTAAAGATTAGGTAAAGAATTGTTTCATACTATTGTGAATAATCTACTACGTTTAATGACTAAGTAAGTCATTGATGAGTTGGCTTCCTGAAAAGTGTGAACACTGTACCGGCCTCACAGTGTGCATACTATACATCCTAAATTCTATGTACGGTATGTTCAGTACTGTTTAGGGCAGATAGGGTGTATAGTATAAACATAGGGAGCAGGAAGCGGCTCTGTTTCAGGGAAAATACATGTTTTTCAGCAGGTATATAAAAAATTGGAGCTAAATATTAGGCTATTTGGGTTGCATCAATCTGCAAACATGAAAAACCCTGTGTTAAAGTAGCCCCACGGACTGGGCAACACTCCTCTGTGGTACTTCAACAAATTGAGATGAGTTTGGGGCGGGACTTCCAGGCAGGAAAGACAAGAATAGTGTTCAGGAAATCTGTTTGGAAATAGTCATTATTGTTTTTTTTGTAAATATGTCGCTTCTATTGCTGATACTTAACAAAGTAGCTTTTACCCACTCGCCATCCGTCTCCTCAACACAAAAAGGCTGGACTAGTTCTGTATGACTTTAGATAGGATCGTTTCTGTTAAATTATAATGTAAATCCTGATGTCTCTTCTTAGTTAGCTAGCTAGTCAGATTTTGTTCAATTATATTGTAACTTATGTGTTACATAGCACCTTGGTCCTGGAGGAACGTTGTTTCGTTTCATCGTGTGCTAAATTGTATATGGTTGAAATGACAATAAAAGCCCACTTGACTTGACTTGAGTATATTTAGATGCACTATTTATTTATTTATTATGTGTTTATATATTTAAATATTCTGTATATATATATATAGAGAGAGAGAGAGAGAGAGAGAGCGAGAGAGAGAGAGAGAGTTTTAAAAAATGGATCAGTACAACAACAGACACCTATGCTGATGGGAGCTTGTCCTAAGGGTATAAAGGTCACCCAAAAATGAAAATTCTGTCATTCCAAACCCGTAAAATCTTTGTTCATCTGCGGAACACAACTGATGAAATCCGAGAGCTTTCTGACCCTCAGTAGACAGCGAGGGAACTACCAAGATCAAGGAACAGAAAGGTACTGAGCGTATGACATCAGTGGTTAAGCCATGAAGCTACAAGAATCCTTTTTGCACACAGAAAAAAACTAAAATGATAACTTTATTCAATGCTTTCTTTTTTCTGGGTCAGTCCGGTTCAAAATAATAAATGAAAGAATTTACATTTTTGAGTGCACTATCCCTTTAAGCACTGAACATTTACATTTATTCAATCAGCAGAAGCCTTTATCCAAAGTGACATACAAATGAAAAATACAAGTGATTTATTACAAAAAAGGCAAAAGGCAAATGAGCGTGAGAAGTGCTTGTGATAATATTAAAAATACTCACATTACTGCACACAGTAAGCCGAATGCTCACCTGCCAATGTGACACTCTGAACAAACTATTACAGACACAATCTGCTGTTCTACCTGATTCTCCTCAATGACCTCCCGCAATGCTGAATCAGAGCTTTCTACCTCTCAATTTCTCTCCCTCTCCCTTCCCATCTCTGTTGACCTATTGAATTTTCCCCTGCAGCTTCATGGACTGCTGGGCTTCATTCAGTTTGACCTCTGGTGTTCAGTGACTGACCCTGTGCTGTGCAGGCACTCACCCCTGGAGAGATACAAAGCCTGGGCTGAATTTCCCTTCATCCGTCCAATGGAGACCTGACCAGGCCGAACAAAAGCCACCTCGCTAAACTGAACTTGGGCGCTTGCAACAGAGAATACAGAACATGGCTGGCTTTTCAAACACTTTAAAAGAGCTTGTCTACATCATGTCCCCTAATTGACACAGGGGTGAAAAGAACTGCCTAATTGCATGATTTAGACTCACAATACGCCCTGACAGATGACACTAATCACAGCGGGAATTACTAAGCTATGCTTCTTGCTTAGACAGCAAATGAGACGCTATAAAAGGTCACACGTATTGGTCTTATGATATGATTGTGGTTAAAATGGCACATATGCAGCAGGGGTTGTGTGTGTGAGTGTATACTTACACTTGAAATGCATTCAGAAGACCTCGGTGTCGCAGAGTCAATATTAAACTATGTTTAATGCTGCCCTTTGCACCTGCGTTGTCCCAAAAGACTATAATGACACTCAAATAACAAAGATTGATTGGAAGCAATTTATGATTATCAGGTATTTTGTTTTTATTTCTTTTCATTTAGTTTTTTTTTTCATTTCATTTAAATTATTTTTAACATTTTTTATTTGACTTTATTAAATTAAAAAAATGTTTTGCAACTTGTTACCGAGTGCCAGACTTTTTTTTTTTTCTATAAATGTAACCATCTAAAATCAAGTAGTGAAACATGCAGCCTTTATGTAGTGGCTTGTTTCAGCACGAGTAGTAAAATTGACTGTGGTGTGTTGGTTTGTGTTGTTATGGTTTTTGTGGTCAGTGGTGGAAAGTCGGATTGTGACATTTTATGTTTGTCTGAATCCCCTAAAAAGGTTTTATTTTGTAACATACAATATTAATTCATAAAATGAAGTCATTTAAAAACAATTTGCATTTAATGCAGAAAATACACTTGTGGTCTTCCCCTCCGTCACAGTTTTCATACATTTTACTATTTACATGCATAAAATCAGCTTGTGCACTGGCCTTTACCCTGATTTACTCTGGCTTTCTGCCTCGCTAAACTCTCACACACATCACACGGCAAGTGGAGCTAAAAATCACACTCAGCGGGTGTGTGATGAGATAAAATCATTCTCAATCCACAACAGTGTCTTTGGTCGCCAGTAATTAGCAATATCACTGTAACAGCCTTCATTATAGAGTAAACTGTTACATGAAAAAAAATCCTGTTTTCAATAACAGAAAGACTTGACAAGCCACTGGTCGAGTGAGTGCTCATTTCCTTTCAAACACCTGTGTGGCATTTCACTTAATTTAATATCTGTCCTGCACCAAATTGCAAACTGTCACTGAATAACACTAGGTGTTCCTTGAATCGGTACACGAGCTGAGAAGTGTGATTACAGAGGAACATTACCATGACAAAAAGTAGATAAGACATGCCATGGGCAACCCTCTAGGAGGTGTCATTTCATTTCAGCCTTGTCATTACTGCTGCAGGAGGGAACTAGTTCACACACCCCTGCCACTGAATACCACACACAACTTTTGTCTGCTTCTATCAATTTCTCAACGTTGCAGTCCATAATGATCCATTTTGTTTGGGTGTAGCTGGTGCTCATTTACACAGTAGTACACATCTAGGTGCACAAAAAACGCCAGTATCCATAAGGGGTGGACCTGCTCACTAAGCAAACATAACAAAACACGTATTTTAACAGGGTTTATTAAAAAAAAAGTGCTAGCTAAGAAACTTTTTAAATAAGTTTAAATGAAACTGAATGCACCTTTTAATTAATAACATAAATGTGTTAATTAGGGTGTATCTGTATGCATGGACCTCCACCCAGGCCACAGTGGGACAGTCTGCTGTGTGTATTGTAGATTGGATCTGATGGCGAGGTAGTGGAATGTGTTGCATGCGTGCGGGAATGAACCAAACCTCAAGCAGGGGGGGGCGGTTGACACTAACACATTATCACTCGAATTGTGTCTGTTTTTGTGTGGGGCTTTTAAACGTCATTATTTGTTTCCCGCGTTTAGATCAATCACGCAGGTTTATAACTTGTATCCGTCGGAGGGATGAGTCACGTGAGATTAATGAGACACACCCCCACCCCGCCGCCCGACTGCAGAATGGACCGTTCCTCGGTAGGTGGGTCTTCGCTGCGGGCAACAGAACCGAGATCAATGAACCAGGCGATCTACCGAAACTGGTCAGACGAGCCAAGGTGGGAATAAACCATCTATCAAGAGCGAGCTTTTTATTTAGCAGAAATCTGGATTATCACTTCACTCCGAAGCCAACACTGAAGTGTGCGATGTGGAAAATTTACAGCTCTCTACTGTAACCTAATATCAGCTGATCTTGAGAGTAGATTTGTTTTAATTCATCGTTGGGTCGCATAACACGGGAGAGTACAGGATGATCTTCGCAAATACGGCCAACCCGATGAGAACTCCGTCGTATCGAAAGCAGGTAGGTGAAGTGAGACATTGCAAAAGGTAACGATGGGACTAGGGATGGACTCGCAGCGGGTCAGTAGATCCTTTACCTGGGACAGAATGTATTTAACTCCTTCGTACGGCGGCGGCGGCGTCTCAACATCTAGCGAGCCGCCTACCTAGACAGCATTTTAGGGAGCGTGCGGCGGTTTTGATGTTTGCTAACTCGCAACGGGATTATGATGCATGTGAGAGTTGAGACGCGCCCGCCGCCTTTTAAGTTTCGTTTTTGCTTGAGTTCTTCAGGCCTTTTTGGATGTTAGTCTTATTATTTATGTTAATATAATGTATAACACGCCACCGGTTCGTCTGCACTTGCACAATGTAATATTTATAAAGTCTGTTTACGGAACTGGAAGTGTCCGTTTCTTGCTTTGGGATGTCACAGTGAGCCCAGAAATAGAAACGAGACTAAGGAAGTGTCATTTCATTTTACTAACACTCATTTATCACATACGTGCATTAGACACGTTCTTCTTCCGTCTGTCATTTGTTAACGATATCTTAGCGTCCCATTAACGTCACTGTCTCTTTAAAAAAGATGCTTGTTAGCATATTTTGTGTTAACGAGTGAAGGGAGGATGAGAGAAGCCTGTGGTGAAAGTCTCCCATGGCAACTTGTGTCAGGAGATTCTTGGGTGTGTACTGAAGAATCTCTGCCTAATTAATATTCATGAGTTAATAGAGTGTTTTCCAGCTATTGGTGGGCCGGCAGAGGGCGTGGCCTGTGGAATTCTCTTTGAACCTTGCTTGTTTGTACCTTTCAAGTCTGTAGATGTGGGATTTTATGGATATCACTCACAGGCTGCATGAAATCACACATTTACACATGCATTTGCATAGGAGCTCATGTGGTGGAGCTCCGAGTGATGGCTGTGATAGAGGCAGCCCAAGTTAATGGGCTTCAAGGATTTCACAGTTTATAGGAACCATATGGTCTAGGATGACTACAGCGCATAGCTCAGGACCCAAGGGACACGCCGACGTATGAGAGATGGCTTGGATATTGAATGTGACCCCCCTCCTCTCTCCCTCTCCCCTTGCTTTTTCAATGTCTTAGTTACCCTTCCCATGACTTTGTTATTTTCCAAACTGATAAATCTGGACATGTTCCCTGTAAGCTCTTTTTATGCATGAAATCGGTGTATTTTAATCGTGAAAATGATCAGCTACTTTGACAGATTGAAGAGAAAACTAGGACGGGACGTCCATCTGTCTGTCCTGTTCACCTTTCTCGTTTCATTTTGTTGGATATGCCGCGTGATTTTTTTTTTCCAACTAATTGTTCCCATAAATCTGCTCTATACGATGCTCATCCATCTGTCTCGGTGTGTGATTTTTCACACTGTTGTGGAAGGAAAAGTGGCTCGATCTCTTGCCTCAGTAATTAACAGGCGCTAACAAGCTTATGGGGCCACGTCCAGTTTCACCTCAGCGCACAAGTGTGTGAGCCGCTCGTGGAAAAATGGGTCAGTGTGTCAGGAACGGAGAACTCCCTCTAACCCGACAGTTACAGTCAGGTGAACACATGAACTTATTCATATGCGCTTTTATGCATGCTTTTAAGAATAGTTGCAGTCAGAGCGGCTGTCTTTTTCTAGCTGCGTCTGTTGTTTCGAGGTTTTGCCGTCACTTTTGCGGTGACTTGGTTCTGTGAACAATCACCCGCTGATGTTTAACAGGCAGCCATTTTGTGACGGCTGGGAGAAATGGAGCCGCTTTAATGAATGACTAAGAAACAGGAAGTGAGTCAGTGATGTGGGCTGTGGTGGCCGCTGCTCAGGGTGGGCGAGAGGCCCACACATCCTGTATCCCAGAGCGCTCCTGCATCATGTGATCGTTCTCTGGAAAACATTCCTTCCTCCCTGCTAAAGCAGATTTATGGATGAAAACGCTTCTTGCAGTATGAATGAACATGCCTCTGTGGTGAGTTCGGTAACGTGGTTTGGTAAGGACACTCGTGAGTCAAACTCAAACCCCAAATGAATACACAACAAGCACTAAAAGGTGAATAAAGGCATGGTTCTGGAACCCATCTGGGTTTTTTTTTAGTCTCTTGGTAACCTGTCAAGAAACATTCAGGCTTAAAGAAACACCTTTTTTGAAAATATTCTCATTTTGCATCTCCAAATAGATCAAATACAGAGTTTATATGTGATGTAATTGCGTAGTACGGCAGGAAAGTTCCTTGATTATTACGCCAGAATGAGTATAGTTCCTAGTCAAATCAGCCTGGAAACTTTTCATTGTCCGTCTGTCTTAGTACAGATGTAACTACAGAAGAGTCAAGTTTTAAATAGAAAAATTAATTAAACTCTTTGATCATTTTTGAGCATGATGCTAATGGTCTAATCAGATTCAATGATCTATGCTAAGCTACAGCTAAAAGTGCTTCCGCCAGACCTGGATATCGGCGGATTGCGGGGAAAAATGGTAAAACCCAACTGTTTAATTCTAGGGGAGTAGGATAATGAGTAGGGATGCATAGAGACTCATCGGCTGATATGTAATGTAAGGATTTACAGCTGAACTCCATATGTTTTGCCTCTTGTCGCCATCTCTGTTTGAAACCTGCAATTGCAGTTATTTGCGGAACTATCTTTCTTTTCTTTTTTTTTATTGGATATTGTCATCCAAATAGAAAGTAACAAGTCTGCCACTTTCGTTCTGACCAACTGAGGAGACGAGCGTTACAATAAATTGTGCTACACTGGTGATTCACGAGTTCACGCTTCCTCATTAGTAGTTGAGTTGCAAAAGCGAGATGCGAATGAAGGGGAAATGCGGTTATTTATAGTGGTTAGGAAAGATTTGATTGGGTATTCGTAACGAGGAGATTGATTAACTGATGAGATGCCAGCTGTGGTTAATTCGTCCAGCATTCCTCCAGAAACGTTGTTATTGTCAAAACATGCACTAAAATCGAATGATTGCTTGGCTCATACCACATCAAACCGTGCAAATTATTATTACTTGTTCTCAAATTGTCCTCGAGCATTGTGTGACTACATGTAAACTCTAATCTCTAATTGTCATACCACTCGAATTTCATAAAAAAATTATTTTAACCCTTAAAGTAAATTCTCCTTTTTTAGAACTGGTTCCCTTTAAAATACAAAACCTGTGTAATCCCATGTAGGCAAATGCACATTTGAAACTGGAATATAATTTGGTTTCAGTCAAATGTGTTTCGTAAAGGCATCATTTGGATTACGATTTGCCATCAAAATCATAAGTTTAATTATTACAGCTACCATAAGAAAGGGCTATAAATGATCTGCCACCTATAATAGCCTATTAGCCGGGATAACTTCTTTATGTTTACAGACATGACGTAATTTCATGCTCGAATCTCCCACAAATTCCTGTTAGTACCACTTAAATTAGAAAACCAGCTTTGAGGTTAGTATTAAAGGTTATGTAATGGCACTCGGCGCGACATAACCAATAACATTTATAGCTCTGAGGCGAGGCATGTTTGAGGAACAATAATCATGCAATTCAGTCACAAGCAAATATGTGTCTAAGATTTAAGGCTTAAAGGTATTTTAAGGTAATTTCTACTTTTATGATACTTTTCCATCTTGTTTGAAGCTTGAAAGCTTTCAACCCTATTGACTATAATTGGGTGGAAAAGAGCAGCCCGCACATTTCTTCAAAACGTCTCCTTTTGTGATCCACTGAAGAAAAAAGAAAGCCATATGTGTTTGGGACGCCATAAGGGTGTGTAACGATGCCATGATTTTAATTTTTTGTGTGAACTGTCCTTTTAATCATTGCACACAGCCATGTGGCAAGCGTTGAAAGGAGCCGATGCTGCATTAGGAACTTCTCCAGAGTTATTTGGGCTTTCATCCAGTAAAATAATCCCAACACATTCAGCTCTGGAAGAATGCGTAGATTGGACTGATATGAGAGCTGAAGGACCGACTGTGTGCCTCTAGGCCTGTTTGGGCTTCGCTTTAGCGGGAATTAGACTGTAGGGAGCTGTGGATGTGGGCAGACTCGCTGGCGATGACTGACTGCGTAATAATAATAACACCAGTTCACTACAGATAGAGTTAAAGATATCATCATGATGAATGGAGTCGCCCTGCCACAGCGTGTTTGGTGGGGGGATTTTCTTTTAATGTTGTTAGCGTGGATATTTTACTTTTAGGAACTCATACAGTGAAGAAGAAAGAGAAGTTTGTCCGTGGTTTGTTTTGGAAGTCGCTATTTTTGTGTTTCAGTGCGGCCATTAGGTGATGTCATCTTCTACGCATTTCCATGTGTCAGATCAATGAAATCTTTGTTCCCGCTCCCATGACAGCCTCCCGTTGCTCCGCCCACCCTCCCGATGGCCCCGCCCAGCCCGAGCACCAATAGCAGCACCAACAACAGCAGTAGCAGCAGCAGCACAACCGGCTGGGAGCAACTCAGCAAAACAAACCTCTACATCCGCGGGTTACCGCCAGGAACCACCGATCACGACCTGGTCAAGCTCTGCCAGCCGTGAGTATACGATGTTATGTCATGACACCATCACCAGCGACGTCATTTAGGGTCTTGGATGTACGTTCGACCAAATAAATACAGTTCCTGCTCTGTTCTCCTCTTGCTGTGAGATTCAGCAGCACATCAGGGCTGGCGTCTGTTAAAAGCTTGAGCATGTGAGATTGTCAGAATTAGGTCAAGTTTTGGGATAAACCCTCATGAGCCCCTGTTTACCCCACAAACAACCGCCACAATCAGCTTTTTCAAGACTATACCACTAATAACCAGTTAAAACCACCTCACTCATGTCAGTGATATTATACTCTGTCACATGATCGGAATTTGAGGTTGTATGCAACGTGAAATTGTGTTCAGAACCTGATTTTACTTGAAGGTTTCCAAGTTGAACAGGATGTTTAATTAAAAAACCTAGCATAGAACTTTTTTTTAATTACACCGTGTGGTATCCCACAATGCTACGCCCAAGTTTGTTTAGCAGTTTCATTCTGGTTTGTATCCCAAATGATTAGGAACTAGGAATCAACATTTTATTTTAAAGTCAGCCTAAAATGATGTTCAATGATTTCAAATCTGTTATTATACATATTTAAATTACACATATGAAATGGGATATTTTGTAAAATAAATAAATAAATAAATGGGGCTTGATTTTTAATTAATAGGAATTGATTGGTTCATAAAAATGGGCTTTGCTTAACTGAATGGAGAATGTTGGTGAATAAAGTAAGACGTATTGGTGACATCCGCTGAAAAATGAATGTTGTTTCAGAGGTGAAGCAAGTAAGGTTTAAAAAAGACAAAGTTTTTTTGTTTGTTTGTTAGGAATAATCTGCACTGATTTATTATTTGGAAGCTATAAGCCATGAACCAAACTAACCTCACTAGGTGAATTACAACATCTACAGGGAAGGATATGTGTACATTTAAAGATGTTGATTATGTATAAAGAAAGTTTTTATTATATATATATATTTTATTTTAAAATATGCACATACAAATGTTTAACACGAGACCTGATTAACGTGTTAATCCTATCATTAGGCTGATGATACACTGGGCAACTTTTTGAGCAATGTTGCTGGACAACTTTGAAAAATGTTATTGTCAATGGGTAACCAGATGAGAGACAGAGCCTACAACTGATCTCAAGTATCTAAACATAGATTTGGTACCCATTCTCAATGAGAAAGTGCCCAACCAACATTGCTCAAAAAAGGTTGCCTGGCAAAAATGCCTCGTGTATCATGAGCATAGTTAACCCTCTGTTGTGCAGCAGTTTGTCTCCCAAAAAATATAAGGGTTTAATTTTCATTTCATTAGGATAAATTAAATTAATGTTTTATGCCTTTGATTACTAGAAAAATTAAGAAACTTTTTAAAGGGGTTCTATTAATGTTTCGAAAATAGGACCCTATACAAAAAGTATATATATTATGTATAAATATTAATTATGTATGTATGTGTGTGTATATACACTGTATAAATAAATACAGACACATGCGTGTATATATTTAAGAAAAAGATTGCTTATATATTTATAAATAATATAATTATAATTATATATATATATATATATATATATATATATTTTTTTTTTTTGTACGTAATATAGTACACAATAATGTTTACATAATATATGTGTGTATTTATTATGTTTATATACACACATACATACACGTATTTTGAAAATATATGGATGCACATGCATATATATATATATATATATATAAATGGCAGGCATTTAGCTCTTAATTAGTTTTTACAGTTCACCATTTGAAAACTGATGTTTACTGTTTATTTTTTAGAAATATTCATAGCATTTGTTTTCAGACTATATTCACTGATTGTCATTTTAAAATATTAAAATGAATGAATAATTGAGAGCATGCGAATCTGAATTGATACCCAGCGCAAATTTGTAGCGTTGCAGTTAAAAAAGAATGACATTGTATTTGTTAACTGTTTCTCTCTATAAACTACAAACTTGAGTAATCTGATATTTTTTAACGTCCGGTGTTTTTTTCCTCTCGTTATGCTACACATGTATCCCTCTCACCTCCTCTGAAGCTTGTAACACACACACAAGTGAGAGTCTGTTTGAGATGCGCTGGTTCATAACAGACGCTCTGCCTGCAGTAGTAGGCCGGCAGCTATGATTCAGCAGGAAAAGTCACAAGTGGATCTGCAGACGTTGTCAGGGGTTTCGTTTGCAAACACTCGTGCGTTACTTAGTTCCCTAAAATATTGCGAAACAGCTGTTTCTAATGTCATCCTGCTGAACACAATGGAATATTTGGTAATGCTCTTACGGATCTTCATCCCCTTTCATACAAACTTCTATGCGTGCGTGCGTTTATATCCACGTGAGAGCGCTTGTTTGTGCAGAGGTGTCCCAATCCCGCGTGTATTCCTTTCAGACATTCCCACCGTGGGTTAATTTACCCCTCGTTGCCTCCGGGAGACCAGTCATCTCCATGGTAATCCCTCAAATTGATTGTAAAGAGTCAGATGGGGGGCCCATAATCCTCTTGGCTTGTATCCTGGTTAAAAGTGAAGCTGAGGTCATATGTACATATAACTATTGACACAATAATACAGATTTCACGGTTGTAATCACAACCGTATATTTTGGTTAAAACCATGAGGAATGTGTCAGTTCAGCTTTGTGGTATTGCGGTGACATCGTAACCTCGCTTTTTCCGGAGCTGTTTTAATCACAGAGAGTGACCGCTCGGGGATTGATTTGCCTTGATCCGCGTCAGGCTGAAAAACAGCGTCTCTCTGGGAGCCTCTGGCTAAATTCTGCCGGCGGGGGCAGGAAACGGGGCCTCCCCGCTGAAAAGCGTGGGTCAAGGCCAAGGTCGCCCGGTCCTGTGGCGCGTGGAGTCTTGTGATCTGCGTGTGAAATGTGATTGGCTCCGCTTTTCTCTCTCCTGCGACACGGCCCAGGACGCGCCCCAAAATGCACCCTCTTGCTTATGCAGCTCTGCACCACGCTGAATAAATATTTATTCATCTCAGCCGGAGTTTTAATGACGCAGGAAAAGGATTATAAATATATGAGCGTATTTAAATTTCAGCAGCCCTCGGTGAAGGAGAATGAAAAACGGCCCTTTCCCAGTCAGCACTACTGTCACGGCTCTTTCCTGCGCAGCCTTCCTGAGAGAGACGTCAATAAATCTAAGCCGTCACGAGAATACGTTTATTTATTTTTTTTAGTTATTTCATAGCTGTGGTGTGGCAGTTCAAAAGTGTCGAGGTCAGTAAGATCTATTTTTACTCATCCCATTGGTCAAACGTTGATTTATTAAACATATTTATATATAATAGAAAATATAAGAATATACATGTAAATATTTTCAAAATAGATACTGTGTTTCTTACATGATAAATAGCATGTAAATAAATGTCCGTATGACCTACTACATTAAAAAACGTAATCTGCGGCATCCCACGATGCAATGCATTTTCAGTGTCGCAAATAAGCCAGGGAAAATAAAACAATTGTGTAACTTTCTTGACTTACTATTCAAACAGACGTCCTGGTTGAATAAATTGAAATAATATAAAACACAGGACATATATATGAGAGCGAGAGAGAGAGAGAGCATGATCTCTGGTGCACAACAGTGTAGCATAATAATGTTAGAAATGCAAAGATAGTTGTTCACCATTCACTTACTCAGTGTTTTCCCACACTATTAATCGCAAGTTACTTTTTCTTACACGCATGCAAAGACAAGCGTTTGCTTTGAACCGTGTTGATTTGTGTGCTGTAATAACAGGTTTCTCATGGACACCCCATTACAGCAGCTCAATCCTCGTCTATCACACAGTGACCCTCTAAAGCACCCAGGAAGTGTCTGTCGATGATTCTGTGACAAGCGACTCTTTGTTTCTGAATTAAATGCGCCTCAAACAGACTTCGAGAGCTCTTTTGGGTGGTGTTATTTTTTTCTCCGCTCAGGGATTATGATCGATCTTGTGTTTCATGTCCTGCAGGTCATGAATTCCTGTGCTGTTGTGTCACTTGATGCATTGACTGACTCGTGAGCTGAGCCTGTGCTAACTTCTCTCTTTTTCTCTGTCTGTAAGCAGATATGGTAAAATCGTTTCCACCAAAGCCATTCTTGACAAGACTACAAACAAATGCAAAGGTTTGTCGTGTCATTTTATCTTTACACTTTTTATTCTTGCAATTAACATTCTCATATCATTTTATGTTTTTCTTTTTCTTTTTTCCCTGTGTGAAAAGTACTCTGTTAATACCATGTTTTTTTTGACACGTCAGGTGGTATTACTAGGGTATTTATTCAAAATGGGACTATATACACTACTGTTTAAAAGTTTTATAGTTTTTTATTATTGTATTTGAATGCAGTCTCTTATACCCAGCAAGTCTATATCGATATTACTGCAATTTAAAATAACTAGTTTTGGACTGTTTATAGTGCTGTCAAATGATTAATCGCATCCAAAATAAAAGTTTTTGTTTACATAATATGTATGTGTGTTGTGTTATGTTATGTAATGTTTACATATATATATATATATATATATATATATATATATATGTGTGTGTGTGTGTGTGTGTATGTTATGTATATATTATTCATATATAAATGCACACATATATATAAATATATATATATGTGCATATATATATATATATATATATTTTTT
>JAUMHI010000052.1:14750994-14761190 GCA_032359435.1 Enteromius unitaeniatus
CACACATATATATATATATATATATATATATATATACAAATAAAAAATATATAAACAGCACACACATTTTATTAAAACATTAATAAATATAATATAAACAGTTCTTGTTAAAAATTAAAATGATCATACCCTAACTTTTGAACAGTAGTACAAATACCATGATATGTTATCATGATTAACTTTTAGTGCTATTGCGCATATCTAAGTATGTCATATTATCATGACAGCATCACTAACGATTTGAATTTGTGTTTTCTTCGCAGGATATGGCTTTGTGGATTTTGACAATCCTGTGTCCGCACAAAAAGCCGTCACAGCTCTAAAGACCAGTGGAGTTCAGGCTCAAATGGCCAAGGTGAGTCATCCGTTTGTGACATCACTTCCTTTTTTAAAAGTAACCGGTTCATGACCTGTCTGCTAGGACGATTCAGTTGTTGTAAAACATTCAAATTGAACCTCCCGTGTCTTTTCATGTGCATTTCTTCCTCGCTTCCTCTCTTCCTTTTCTCGTCCAGTAACACACACACATGCATTTCCTGTGTATCTCTGTGCCTCGGAGAAGTATGCGTGTAACAATCCTGCAGTGACCTCCTCCTAGGATCTGCTGGGCGTTTCTGCCTGCATCTTCAATTTTTAATCTGCCCTCTTTTTCCTCTTCCTCCCTACTGTCAGCAGATTACTCTTCCACTTCCCCGTTACGTGTGTGTGTGCGTGCGCTGTGTAAACATGTCTGACGCATACATGTTGAGGAATGTTGACGTCTTATCTTGGCCCGCCCTCGTTTCTGCTGAGACATCTAGAATAGCGAGCTGAGATTCTGCCTTCTAGCTAATCAAACGTGAGACTGAAATGCAGCTTGTAGCGTATCGTGTGTCCTTGTTAGCTGAGAGACGAGTAAAGAATTCTATTGTGGCTTCACAAAGTCCTCAAGCACCACGGCACAGACGGAGTATATACACCGCCCGAAGGTCTTACCCTTGAAACACCTGACACCTAATTCTATTGGAGAAAATGAATGGATGGTGCTGCTTTATAGTTCTAGAAGTGGAATACAATTGCAGTGATATTTGCTCAGGCTGTTTTAGTTTGGAAATACAGGTTTCAAGCGTATTTTTTTCCTACTATGGATTGCAATAGTATGTTTTGAAGCTGGGATGCTGGTCATGTTCTGGCAAAGACCAGCTTAAACCAACATCCCAGCTTAAAAACATACCTAACCAGCATATGCTGTTTTTTTTTTTTTCCCCAGCAGGGAGTCCAGCCACCTAACCAAGCTAGCAGGCTAATCAAGGTTAGCTTTTAAGCTGACAGTATGCTACATGAGCAGGCTAGCAGTATAGGTTAGCTTACAAGCTAACAGAAGGTTCTCTTTGAATTCATCTGAATAGACGCATGAAGGATGCTTGTGATCCGCCATGTTTCTTGCGTTTTCTGAATACAGCAACAGGAGCAGGACCCGACTAACCTGTACCTGTCCAACCTGCCCGTGTCCATGGATGAGCAGGAGCTGGAGAACCTCCTCAAACCTTTTGGACAGGTCGTCTCCACCCGGATCCTCCGTGACACTAACGGATTGAGTCGGGGAGTGGGTTTTGCCAGGTCAGTGACAGTTGGGTACTAAGGCTATGCTCGTGTGTGGATATGTTGGTGAAATGTGAATTTTTCTTGCTCTATTTTAAGGATGGAATCAACAGAAAAGTGCGACGCCGTGATCTCTCACTTCAACGGGAAGTTCATCAAGTCTTCCTCTGGGATGCTGGGTGAGTGTTTGGCACAATGTTCTCTACAATAAATATACATGGCCCTGTATATTTAATTAAATTGCTGGGGTATATTTATAGCGAAAGCCAAACATTCATTGTATAGGTCAAAATGATGGATTTTCCTTTTAAGCCAAAAATCATTAGGATAGTAAGATTAGGATAGTAAGTGAAGATCTTGTTCCATGAAGATATTTTGTAAAGTTACTACTGTAAATGTAACAAAACGTACTTTTTGATTAGTAATATGCATTTCTATGAACTAGACTCCTTTTAAAGGCCATTTTCTTAGTATTCCAGATTTTCAAATAGTTGTATCTCAGCCAAATATCGCCCTATCCTAACAAACAATATATCCTAACAATCCAATCCTTACAAAAACAAATATAGCAACCGTGAAACAGCTTTCAGGTGATGCTTAAATCTCAATTTTGAAAAATGTATCCTTATGACTTTTTTTGTGGTCCAGGGTCACATATCTTCTATTTGTAGGCAAGAGCCTATAGATTCTATAGTCTGTGCTGTGTTGTAAGTGAAGTGTGTGTGTGTGTGTGTGTGTGTGTGTGTGTTACAGGTGCATCAGAACCTTTGCTTTGTAAGTTTGCTGATGGCGGGCAGAAGAAGAGACAGAGTCAGGCTAAATACGTCCCCAATGGACGAACCTGGACACGAGACGCCGAGGTGAGACTAGTAAGTCCTGTTTATAATTGTATATGTGAATATGTGTGTGTGTGTGTGTGTTTGTGGCTTGAAGCAAAATGTCACACTCGGTTTGGTTTACAACCATTAAAATCTGATAACCTGAGTAAATTATCAGGAGATTTAATAATAAACTAATCCTTTAATTGTGAAGTCCAACTGCCTTTATTGTGTGTTCGAAGCCAGTAATACTCTGTCCTTTTGCTTTCTTTAGAGTGGAATGACCTTGACATATGACCCTAACACCGCCCTTCAGAATGGGTAAGAAAGCGTCTTAAATTACTTATTCATAATGTATATGGTCTACCCTATTTCTATTGAGTCCAGCATGTGATGTTCAAAAAAAAACAATAATTATCAATGCCACAAATGAAACGGTTTCCTTAGTTTGGGTTAAATCGTGGCCATGTTGTACTAATGGAGACCACATTGTACAAATATGTTTGCTGGTTTTAATTTAGTTGCACTGATTTGTTCACACGTTTTAGTTCAATCGTGAGCACATTGCACTAATTAAAACCCCCGTTTATTTAGTTTTAGTTCAGTAGTGGCCTTAGCAAAAAAGAAATAGATTTATTGTATACCAAGTGCAGTAAATCTACCATATCTACTGACATATCTCTCGCAAACATACTGATAAAAACTTAAATATGTAAATGTATTTGTAGTATCCTTACCATAAAATAAATGTGGTGCATATACATTTTTTTGTATTTGATCACTGTTTGGTGAAATCATACACAATGTATGCATTTTAGTTGGATTTAAGCAAGTCGAAATGATGTGTAGATGTCATGAAAACACTGTATCTTGATGCTACAGGTACTATGCTGCTCCTTATGCCATGGGGAACCGGTTAATGGCTCAGCCTGGAGTGTCTCCATACATCTCTCCCATCTCTACATACCAAGTACTGCCCTTCATCTTCTACTTCATATACACCATCACGTGAGTGTTTCTGACCAGCACCTGCTTCCTTGCTAACCTTGTGTTTGTGTCTCCAGGTACAGAATCCTTCATGGATGCCACATCAGCCTTACATCATGCAACACCCGGTAAGGCCAAACATTCTCTGTATATTCACGTCTCCATCTAAACAGGAGATGACTCACAAATAATACTGCTTGCGAGGCATGTGTGTGTGTGTTCACATACACGATATTTCCTGTTTTTGTCCTGTTTTGGGCAGAATTTCTCTGTTATTTAGCGCAGATGTATATTAATAGCTGGATTTCTCTGTAGTTGCTGATTGTGATTGCTGTGTTCTGTGTTTTTTGACTCAGGGAGCCGTGTTGTCGCCCTCTATGGAGCATCCCATGTCACTGCAGCCGTCCGCTATGTTGGCTCCCCTCACCCAGCAGATGGGCCATCTCTCTCTAGGCGGCACTGCAACCGTATGATCCTCTCATGCAGATTGCGCTAATATATGGCACAGGCGTATTTGCCAATTAAGTAATATTTACACCTGTGTTTTTAATAAAGCCACGTCATTCTGCTTTCTTGCAGTTTATTCCTGCCAACACAGCAATGCCAGGAGCTTACATCCCTCAGTATGCCCACATTCAGCCCTCTGCCATCCCTCCTGAGGTTAGTCCCACACCCAGGTTATCCAGCCTTTCAAGAAAAATCCAAAAGCTTTTCAAAAAGGATCAGTTCACCCAAAAATGAAAATCGTCCTGTCTTTTACTCACCTTTTAAAGCATCCTAGGTGTATGTGACTTTCTTCTTTCAGAGGAATCTAATCGGAGTTATATTAAAAATTGTCCAGACCCTGCCAAGCCTTTCCATGGGTTTAAATGGGTGATCGCCACCATACTTCGGTACATGTGAAATATAATAAAACTTCCCTCACACGGGGGTGAATAAAGTCCTCCTATTAAGTTCTCCTAAGTAGTTCTCATTTTTGCGTGAACTAACCCTTTAAGTGTATTTGTAATGTCAGGTTTTAGAACGTCAGCCTATTTTTTTATGCTTCCTGAGGTTTTTATTTAAAAAACACAGTAATATTGTGAATATATTTTCAGGTTTAATTTATTCCTAAGATGGCATGAATTTTTAATTGTCACATGATAATTCAATAATCGTTCTAATTAGTGCTAATTAGAGACATTTATAAACTTTTTTTTCTCAGGATTTTTTGACTAATAGAAAGTTCAAAAGAGTAGTATTTATTTGAAGAAAATATGTTTATAACATTATAATGGTCTTTACTTTTTCATTGATTTTACTCAGTTGAATGCATTTTTGCTGAGTAAAGGAATATTTTCTTAAAATTAAAAAATAAATAAAATTTTACTGACCCCAAACTTGTTAATGGTAATGTGCACTGGGATTTTATTATATTGTATTATATTAAAAAAAGAGAAATATTGAGACAGATTACTAAGACTTTGTTTAGAAAAAATTGTTATCACATAGTTTTGTCTCAAGCAGGTTGATCTTGTTTTGAGAATTAGATGTTTTATTATTATTATTATTATTATTATTATTTTTAAATCAGAAAACCACACAAAATTAAATACTTTTGGGATATTAAAATTTAAATTTTTTTTCAGCAGGAAAGTGGTGTACAGCCACAAGATGTGTCCTCTTCAGATCCTTCATCGTACCCTTTCCAACCAAACAAGCAATAAAACGGTATTTATTTATCATGTTTTTATTCTTGTGGGGATCTGTGTTCTGTTCAGAAGAGCACAAGAAGCTGTATAATGTTGACAGTGCTCTTTAACATATAATTCAAGTAAATGTTGAGCTCCATAAGTGACAAAAAATACTTTTTTAATATGCCCAGACACCATTAGGGTTCAGTGTCTGACTGGTGCTGTTTTTTGTTATAGGTTCACCATCTGAGGTCAGAAACAGACCCGGTCTTCTGAGTGTTAATACCGTAACAACGTTTGCTTTCTTTTAGAGGAAGTGACATCAGAAAGGAAATAACACTCATGCACGGGTTGCAGGAAATTTGTCCATGATTTAATCATCAACAAGAAACCTCAGAAAACTCTTGCGCAAACATTTTCTCCAACAAACCAAGACAAGGCAATATTACACCACCTAAGGACAACGGACGGGAGCAGAGTTTTATTTTGCTAGAAAGAGGAAGGAGAAGATGACAAAAGCTTATTTTTTACCAAGAACTATTAACACAGACCATGTCTGTGGGTAACGTTGAGTGATGATGATGGTGAGGACAGCTTTCGATGCATGATGTTTTTTTTTTAAATATGGTTTTTATTACGTTGTTATGGACTGTTTCTCAAACAGACAAAAGAAACTTTTTTTGTTTTGCAGTTGGAGTCGAAAATGAAGAGCTTTCTGTTTGCTTTTTTGGTCTTCCACTCTTTGCCTTTTTAGTAGTTCAAATATTTACCTTTTAAATAAGGTGGGTGGGGTTTAGAATGGCTGACGCAACGCTTGCTGGCTATTGGTCCTTTCTCCTGTCTCTCAAAGCAAAGGCTTTTCTGTTCGACTTTTGATGTCGCTCTGAATCAAACACGTTTGTTTCAGGGATTGTGTGTCTGTCGTGGATGAATTTTCCTTCCACTGAATCCATGTGTACAGTCTTTTGCTAGATGTAGAAGTGGATGTTGAGATGCGGGTGGGTGGGGTTTAGTGGGAGGCGGGGTAAGAGTGGGTGGGGTCAATCTAGATGAGGTATGTGGGTGGGGCTAATAAAAGGGATATTGTGGGTTTGGGAAAGCTGACATTGTTCCTTCTGTTCACCGGATGATTACGATTTTATTTACAGTGCCATCTTTAATTTATTTTTTCTCTCTCTCTCTTTTTTTTTTTTTTTTTTTAACAAAAAACATCAGGATTTTTTTTTAAGCTCAGAAAAAAAAGGCAGAAGTGAAATGTTTATTTAGGTAGAATGCAATAAATGTTACAAATTGAACTTTTTCACCAGCCGATTATAGAAAAATGCTCTCTTAAAATTCTTGAAATATCAGTAATGCCATTCATTATGTAAATGAACCCTACATTTGTGGCCTAAAAGATACATTTATAAACATACAATAGCACAGTTTTGCAAAAACGCGTTCCATAAGAGAAACTCCACTAAGTTTCTGAATGAACAGTGTAATTAAAAACATTCGTCCTTAATGAATAAATAAACATGCGACTTTAAGGCAACTATGACACTTTCCACCAAAGATCTTTTCTGCCTACTATTGAACGCAATAGTATGGACTACTGCAGAGGGTTGTGGTCAAACCGAATTGTAGTTTGTGTCTTTTTTTTCCCTCAATCTTTGCTCTCAGCTTTAATCTAGTTTGTAAGTATGGACACATGAACATCTCTAAGCAGTTGGACTTGATCACAGGTTCATAACGCGGTTGTAAACAAGCTTTTACTCTGTCTGTCATACACTTAGTTAACAGATTTCTGTGTGTCTGTGTGTGATTGTGTATTTAGATGTCCAGGTCAGCTTGGCCTTTGATCTACCTCAGAGTTGTATCTGTTGTCTGATTGGTCAGGCTGCAGGTCTATCCTGTCCAATCAGATGTAAACGCGCTAGCTCAGGAGCTGGTGTCACGCAGAACTTCATCTTTAATGTGTCTATTTGTCCTCCTCTTTAAAGAAACTTCTATGTTTTGTATCTGTATGTCTTTCTGTTGGTGTTTTTTTTTATTTTATTTTAACCAACATTGCATTGTGGTGTTTTGAGCTTGACTGTGTGGAGCATTTCTTTATGGTCTTCTTTTTTTGTCCACTTTCTTCCTGATAGGTGCAGCAAAAAAAAAAAAAAGAAAAAATGAGAGGCTTGTGTAATTTTTCCTGCGTTTGTTTGGTCTTTTTACAAAAATCTACATAAACTACCTTCTCTGGAATTTTTTTTTTTTCAGTTTGCTGTAGCCTCTCCGCGTTTAGAGGCCTAATCTGAAGAACCAAAGTGAAATATTAGCATAGTGACTAACGTGTGTCAAAAAGCAGCACACTGTAGTTTCATTGGAGTACATTGTCTTTTATTTCAGATGTCAAAATAAAGGTTTCCAAACGGCAATTGTTCACGCAGTGTATAAACATAGGGCTGTTGTTGAAATACTGAATTTTTAAAATGGTTTTATTGAACACCTGCCACTTGCACGTCCAGAATTTATTTGTTTTTATTTCTATTTTTTTTTTTCTGTTGTGAAAAGATTTTTGAATTAAAAGAGCTTAAACTTGTGTTATTGTCGTTTTTGTGGGAATGAGTCATTTCACAATATATGCAGACAGTAATTCTGTAAGAAATACATTTTCTTGAATTAACAGTTTGAGAAAATATCTGCTATATTCTGCAGCAGCTTGAATATTAAAACCGGCGTAATCAGTTTATTATTTGTTAGTATTATGTTATCAAACTGTGACTCCAAACTCATCTAAATAATGTCTGACCTGATACTTGTGCTGGAAACCACAAATAACAACATCTCCACAATACTGATGTTGTGTCTATATTATATATAATCACTATCTCTACATACAATTAGATTATGGTTTTTTCCATAATCTTATTTAGAAATGAATAACCTTCCCCCTTTAGCTGACCGGGCTAGTCTTTGTAATGCCAGCCTGCAGGGGTTTTTGCAACCTAGGCTCAAATAAGAGCCTCCACATAAATTTCTGCAAAACTGAAAAAAATGAAAGCTAAATGAAACGCTATAGTGTTTACCTGAGAGGAGCCGTTTGTATTCGGAGTACAGGAATGAGATGGTCAGCTGTGATTTTCTTAGCCCAAGGATGTCCCACAGGGCCAGCGTCCTACAGAGTTTCATTCCAGCTAGCTCCAGTTGGCTCCAACCTGGAAGTTAATTGAGACTGTAGACCATGATTCACTGGTTTAAGTGTGTTTAATTAGGGTTGGACCCTGCAGCAGTTTGGATACCCCTATCCAACCCCAAACAACATGTGTCTTTGCAAGAAACACTCACTGTTGGATCCTAGTGCACACAGGACTCACATGGACCTTTCAAGATAGATTACAGTCTATATATACACCTCAGTAATGCAAATGTTATGGACCAATAATGGAGAATGGTTCCCCTCAATTGTTCTAGATCAAAAAATCATTTCTTCTGTTTTCTTACTGTTTACGGTTGAACCACTGATAGCAGATGGACTATTCTGATACTTTTCTGGACCTTGACGTGTTTTTTACTTGTCAGTCAATGAGACAGTCAAAAGCCTCCCGGTTTTTGTCCAAAATATCTCGTTTTCTGAAGATGAACTAAGCATTTACAGGTTTGGAATCAGTTTTTTATCACTTTAACCTCCAAACTATAGCCAGAAATGACTGTATTGTCACGCGGTAGTGTGCCCTGTCTGTCTGTATGTTGTTATTTCTCATGTCTTGTGCTTCATTGTGTTTGTTTATATTGTGCCATGTGCTCCAGGGGCCTGTACCATGAAGCCGGGGTTAGCTGGCTAGCCAGGTAAGTTTAGGATTAGTTTGCACCAATCCTGGGTTTTAGGTACCATAAAAGAAACTTGGCTTCAATTGGTGTTCATTGCCATGGTAACTTGCGCTGCATGGCTAACCTGCTCCGGGGCAGGTTATGTTCTGGGTTAGAGAGCTCAAAACGAAATTTGACCAATCAGCTTCCAGCAAGGTGACACATGTCTGATGCAATAAAGCCACTCCCCCAGCTTCTCTTACTCCACATTAAAGGACGCTGCAGAGTAAAACATTGTTTGAAGATAAAAGCAGTCGATTTTTTTAGATTATTATTTTTAGAATCACTTTATTATTTACATAATTATTATCTCCTTAATCTATTACACAAGCCAGTTTAGTTTAGTTTACTTTCCCTTCTTAAGTTTTCCTCTTTCGTTAAAAGATTGTTTTATCTTGCTGTGTAGATGTGTTGAAATTCCTCATATTGCTCAATCTTTTAATCTTTGGTAGTGAATCTGACTCTCTCACAAGAAGAGAATGAAAGTTTAAAAGCATGTGATTGGCTGCTCAGTGCTGATGTCACACTTTCATGTGCACGTACTACATTAACTCAGGATCAAGCCTGGGTTAACAAAGAAAGTTGATGAGCTTCATCACGGTACCAATAATGCCTGAGTGCATCGGTTTGGATTTGTCAACCTAAAACTAATCCTGTAACTCTGAGTTTGTTTAGCCACCATCATGGTACAGGCCCCAGGGGTCCGTTCTTCGTACCTCGCTAACTCAGTTGGCTGGATTTGATTGTTGTGGATTTGTCCTGATCTTGGATCGACGCTCATCCGAGACTTGCTGTCATAGCAACAGGTCTGTGAGCTTGAACCTGCTCGGGAACAGGTTTATTTGATGTAAACAGGATTTAGGCTGCGCTCCGGGCGGGTTATGATTGGTTGAAATGGCGAGGTCACACCTGATTGGTTAAAGAGCAAGGCTGACACGGACTGACTCACATGGGAAAATATAAAACTGAAGCTGAGACTTTGTTTAAAAAGTACTAAAGGGACTAATCTTATTGCTATTGGGTATATATATAATGAATCCAATGGAAGACATGAAATATTATTTCCAATCATATGTCCCCGCAAATATTACACTTGATATAATTTCTGCTAATAATCCCACATAAATGTCTTTGTGGTGTATTAAAAAGGAGTTAAATAAGAGAGCTAGCACCCCCCAAATGAATGTGGACTGAGTGTGTGAGCTGATGTTAAAAGTTGTTCTTGTTCAGTCTTTTAATAAATATCATATTCTTGATATTAAGCGGTTTCCACAAGTTCTTAGATCTCATCTCAATAAGA
>JAUMHI010000052.1:14762565-14775454 GCA_032359435.1 Enteromius unitaeniatus
CAGGCGCCGCCACTGCACCCGGCGAGAGCCCAGAGACTCAGAGCTGCTGCTCCACCTGCTGCTCGCGGCGCCCTCTGGCGTATAATACAAGGCTACCTACAAATCAATATCAATAAGACATATTTATCGAGTGCCAAATCTTCAAATTAGGATAAATTCCGAGAGATAACACTGACTGTTATCGATATGGTGCTCCCGTTGATTTTATATTTCCAGTCTCTTCCAGGTGCCCGCTGTCTCAAGCACACACCCACAGTATGAATATGTAAACAGGCGCCACCCAGTGCAACCATACTTCCAAGAAACGTAGTGAACGCTTTCAGTGTAATATCAGTAAACGCGATGGCGGCAGCTGACATACAGAAACAGACATGGGACATCATACACTGCCTTTTACAAGATGAAGTGGATATGGTGGAGACTGATGGTGTTGAAGACGGTAGGTGTTCGTCTTTGTTCTCCGAGTCTTTCTATGAAAGTGTCCTTTAAGAACATATCGTTACGTGTAAACAATGACTTGCTATCACCTTGAATGTAAGTAGCTGACTCATTAGGGTTAGCCTTGTATTCAAAACCCATTCATTTTACATGAATCCTATTTCAAATAAAATCCAGTTCGTATATCAGCCTAAAATTGTGTTTTTACTCCAGTACGACATTCAAATACGTTACAGTCTGGCTTTTCTGGGGAAAATGTACGCTATGTGATCATTTACAAGCTTTTTTTATTGATGTTACACAATTTGGCGATTAGACTTTATTAAAAATGATGTTTGTGAAATATTTCGTGAGTGCACAGTCACCAAGTCTTTCAGAAATTAACTTTAAGGCACTTTTTATGCAGAAAATTCATTCGACCCTGTAAAAATAGCCTTAAAGCTCAGGGAACTGGGGGACGATTATGACGAGAGTGTGATCCAGCCATTGATGAGCAATATACAGAAAGCTGCAGCCAATCAGGTGAGTCCAAACTGTTTATTTTCAAACCCTAATCTGTCACTTTGTGAACACTAAATATTTTACCAGTGTTATTTTGTTGCTGATTCACTCTTTATAGGCGACTGTAATCTTCCAGTTTCCTTTTCCTTTCCTGAAAGTAGTAAAAGTGAAACTTCTTGAGAAGTCTCAATGCGTGAAGTGTTTCCTGTTTGTCTCTTGTTGTGTCAATTTCACAGTAACCACATGTTTGTCCAGAACTGTAGCCTCTGACGTGCGCGTGTCTTTTAGGTGGTGACTGCCTTCAGTGATAGCGTGGACAGCTTGTGTAAGATGTGGGTTGTGGAAAGAGCAGAAGTGTCCTCAGAGAAGCAGCTTCTCAAGGCCGCTGTCACACTGGGACTCTTTATGAAGAAAAACTGCCCTGACATAACGAATGTTGAAGTCATTATGATGGGATTTGTGAACAACCGTCTAACAAACTGGATTGCAGAGCAAGGCGGCTGGGTGAGGATTCTTTTATCGGATTTGAGTTAACTGCTTGCTTTTGTAATGAAGACCAAGAAACCTGTGTCTTCAGCAGCTTTGGGGGCTTTCTAAATAAGAATTTTTATGTTAATTCCACTAACTCAAAATGTAGAAGAAAGACTTACCGAAAGGAATTCAGAGAAATTTTGGATATGGAGCTTTTACATTTTGGTCTTGTTATTTGTTTGAATGATATTGCATGTTGATATAGTCACAGCTAATGTGTACTGATGTCAGTGTCATCTTGACTTCATCTCGTTTGGTCATGGAAAAAAGGTCATCAACAAATACTTTCATTATGCAGATTGCGTTGCGTAATTCCTACCCCTGTCCAGTTGGTGGCGGTAGCGCTCCGTAGTTATTTCTAATACCAGTTTATAATTCCAATATAAAGATGTTGAAGATTTACTGTTTGCTATGGTCCAATGTCGTTTTTTCTTTTCTTTTCCAGGTCTCTGTCTCGAAGAACAGCATGTCTTGAAATTGGAGCTCGATCGGTCCTCTGCAGTTTTAATTTGTAACCGAATGAACTTTAAATGTCAGTCAGATGTCAAGGTGCTCTTTTCAGACAATCACAAACAGCAAAGTTCTAATGTTTACATTTTTATATTACAGACAGATATGTGTATTTCAGCGGATGCAGGAACTCTCATTCAACAGTAGTTTTAAATCATTGACTTGTGTGTCTTATGTAGTTAATTATCTTTATATGACTGATTGTGGAGTAAAACTGTTGTTTTTAAAGCACTTTCAAACAAATGTGTTGGTCTATCAGGGACGTGCATGCTGTAGTAAACACAAGTGAAATACTAAGATAGTAAGACTTTTTTTTTATCACTAAAGATCAAATAAACACGAATTGCACATGTTGAGACATTTTTGTGGTTTATGGTTTTATTGCAACCTAGTAACAGTAAGGAATTAACATCATTGCTCACTAATAATGACTGGGCCACTTTAAAATTAATTCAACACAAACGTGCTTTCTTCAAATTGAAAAATTCCTTCATGTGCCTTTTAATAACGAGCCCTTTTCAAATAATCACAGTAGGGCACCATCTGCTATTCACTACAGCGGGTGATTCACAAACGTCAAGTACAGCGCTTGTATCATACGTGCCAAAGAAAACCATTGCTTCTAAAGGCTTTATTGTCCGTAAACTAAATCACAAATAGAGGAAGTGGCCACCACGAGCTGTGACGACATCCTTATCTGATAACACTCTATTAACACTGATCTTTCCTCATAGCATGCTATCAAGGTTAAAGCTGCAGTTTTTAATAGTTATTCGATTAGGGCACTCAGCTGATCCATTGCTGCTTGGGAGTCATTTGAACTAGATAAAAAAAAATAATAAATCCAAAGGGTTTATGCTCTAGTTTAATCCAGTTGGCACCCAGTAAAGAAGAAACGGAGGTTGGCTGGAAGCGGAAACACGAGCCACCCCGTCAGCTTTGATCTTAACTCAGGAACTTTGAGAATACTTGTTTCACAGGAAACTCCACACAAGAATTATGTGAATTGATTGACCGGCCTGAAAAGGTCAAACCATTTATCTGAGCCAAATCAAAGGACACTTCACTCACTGCCACCTATTTCAAGGATGCGGAGTCAAAAGCAGCGTCCGTTCAGAAGACATTATTCAGCTCTTCTTATACACTTGGAGAAATGAGCAATTTCAGTGAAAGCTCTGAATGTCCTTGCTTCATTAAAGAGCCTGAACACTTAAGAGACTCGACTGCATATTTAACAACGCATCTCAATAAAAAGCCACACACCCCTCCGGCAGTATCATTCAATCTAGTTTTATTCATGGTTCCTTCCTGACTGTCTCTTCATATCTTTTTTTTAGGGCCCCTGGTTTTGAGCAATCTTAATATTAAAAGCTAACCGCCTCCAGTTTTGTTTTATTTCACCATCACGCAGTAAAATCAAAGGCTGCATTTCTTATTTTCCCACGCAAACTTTTCTCCCCGAAACAAATATAAAAATGCGTCAAGTCAATTTTTCAGCGTGTACTCTGTTAAACACACAGAGGATGCGTATTAATAAGGCAAACTATATCATTTAGACAGAAACATCTACAAAAACACTAATTCAAAAAAAAGTCATAAGCAACAATGCTGATATTAGACTAATAGGATAGTGCAGATTTCTGCTTAAAGGCATAGTTCACCCGAAAGATTTAAGTTCTGTGTATGTGTGATTTTCTTTTGCCAAGACATTTTAATTCCTGTTTTAGCAGTTCTTAATGGAAGTCTGAGGGGTCCAAAACAACTCTGAACTTTCACTCAATGTACATTTTTAAACATGAGAGTGTGTGAATGAGGACAGAATTTGATACACTATCCCTTCAAGACGACATGGGCCTAGCTGACTCCTATTTGAGCCCATCATAAAAAGCAGCAAATGACAAATAACTCCACACTTCTCAAAACATGAGACCTCCGATCACATTCTCAAGTCCTCAGACGCGTTTATGATTCTGACTAAAGACGAGTGTAGGCTAGTGCACTCACAAGCGCTGAGATTTACGAGTCTGCGGTTTTGCATTCATTAAATGAAGCCCTTTATGTGATAGCCACATTCGAATAGCACAAAAACAAATCATATAACTGAATAAAGATTTTCCCACAGATGTGAATGCCTCTTGTACGGTGTGGCTATTCCTCTAAAACAGGCCATTTTCATTTATTTAATGGTCCCTCGCTAACGATGCAATTCATTCTATGCACCATTGACTGGGTTTTCAAGGAAACATTGCCAGTGATGTTCGATCGCCTCCATTCTCATGACTGACAGCATACACACCAGATTGCATTTTCCCAGTAGACTCATCTATACGGTCATACTTTACCAAGTGCTTTTCATGGAGGAGACCTGGTTAGCATAGAGTCAGATGTCATTGTCCCGCAGTCTTCTCTCTTTGCTATCTATGCGAAAGCTGGGCCGACCGCCCAGACGAGGATCCTCAGTGCAGCACACATACTGTTTCCAGATCTTAACAAAAGCATTCCGGAATTTCTTAATGCGGAACGCATAAACGATGGGATTGACGGCGGAATTGCCATGACTCAGTAAGATAGCCACGTAAAGAAGGCACATTGAATTGTCACAACTAGGGCAGAAGAGAGTGATGCAGTTCAGGATATGCAACGGCAACCAGCTGACTGCAAACAAGAAGAGCACCAGCGCCAGAGATTTCGCCAGCTTGAGTTCTTTCCCGTAATATCGAGTGGGGTCGGTCTGGTTGGCGGTGACTTTCTTGTTGAGCTGCTTGTGGATCATGTAGAAGATCTCAGCGTAGATGAGCAACATGAGGACGAGCGGTGGCAGCACCCATCCGAAGAAGTTGAAGTAGACCATGTACTCCATACTGATGACGTTCTCAAACTCACAGGTCACGAGAAAGTCAGCACCCAAGGTGCCGTTGGTCTGGCGTAGCTTCTCCAGATTGTTCCAGCCCAACATGGGCGTCAGGCCAACTACGATGGCCACCATCCAGCACACAATCACTGCGGTGCCAGCACGCTTTGGAGTCACCACTCTTTTATAGCTGTGGGGGAAAAAAGAAGACATTTTTAAACAACTTAGAGGATATGGCAACAGTGCCCGTCTACTTTTTCAATGAACCAACCAGCTACAACGTGAATGACATTCCAAAATTCGATGCAAAAGTATTTCAAAACTGGACAAAAAGATGACGGTATAAGCTGTAATTTATTGCATATGCATGCAAATATTTGAGAGTGCTGTGCTGCTTTGTGTGAAGCGTTTCCGGGGGAAATCACTATTTTTAATGCTGCAGAAACAGCACCTAGTGGCAAAAGATTAATTGTAATTTTCATTCATATGAACCAAATTGACCAATTTGGTATAGGCTATTTGCTAATGTTTCATGTTCAAATTAACATGAAACAGTTTGGTATTCATTTTTAAAAATAACAAATTTCGATGACTCAGAGTCATGTCTTTCTTTTGAGAGACAGTAACTTTATACACAGTGCACTTTCAGCTTTTCAGGATGTTTTCATTCACTTAAAGCTGTTACGCTTTGCATGAAGTATCATTTTCAAAAATCCATAATAGGGGCACGTAAAAAATTAAGCCAAAATTATGAAGGTCGATGGCTTTAACAAAACCAACAACCTTGTAGTTCACAGTGGGTCTCTTTTTACCGTATTCTAAGTTATTGTTCAAAATAGTTTACTTTATGCAGAACATGAATGAACATGAACAGAGAGTAAAGAGGAAGGATGCAAAACCACGCAACCTATTTCTAAGGAATTTATCAGGAAGAAAATCCCCGTTAAAATATGGAAATCAAAATTAAAAAGAGCTGAGTCGAGCCTCTACACAAACTCATGATTACATTTTGACTCAGTCACAATCCCTTCTCTGTGAAGAGTAGAAGGTCTTTTCAGACAGCACAAATGAAGCTACTGAAGCATGGCATCCACTCAGCTGGTAAATTTGCACTAGTTGCTTGTTTGACAAACTATGCACTTGTCCAGTGTAATTATCTCAGACCTGTATGTTATAATCCTATTTAATCATTAAAATTCAGGAAAAGCATGTCCTTCTAGCTGTTCTTGTACGCGATCAAAAGTAGCTAATGCTGCAAAACGGCATTCCTGCCTAATTGTTTTGAAATCGTATTACTCAACTTCACATACAAGAGAGGCCATGGACAGGAAAGGGAATTAAACCTGTGAGAGTCATGGTTTGAAGGTGACTTTAAAAGTGTCCATATCACAGCAATAAAATAAGAAACACTACAGCCCACGGCAAACCCACCCAGGTCAAACATCACTACATGATCTGAAAGTAAAGTATTTCTCACAGTCACATTGTGACAAGTATGAATCCATGCTAATTAAAGAACAAATGATTATTTCCTGTTTTGAGTAGGCCTAAATCTGCCATAAAGGGGTAGTTCAACCAAAAATGAACCAGCATGACTTTCATGAAATGAAACACTTGAATGCAATGGCAATTGTAAATAAAAATGTTAGCATTAAATTCAAAAGCACAGTAAATGTGGTCAATGTGTTCGATTTAATTTTTCATGTAGCTTACATGATCCTTTCAATACTAGGCTACATCTCATTGGCATGTCCAGAAGAGTTCAAAACCATTTCTAATTTATGAAAAATTTTGTTCACGGTTCGATGCCTTCCGGTTGTCTGCTCAATAATAAGGTCACAGCCATTACAGAGTAAACAATTTTCAAGATTATGATAGCAAATAATACAATTTACGTCTGATTCTAACACAAAGTTATTTGTGACTTCAAAGGTTTTGAAAATATGGTGCAGAAATGCATTTTATGTCACTTTTAGTGCGATTTGGAGTTATTTTATAGACATCAACATTCTTTAAAAGTTGTCCTTTGTGGTCCACGGAACGAAAAAAGAATTCATGTGTGTTTGTAACCACACGAGGGTGAACAAATGACCTTTTTTAATTAATTTTGGGTCAAAAAGCCTGTCCCTTAAAGACTGTCTGGTCATCTACCCAGTGATGCCACAACACCATCATGCATTCAGAAAAAGAAAACAGAAAAGAAAACGTGAAATGAAAATCCCAGTGAAATGAACAAGCAATCCACATCTTATTACCTCATTGGTATCTTCACCCTCAGATAGCGGTCAATAGCAATAGCCAGAAGGGCGAGTATTGAACTTTGCGTTAGCACCAGTACAGTGCATGCAACGAGCAGACAGCTGTAAAAATGAGTCTTCAGACCGATGCTTATGGTTATGGCCAGAGGAATGACAAGTGCCCCGACAGCAATATCCGCCAGAGCCAGACTGACGATGAAATAAATGGTCGTGTCTCGTAGAGATCGGTTGATTCTCACAGCCCAGACCACCATCACATTCCCAATGACAGAAGAAAGGGCGATGAGCACCTCCATCCCAATGTAGAGACCCAGGACACCAGGCATCCTTGCGAGGAGTGCACGTGCTTGTGCGGAACAGGATACAAGATTCCCCAGATGCTTGTTTTTTAACGTAAAGTCTCTCCAAACGAGTGCTTTACATGTCGGTGCCAAAGTTACACGGCGCAGGATGAACACACAAGTTGCGTTTCCTCTCCGAAAAGCGTCCGCCACATCACGACCATCCTCTTCATCGTGTCCGGGTGTGCGGTCGAGCTCCACCGTCAATTAGTATGAGTCACTTCAGTCTGTCCAGCACATTTCCAGCACATTACATACGGTCATAGTTGATCAGAGGCGATCTGTGCGTGACTCAACACCTGTGAGCCAGAGTCAATCAACACTGCTCCCTCATACGGTCCAGATTAAGCCCGTACACGAGTCTGTCGATCTCGATAGATTCTGTGCGGTCTGACGGTCACCTTAACTTTGAAACAGCGACTCCACAGACAGGCTCCTCGACCTATGCAAGTTTCACCAATCAGAAGCTGCGCGGGCAACAGCACCTGATCAACCCACTGATTGTTTTTCACATCTGTTATATTAGAATTGATTTGTGCCTACAATAAGATGCTGGATGTTAAATGTATGAAAACAGCCGAAAACTTGCAAATGCAACAAAATGACGTACTTTGATGAAAGTAGGCTATTATGATTTCTTTTAATCCATCTATTATTGTTAGATTAACAAAGATACTATACAGTTTTTAGAACTTAAATGTATTTATGGTTGTGAATGGGTGATTTATGATATTAGCATTCTATAAACACATTCTTCACTATAGTATTTATTCTTCAAAATGTAAGCATACCTTCATTTTTGTCAAGGTGAGATAATCACGACTTACAAATCTTTGCCACGAGTGCCTGTTTGAAAAAGCACAACATTTCTGCTTACATGAATTCTTAGGCTAATAATAGTGCTTATAATGGCTTGCACAATGGAAACGGAAGAGATGGTTCTCTTTCAGCTTTATTATGAAGAAGAAAAATGGTGAAAAACATGTGGAAGCTGTCTCAGCAGTTTTTTACGTTAAGTAATATTGATTCTCGTGGTAAATCATTTAGCTAGATACTAATGCTTGCATGCAAACACAAACAGAGAAAGTATCAGTGGTATTAAGGAAATTTGGGCGTGATGTGTCTGAAGGAACTATTGCACCACTGTAACCTACAAAAGATTCACTTTTTAGCACAGATGTGATGTAGAAGGTCTCTGAACCCAAACTTGCACTAAAATGTGGTTCATAAGCCTGCTTTAAACGTAAAATTAAGGATATACATAAAGCTTAAAATGGGTATTCATTTTTTTCATTCGTTTTTTCAGTGCTTAGTAATAATCTATATTTAATATATTAATTATTGAGTTATGTCTGACAAAATAGGCCGACAACAGATATAGACAGATAAAGCAAACAAATAGTTTCCACCAAACATAATGGTAGGTAAAACTCTCAAGAGCCAGTGAAAAATGAAAATGGAAGAAAAAAAAAAACCATTACCCTTTATGCAGGTGGAAAAGAATGTTAGAAAAAGCTCAGAGTAGCGATAATGGAGACAATGGCATTGAGAAAAATCAATCTGAAAATTCCTGGTTGTGTATGTTCTGTATAAAGGGCATGAAAATACCAGTCATTCTTCACCTCTTTTCTTCCTCCATCAGTTCTACAAAAAAGAAAAAGAAAGCCAGGATTATCATCGGCACACACTTCTAGATTTCATGAATGTTGAGTAGAATTGATTATATGAGCCACTTGCTTTTCATGGATGGCAGGAGCTTCTGGTTGGTGCCCACGCAGAAGTCTTTCAATAAACCCCTTCTGAAAAGCCTCTATCACAGACAAACAGCCCGGTGTGTGCTGCCTTTCTTATTGTGACCACTGAAAATCAGATGTTTCGAGCCAGATTCCCCTTTGAGCAGTCATGCTAAGCAGGGTTGCCATCAGCGGAGTACAGATGAGGCACAGCGGGGCCGCTTATAAACAAGACACACATCATAAATTTACAACAGGATGTTTTCTTGCCATTCATTACCATGCCTGTAACCCCATGCGACAATGTGTTTATATTTTCCATTTAAAATATTGTAAATAAATGCTAAAAAACGTATGTTTTAAAACACGGAAGGTAAATAATACATGTTTTAAAATATTCATATTTATATATAATAATTATTGTACATCTTATTTATGTATGTTTTTACATTGAAAAGTATGGTCCTGGATGATTCCTTTTATTCACATTTGATGTATTTTTATAATATGAAGGGTAGAACATAGGCCTATTTTTAAATATAATAATATTTTTCAAAATATATAAAAGTGTGCCAAAAACTACATTGGCTGAAAATATATTTATATGCATCAAAGAAAGTCCACATCAAAAGAAATTCACAAAAGTGATTTTATATTCATAGAAAGCATTGTCATTCAGTGTAACAAAATATTTATGCAAAAACTCAATATGCTTATCCAGAGGAAGCATATAACATTTTATTCTGTTTTAAATGAGTAAAACTATCTTACTGACAAATGTGCAAAACCTTGTGGCAAAAAAAGAATACATCAAAAAAAGAAATAAATGTAAAATCATTTGTATTTTGGGTGAAAGTAATTGATCTTTTAATGTGTCATAAATTGATTTTTGTCGTAAATAAGCCTGACAAGATTGTTACACTAAATTATATTTTAGGGGAAAATGTGATATATATTTTTGCTCAGAAAAACAAAATTTATTTTAAACGCGATTAATTTAATGTATCAAAATTATATATATACCGTTCAAAAATTTGGGGTCAGTAAGATATTTAAGGGTTTTTAAAGATGTTTCTTCTGCTCATCAAGGCTGCATTTATTAGATTAAAAAATCCAGAAAAAAAATTAATATTGTAAAATATTATTTTAATTTAAAATAACTGTTACCTGTGTGAATATATTTAATTTATATTGAATTTAATTTATTCCTGTGATACAAAGCATCATTACTCCAGTCTTCAGTGTCACTTTCAGACCTTTCAGAAATCATTCTAATATGCTGATTTATTAATTTATTTTTTTGCACCAAGACAACACTAATGCTACTAACTACTAGCTACTAATGGGTTTCCTGTATTTTCCCTTCCTTTTTGGTCATTTCACATTGGCTTTTTACACCAAAGTAATCAGAGGTGCAATTTAATACAATGGACAGTGAGGATCAACAGCAATACAGATTTAATCAGAAAGGATTTTATGCGCTTATTGGTTCCTTCCTCAATCAAACTGAAATGGTATTAAGTGGCTGACAAGAGGTTCCTTTTAAGACTCTCCTGGGCAGGAAGACAACAGCCATCTGGTAGGCAAAATGTAAGAAGACTTTATCTGTAAAAAGTGTAGATGAGGGGCTCGCAATTGTTCTTGTATATGCCTCAATATGGCATGAAGTTCTGAAGGGCTTTGATCTTATGAGGGACAGTGAAGCCTGTGGAGAGGGCAGATACTGTGTTTGTGTGACATCATTCAGTGTTTTTCTGGAGTGCTACATTTCATGTGGGCTGTGTCGATAGATGGTGAGCAATTTAGGCTTTTGTGCCGGGAATTTTCAGGTTGTTCTTTCCAAATGGACTGCAGTAATGGTCTGTAATAAGCAGAGCCACATATATTAAATGGGATGGACTATTGAATTAATTGGAGCCTTAAGGCACAGCAGCCAAAGAAATGGCCACTGAAAATAAAGAGTGAGAGAAAAGGTATAAAAAATCTCAATAGGGCAAGAAATATAAAAAAATAAATAAAAATGTAAAATTCACATGGTGACATTTTGCAAAACAACAATTATCCAGGGTTTTTTTATTCAGCACCCACTAGAGCAGTAATTGAATGCCATTAAATGGTGTCATCATGGTGTTCTTTTTTTTTTTTTTTTTTTTACAAAGAAAGCTGTTATGAGTCTACTGCATACAAAGACTTTAAATCCATAAAGTTTTGTGACTCACCCTTTTGTAGAGAATAAAAGGGAATCAGACAGTTAAGATTTGATCGGAACATTGAAACCTGAGGAGCCAAATTCCACAAAGAGGCCTCAAGACAACAGGATAAACAGGATAAATGTCTGCCTGATTCAACATTTGTATTCATGATTTGGGGAGGAGAAATCTCACCACACCCTGAGCTAGAATGATATGTATTGGTTAAAACCAGATTTTGAGATGAGTTTAAAAGCTCAAGAAAATTGCGCTTTTCAGCCTGGCTTTTAAAGTATGCCCTTTGCCATCTTTTTCGTTCATTAAGAGCCGTTCCAGCGTGCTCCCGCCTACTGCTGCCTAGCCACAATGAGAAGGAAACCCATCTAGTCTCGTTACTTCTATTTCTTTACTCTAGTTTCTTTTCTTTCCGTTGGAGTTTGTTTAAGTTATGTTTTGCCTGCCGTGTGTCCAAGTCTCCAACTGCACCGCATCAAACTTCAAACGGACCGCGACTCACTTCTCCTTCGCCCAATCATCGGCCTCCCAAGACTTTCAGCCAATCAGCAGCTTGGTGAAACCCCAAGAATTTATTGGAGATGGTAGTATAGAAGTTCTTTAATGGTAATGTTACCATATCTTCTTTCAAACAATCTTAATCCTTGTATGAATTCTGTTACTTTTCCCAAAGTTCTGTCTGTGGGATGTAATTTTTACCTGAAGACAGTATGGCTGGAACTGACCAGCTAGATCTCTAACCTTTCCCACTGGAGATCCTGTAATCTACAAGATAATCCTGAGGAATGTTCTTTTGTTATTCTAATGAAATGGACCATTTGGTTCATGCCTTTTTTAAACACAGTAACATTATTTCTTTCACAGAATGACCAACTGAACTTCAACTACTCAGATTTTAGAAGGGAGGTCTTTCAGTTTTTCCTGGAAAGAAGGAGTATCCAGAGACCATCAACTGGTTATAGGGTTCGCTCTGAGTTCATTTCTTGGATTCCTTCTCTTCACCACATAGACTACATCACTGGGACCCACTATATAAGCACATAGCTTCTCCTACCATTGCTGTTCTGATGACACACAGCTCTATCATTGATTTCAACCAGATGATCCAATGGTTGTGTAGTGGTTTCAGTTTGTGATCCTCAGTCTTGGTTCGTGGACACTTATTTTTAGATTTGTGTTCCCCTGGTCCTGCCCATCTTTTTTGTTGCCTTAGTTATTAATTAGTTCCTCCCCCTTTTTACCCTGATACCTGATCTATTTAATGGGTGCTCAGTCCTGACCTTGTTGCCGAGTGTTACTTAGCTATTTCCTCTGTTTCCACTCCGACTTAATCCAGCATTTATACGATTCAGGCAAATATATTTTCAAGGACAGGATACGAGCATTACTATTGTGACGGCACATGCGGTTTCGCAGGCAGAGGCCAGGTGTGCTTGTTACGCCGGTTTTTTGAGTTTTCATGAGCTGTATGCCAAAATCATCAATATTAAAACAATAAAAGGCTTGAAACTACTTCAGTTGT
>JAUMHI010000052.1:14775554-14795283 GCA_032359435.1 Enteromius unitaeniatus
CTTTCATTGTACTTTCACACAGGGTGAGTGACTATTGACAGAGGGGAATTACTGAAACCTCGTGTTAAATCCTTACAGTTTCTTTGGTGACCTCCGACGTGATTTCTCCGATCAGGTAAGACAAGAATTTGGTATTGACTATCTGTTTGGGGAGAATAGAACGTGGTAAACCTCAACCTAAATAAAAGTAGGTTGGGAAGTGGTAAACCTCAACCCGGGGGGTTGGGAAGAGCATGCTGAATATAAATTATTGCAATAGTCACTATTGGGATTAAACAAAGGCTGTGCACCAAGTCTACACATACAAAACATACATATTATATCAAAAATAAGATACCGTTGATGGAAATCCCATCTGCATCATGGTGAGACCATAAAGGGTCACGACCCCAAGGCTGAGAAACTCTAGATGGACGTGGCTACTGCAACAGTAATGTAGAGGGACATGACCTTAGAAGATTTTTGTTTTCGCATACATGTTCTGTTTAGGATGGACTAATATTTCTCATAATTAGTAAAATTTTAATTTTCATTATCAAGTGGTCCTGAGGTATCTTTTTAGTGAAGGAGAAGCCTGATAAAATGTAATGTGATTTTGTCTCGAGTCTTAATGGTGATTTTAGACATACACTCTTCCTTCTGCCTATTACTTTTTAAAGAACCATTACACAGCAAGAAGCTTCCTTTCATTTAGGAAACAGTAGCCATTATCTTGTATTTTAACTTAATCCTACAACCTCCTCACTCGTCAGAGAATCATTTAAATTCCTATTAGCTTTTACTGCCATTTCAAAAGATATGAGCTTGTCAGAATCTAGAACAACGAGCACATTTTATGAGCTCTTAATCTGACTAAATGAACCCCAGAAATGAAAGATTTCAGTAGAGTTTGCAGATGGGTACTTGATGAATTTTTCATTCCTTTGTATGGAGACACATCATCCCCGATATAAACTGCAGTCAGGATGACGGCACCAGGTGGAACAGGAACAAACGAAAGCCTACTACTTGACTCCATGAAAGCTTTTTAAGAAGCACAGCAAAGACAGTCTTTTCTTCTAGGTCAAAAACTATTTGTACTCCACTCCAAAAGAACAGCATAACTTTTCCCCCCAATCTAGTCAGTTGCACTACAGAAAAATAAAATCAAAACAAAGATCTCTTTCACTGTTAGTGCTAAATCTTTTCCGAAAAACACTCAACACTGTTACAGAGATGCCACTCTCGGCTGATAATGGTCTGTTAATGGAGTGTCTTATCTTAAGCTCTTGCAGCTCTGAGGCATCTATATGAGGGGCCTACTGTGGTATTTTTTTTTACTGAAATAGCCCCCACACATTATGGTGGATGAATCACACATATAGTATCACAAGATAAAGTGCAGTTACCCTAATGAAATACAACTCCACTTAAAGCTTAAGTACTCCTTTTAAATTTTACTTAAGTAAATATTTTTTTCCCAAACAGTTTTCCCAAAAATGAAAATGTGCTCAAGCCATTCAAGATGTAGAAGAGTTTGCCAGAAGCAATGGTTTGAAGTTAAAAACTGATTTAAAATGTATGCGTTTATTACAAACAAGCACTTTTGCTTCACAAGACATTGATTAAAGTTGTCTGGAGCACTTGTGGATAGCTGTGATGTTTTTTTCTCAATAGCTATTTGAACTGTTATTATGACGGCACCCAATCACTGTGGGTTTATTGGTAAACAAGTAAAGTAATGGAACATGTATCTAAACTTGTTCTGAAGAAACAAAGTCATCTACGTCTTGAATGTCCTGAGGGTGAATACATTTTGAGGAAATGTTAATTTTTGTGTGAACAATTCATTTAAGCATTTAAAGTAAACTACAAATGGATCATACGGATTATTGTTTGCAATTGTCCTTCCGTCTTTTTGTTAAAAATAGTCATTTAATGGCTATTACATTACATGGCCAGTTGTAACCCAACATACATACAGACAGCAGTTGACGTGAGAACAGCTGCAAATGGTTCTTAACTGAATCATTTGAATTTTATGTACCTCCAAAAAAAAAAGAATTATCAATAGCGAACCCTGATGCATCTCATAAAAAAAATTAAAAAAAATACATACATACATATAAATTTAACATCAAAATTGATGTTTTCAAAATCAATTTTTTTCTTCAATTTTTTGTGTTGTAAGCCAGGCTAGTATTCACATCAAAATAAGATGTTATGTGGAGGAATGTAATGGTGCAACAGTAAAAGTTTTCCACAATAAAAAATTTATGTGTTTGCGTGTATTTATACAGTTTTGCAGGACTGCAACCCTGACAGACAAGTACAACAGAGACGGCTGTTAAAAATGCTGAGACTAAGAAACCAGTATTTTTCTTGGTAATAAATAAATTATCATATCTGCAGATCCAGACAGGTGACAGCCAGACCTCGTTTGATCATTGGAAAAATTCCCAGAAAACTGTCATTCACATCCTGAGTTATAATGGAGTCTTATTTCTATGACATCTTCATCATTCCCACAGTATAACACAGTGTCAGGGCTTGGCAGGTAAAAAATTTATGTGCTGTGCTGATTTGCAGCTAAACCTTTAGGCCTCTCAGGCCCTGCAGTTTCTTCAGGTATGAGAGAGTCAGAGCCTGAGGGGCACCTGCTCTAAGTTAGACACTCATAAATAATATCAGCCTCCTGGTTTAAGTCTCGTATACAGTTCCAAAGCTCAAAACCGTGGCCGCACATACATGTTGTAACAAACACTGTTACGAGTCGGCGGATATATCTCACGCTCTCGCTTCCTTGTGATCAGGCAGAACTCAGAGGCAGGAGTGAAATGCAAGTTTAACATTTATTAAACAAAACAGAACCAAGAAACAAGGAAAATGCGAAAACAAAGCAGAGACTAACCCTATGAGTGGAAACGTTAACATCCGACAAAACACAAGACAAAGGGCATGGTTTAAATACAACATACAATCAGAGACAATGGGGAACACCTGGACACAGACGGCTGGCAGGGAGTGAACACTAATGAGCGGGGTGGAGTCACAAACGAGGGACAACATGAGGATACAAAAGGTAAACAGGTAAACGGAGCAGGTGGCGGAGCAGCCCACCTGGGCGGGATCAACGGAGGCGACGCCCTCCAGGGCGGGGCAGACGGCAAGGTTGACCATGCCTTGCAGGGCGGAGCAGGCTGCGGAGACGCCCACCGGGCTGATCAGGTGGCGGGAACGTCCACCTGGGCGAAACGGACAGCGAGGCCATCTTCCCAGGCTCTAGCGCTTCTGGCAATGACCAATCTGGTTTACCAACCTGAGTACTGATTCTGGCGGATCCGACCATTCAGGATCGGGATCCCAGACTGGGTCTGGCGGATCCGGCCAGTTGTAACCCAACATGACTGGACACGACTCCTCATACCGTGCTATGGGGTTGAGACCCGTTACGTGCGGGCTAGGAACCACGAGGACCTGCAGTGGCTCGATTGGCTGTGAAACTGGAACCGACTGGACAATACACGGCTCCTCGTACTGTGCAACGGTACTGACTGGATTGACACCATGAGGAACTTCTGCAGCTTTTTAGGCTGCTTAACTGGAACAGACTGGGCTGAACACGGTCCCTCGTACCGTGTGACGGGAATCATGAGGGCCTTCGACAGGTCGTCAGGCTGTGTGACTGGAACAGACTGGACATCATACAGCACTCCTGGCTGTATAACTGGCATTGAATGAGTTAACCACGGCCCCTCTCGCCATGAGACGGGACTACAACCCGACATTTGCGGGTCTAGAACCGCTGAAATGACGACCGCTCTCTCGGCTGTGATACCAGGTCCGACTGGATACCACACAGCCCCTCTCCCTGTGTAACGGTGTCAGGACCCATCACTAGTGGAACAGGAAATGCTGGGATGGGTGACAGCTCCCCTAGCTGTGATACCAGGACCGGCTGGATATCATACAGCACTCCTGGCTGTATAACTGAAACTGACTGGGTGTTAAGCCGCTCTGCTGATTTAATGGTTTTGGCCCAACTGGCTTTCCATATTCCTCACTGTGTGGGTGGAGTTGTGAATGAGAAAGTGAATCCGCGGGGGATTTGCATGGCACATGGCACTTGTGGGCTTGACACCTTGGGGAATTCGCATGGCGTAGGCAACCCTGCAACAAGAGTGGCGTTCGAATCTTGAACGCCAGTTCAAAGATGGACTTGATTCTACTCACCTTATTGGGAGACGAGACTGGTGGAGGTAGATTTGGGAACACAGGATTCTCGGGCGACGATCCGCGCCGCGAAAATGAAGCTGAACACGGAACCGGCTCCCGCGGCTCACTGAAGCGTGGTGACCTCGGCCACGGACCTCGGATTGCCAAGCGAGATCCGGGCAGTCGCAGTCGTGAATGCGAACCTAAGCTTGCGAAGATGTTCGTGGAGTCAAACGCCATCCTCTTTGATCAGGCAGGACTCAGATGCAGGAGTGAAACGCAAGTTGAACATTTACAAGACAGAACCAGGAAACAAGGAAACCGCGAAAACAAAGCAGAGACTAACTCTATGAGTGGAAACGTTAACATCCGACAAAACACAAGACAAAGGGCATGGTTTAAATACAACATACACTCAGAGACAATGGGGAACACCTGGACACACACGGCTGGCAGGGAGTGAACACTAATGAGCGGGGTGGAGTCACAAACAAGGGACAACATGAGGATACAAAAGGTAAACACAAGCACATGGACAGCAAACATACAAACAGGCATGAGACACAGGACAGGGGTTACAAAAATAAGCTCTATTCATAGAAATCCGTCATTAACTTTACTAATTGAGGTGTAACTCATTGGTGCAGAATATCTGAAAAAAAAAAGTATAATTCTTTAGATCAGAATTTCTGGATTCTGAGTTTATAAATCATACGCTTAGAGGTTGGGAGGATGAGAATGTGAGAGGATGAGATAAGCCTGAAAGTTTGGTTTTTGAAGAAATTCCTGGTATTTGTGAAAAAGCCTGTCTCATGAATTTATTCTTGAAATCAAACAGAAGTAATATATTCAGCTCAACCTCATCTGAATCCCTTTCAAACCTGTTTCTTTCAACTTTTCTATTTTCCATGCAACACAGAAGTTTGATTCTGAAGAAAATGGCCAAATGTTTTTCCATTTTAAATAAAGTAAACTGGGGAACTTTCAAGCTTAAATAATATGAAATTAAGGTTATTCATTGCTCCTAAATATTCATTACCAGTTAATTCAGTTGTGATTGCACAGAAAAGAGCGACCAGTAAATTCCTCCAAATAATATTGTGTAACACAAACAGGTTTGAAATCATGTGAAGTTGAGAAAACGATAACAGAATTTTCTTTTTTTTAGTCGAACTAACTACCCCTTTAGATCCTGTTTGCTATTTCTGCAGTTTTTGAACACACTCTCTCTACTAATTCTCACCACTGAATGCTGTGATGGTCCTGACCGTCTCACCAGGTAACAGGATCTATCCAGTGACCCGCTGAGTGATGATGTGGAGAGGTCTTGTTTGTCAGTGTTTGTTTTTCTCCACACAGGATGCAGCTAATGGCCTGCACAGACTCAAGAGAGATCACACACCGACTGTAGCGCACACGTAGAATATGGACAGGTAATGACAGCTTTTTTAAGTCATTACAAATAGATGGGTACATGCAACAGGATATGATACATATTTTTTTGCTTAGCATCTATATTTTAGATGTAGAAATGAATTTCTTTTTTCCTCTGTGAGATTTATCAATGCAGTCTCACAACCATTTTATGAGGTGGCTAATTCGTGCCTATTCGTACAACCTTACTTGTACGATTGTGTCTTAACCCCAGTGACGGGTAGGTTTAGGGGCGGGGTTAGGTTTAGGTCATTCATAAGAATTGGCCACATATAAAATACGTATAGCAAAATACAAAATATAGCAGTCATACAAATTAGCCACCTCGGGCTCCCTGGGAGATCGGGCTGGATTTTTACATTTCTAAACCACATCACATTACAAAATTTCTAGTTGCAGTCTTCAGAATTCGCTATATTTTGCAAAACTGGCTGCCGAAATGTTGCACATTTTTATTGCTTCAATCTATGCATGAAAAACCTAATGCATTTTTTTTTTACATTTTGGGGTAAACAAGCCCTTTAAGTAAAAAAAACAAAAATGTGAATTGTATGAAAACATATGATTTTTAGAAAGATGTAAGCATGACTCCACCCCTAAACAATAACTGTCACTGGCTTGGGGGAAGATGTACAAAAACATACAAATGAGATCATATGAATTTGCCACTAATTGTCCAGAATGTTAATTAGTTGGCAGTGCTTATCATGTTGGTTAAAGGGGTCAATTTTCATTTCACTTTAGATTCTCTCTCTCTCTTCAGAAGATCTGTAAAGTTTCAAAGACTAAAGTCTCAAAACCAAAGAGATATTCTTTATAAAAGTAATGACTTGTGCACAAATCCCTGAAATTGCTCGTTTAAATATGAAAACACGCCCCTACTCTGTGATGTAGAAAAGTGGGGGGGGGTTTTCATAAGGCTCAAATGTTTACACAAAGAAAGAAGGAGGAGCTACTGCTGGATGTGTTGTGAAGGTGAAACTACTTTCTTTGTGGTTTCAAAAGAGGACACAACTAGAAATCAGTGGTTAAGTTGTATTTACTGTTCCAGAACAGTTCAGCGCAAATATTAGATCTGGCCAATCAGAGCACACCTCACTTTTTTAAACAATGAGCTTTTCACAAATCAACCACTCTCAGAAGGTGGGGCTTAAAGGAAAAACAATAATGTACAGTATGTGGAAAATAATGTGGCTTTTGAAATGTAAACCATATGAACACAATGCATTACACCAAATACACATCATATGACTCCTTTAAACCCTATATTGGTATAAGCAGATTCCAGCCCAAACCTTCAGCATTCACAAGCTGTTTACATTGCAGCTATAGACTGTTGCATCTGAGTTTGAAGAATCCCAGATTCCTACCGGGCTAAATCTTATTGTTTATGAGAGTGAATTTTTTTTTTTTTTTAAATGCAGCTACTTTAAGTTACATCTTTAGAACTCAACTTCTATTAAGATTAAACCAATTAGAGCTTGACACCACAAAGGGCTTTGGTGTTAATACATGCATGTCTATAGAGAGCACATGCTTTGCTTTTTGCTTTGATTAATCATTGACATCTAAAGTTTGTTTAAAGCAAGTGCCAGCTGTGTTCTGTTAAACTTCAGTGAAGTTGGAGGTCCATTTTCTCAGATCCAGATCTCTCTGGCAAGGAAAGCATCATTTGTTTAATAGAAAAAAAAAAAAAATTTCCTGTTGCACTTTTAATTTAAGCAGAGCTTCAATGCAACATCAAAGCAGCTGTTAAATGTGCAGTATTACAGTTAACAACAAATATGAATGGATACCAAAGTATGAGGTGTGAACAGTTCTGCCCAAACACAGAGTCAGGCACAGATGAGATCTCTGGAACAAGCTCATACCATATGGTACTGTTCTCCTTGCTCAGCCAGTAAATATGCTACCGTTTATTTACACTTCAGCTTGAACAAGTATGTCTAAAATGGTGCCAAAACCATCAGAATTTAAGTATAAAACGTTAACCTGTGGATCACATCACCACATTATTGATTGTAGTTGTCGTCTTACATGGATGACAGCAGGCTACTTGGCGTCGACATTATTTCAGTCTCTTGTCAAATCAGGCAACAGTCTTTTGTGTTAGAGGACTGCTTTCATTAACACTGCAGCTTGGCAGTCTTTAGCAACAAAAGCAATCTATCCCATGCGTTCCCTTGCATGAAATGGTAAGTCCTCTTAACTTCGATGGAGAAGTTCTGGAAACAACCCAGGCTCAACCAATCATCTGTCAAATGGGAAACCATGCATCATAATAAACATCCTCAGTGGTGCCAGACCAATTGAAAGTCTGAAATTGACATTTCCATCCATGTATTTTAGGATTAGAAGGAAAAAATGATTTAAATGCCTATTAATGAAGAGACTGAATCCACCTGGCAGCTTGAAAACAGCAAAGACAGGCATATCCTCTGTATTAATGAATGATGTATTAAGACAACAAAAAGTCAAGTGACTCTCAGCTGGTGGGCAAAAACAATGCTAAATGTAAGTAGTAACATTTATTGTGTACAAAAAGGCTAATAATCATTTTAAAGCAAGCAGAAATAGCTTCCCAAATCCGTTGTTGTTCACGTCAAAAAGGTCAAGCGTTCAATCAAACTGGTAAAAGCTATAGTGTAATTAGCCAAAAGATCAGGTGCATAGCCGTGGCATGCCCTTGTGGTCAAAAAAACAAAGCAAAACAAAATGATTAAATATGGGATGACTTGCGATGGGAATAAACATGGTTTGTGCCAACCACTATATGCACAGTGTTGCCAGATTGGATAGACGATTTTTGGATAGACAAACTATTGAATGTAAATCAAGGTTCATAAGAGACATTTTTAACTCCAAAAAACAAAGTGATGACAAAATAATATAAACATAACGCTAGATAAATCTGAGAAAATAGATTGAAAAGCATTAGCCTACCAAATATGAAAAGTATGCAACCAGCAGACACTGTCAAAAAGGCAATCAAAAAAAAAATGATGCCCTCGAAAAAACTGCCTCATTTTCAATGTCAACATTCAGAATGTAAATGCAAAACAATTATAGAGATCATGCAGACACCATGACAGTCAAAACTATAATTCATTGATGCATACTGCATGATAATTTGACATAATAACACTTACCTTTCACTCTATAATTTCACACAGAACTAGGAAGTCTTTGAAGTTTATATTGAACAACATTATTCAAAACTTTGCACAGTCGAAAGTAACAAGTCCAGTACATTGCAATACTAATCTGAACCATTTGAAAGAGAAAAACAGTTTTTTTATTTAACTGTGCTCTGATTTTAAAGTTGCAGTCTATGTGTAATCTCCCTCTCAACAGGTGTAATTCACGTTTTGAAAGTTAAAACTCTGCTTTAGCCATGATCACTATACAGTTAATCCATTATCGCGCTAAACACTCGTCACTGCTGAATCATCGAGTCTGTATGCGGCTGCAACGTCAGTATCAGCACCTGTCTTTGCAGTGTGCGTGTTTAGTAACGTTGTGATGACTGTTTGTGGTATATGGTATGCACACTTGGGCTTGTATGTTAACTAATTAGTCTATATAATTCATATCTCTGAAAAACAAAATGACCCTAAACCCACCCAAATTTTTTCCACCAGCCAAAGCCAATATTTACCCACCCAAACAAATTCAAAACCGCCCAATTGGGTGGAAACCAGCCCAATCCGGCAACACTGAATATGCATGTTGTGTTGAGAGCATGAAACCACAGAATTTTATTTTTGTTTCATTTGTATTTATTATACTAAAAATGGAACAAAGGCATAGGAACAAAGAACCATTATAGTCCAGTTCACTAGAAAGCTCAACCCCCGGCTCGTGGCTCTTTCCCAATCCTGCTCCCTTTCTCTCCCACTTCATCTTAATAAAAAAACACAAAAATGACAAAAAAATAAATCTTCTATTAATCTAAATTTTAATAATAAAAAAGACTGACATTTTGGGATTAGTTAAGTCCTTATTGTGGATGTTTGTTAAGTTCGGTTGCAAAAAATACATCACAAGAGCTGAATCTTTAGGTTGGTGTTGAAGGGTTAGTTCACCTCGAAATTAAAATTTTGTCATCAATTACTTGCCCTCGTGTTGTTCCAAACCTATAAGACCTTCGTTCATCTTCAGAACATAAATTAAGATATTTTTTGATGATATCAGAGAGCCATCTGTCCCTCCATAGACAGCAATACAACTGAAATGTAGTAAAAACACTGTTAAAACAGTCCATGTGACATCAGCGGCTCAACTTCAGTTTTGTGACACTATGTGAATACAGAACATGTGTACTTTTCAGAACACAGACATTGGGTCTGGATCTGGGATCATTTCAGTTGTGCTGCTGTCCAATTTCATCAAAAATATGTTAATTGGTGTTCCGAAGATGAACAAATGTCTTACGGGTTTGAAACAGCATGAAATTATGACAGAATTTTCATTTTGGGGTGAACTTACCCTTTAATTTTTTAATTAAAATTTTTACCCATCATTTTGTTATTTGGTCTGGACCAAAAGAACTCGAACCAAACTAAGTGTGAACCATCCTAAACCTCTTTTCCTTATTTGGATAGATGAAAAACAAGACATCTGAGTTTTCTGTTTTTGGTACTGAAGTACTTGATTGTTTAAGCGTTTACCAGAAAGGTTAGTTTTATGGTGGTAAACCTGGTTTATTATGTGACTAAACTGCATCGCTGTGTTGTTGTCAGAAGTGCAGAAGCCGTTCTAAAAGGTTAACTTTTAGTCTTTATGCATTTTCATTATAATTCAAATCAAGCTAAAGCAAGCCACATAAGACTTGAATGTTAAATGTTGTATGTCCCCTGAGACGGCAGTGGGATTAGATGGAATGAGAAAAGATGTTTTCTATTCACATATTTATTATTTTGATTAGCTTAACTCCCAGGACAGTAGTGTGAAACAAAACAACACACTGTCTCCACCCTGGTCGTTAGCGTTGTGTTCATGGTACATTTGTTTAAAATAGTTCACACAGAAGATGACCGTTTTAATTTGTAGATGTAATGGCTTTTTTTGTTGTCTTAACTGAAATCCATTAGGCATGATTCTCCTGAGGATATTACTGTCTTATTAACATTCTGACAGCTATTCATGCTTCACAGTTTCATGTTTGAGGCATTTGGGGGAAGAAATATGTTGCTGACTTGCACAAATTCAGCAGGAGATGGTGTTACTTTGATAAATGGTATTAGATTTGACATTTAATGATGGATTAGTAGGGCTATTCAGGACTTTCATGCATGATTCATTCATTTGTACAGAGTATATAATGGAAAAACAAACTTTATTCCCTTTGTGCTGCTTTTTTATTTTGGCTGTGAGTTGAATAGAAAATAAATAAAAATGTGTTGTGTTGAATAACACTAGCACCAGCAAGTCGTCTACCTTCACAGACAAACTCTAACTGAGTTTGTATAGAGTTAGCAAGTAATGGGTTAAATTCCCAGGGCACTCACATACTGATAAAATGTCAATGCACCATGTTCTCCAATGTCTTGGAGAAAAGCTTATAAAAGCATTTTTTTGGGCCTAGAACTATGCGTTTATTCTATAAAACTGATTAAAGTCAATGAGTCTCTGATTACCTTTATGACCAGGTATGGCATGTTTGGTTCTGCTGTTGTTGTAATTGGTCATGTGTGGCAGACTGGCAAAAATGTAATTATAATAATATGTTAATTCATTATTTATTCTGTGTGTGTGTGTGGTTTAGAAGTACCTACAAATATATATTTAAAATGTGCACTTTCACATGTTATATGTTATTATAATGTTATTACTTTGTACTTGATGGTTGCACCACACAACATTTTTTATAGTCAAAAATGTATATATTTTTTTCTTGAAAGGTTCTTTAAAAAGCAACAGCTATTTGCACTAGAAGTAAAACTGGCATATTTTTTAGCTGTAGAGACTATTTACACTAAATGCAAATAGCAATATATGTTATTTATACTAGCCGCCAATAGCAAATGATTCTATATTTACACTAAGTGCAAATAACTGATTCTTGGTGAGTGGGACAAAACAGTCCCAGTTTTTATGAAAAAATAAAACCATGAATGTAGTTTTGTTATTACAAGTATCTTATATATACTAAGCTACTGAGCTATTCTTTTCATACAATTGATGGAGGTGACAAAGCTGACAGAGTAGGCAAAAGTCGATCGCAGAAACAAAACATGTTGACAAGGTTAATCACATGTTGATGGGTGGAGTTAGTGTGTATAGCCTCTGCCAACAAGGTGGGTTATTTGCCCTGCATAAATACACACTATTTTTAATATTACAGAACATGGAAGCAACAAGAACACAAGTCGTATATTTCTAATCACTTGGTAGGTAATTTGTTTGTTATTTTACTTTTAAAGCTTTTATTTCTTTCTTTTTCAAAAAGCAGAAATGCTAAGTCCAGTTTGCTTTTGTGCATGTAAAGATCAAAACATATCATTCCAATAGATTTTTATTAGTGTTTGGGTTTGGCTTGCATGGATTTGATCCAGAATAAACAAATTGAGAGGATGATCACTATGCATGTTATTATTAGATTATATTATAATTATATTATAATTCATATGATCCTGTGTAGCACAGCATTGTTTTTCTGAACAAGACATTTCTTATGCAAGTCTCAATTCAGAGAGTAGTCAAGGCTTATATTTCTTTGATTGCTGTGTCATGAGATAATAATGACAAAGAGAAAATCTGCTTTAATATTAAAGATCAGTTTCTTGATCATCCTGGCATTACTTCACAGAAATATTGCATCAAATGATCTAGCAGCTGTGAGGACTTCCTGCACATCCAGTCCCCCAGAGAGAGAAAACGCACCGACTCCAAATAAAACAACATAGAATCAATGTGTTTCTGTCTGCTTTTCATGACATTTACATATGATGCACATTTTCATGATTTTTACATATGTGTGCTCCTTTTATAGCACTAAACAATGAAAGATTAAGGAAACAATGCAACTATTCTGTCACTTGAAAACTTGTGTTTGTATTTGTTGTTGAACTGGGTTTACTTTAGAACTGTTTCAGAAACCATACATGTTCAAAAATATGTGCTGCTGTTTTACCTCAGACCTTCAATGTGATTATAACACACCTATTTGTTCTCTTTTACTTCTTGTTTTTATATTTTCCCCGTCATACTATTACACTGGGTACATCTGTATCAATTATTACCATATATGATAGATAACAATCAATAAATTCAGTTCAGCGAAGGAGAATGATTTAGATTGATATGGTTTAATTAAAATTCTTTAAAGAAACTGAATCATGAGAATCATTTGCTAGTGAGTTACGCAGGTCACATTGTTTTCACTGACACTGCCTTGTTATATGAAACACTTGTGATCACATGAGAAACAGGTTATGCCCATGCATATTTCTCATGGCATTAAAGTGCTACCGTTCTCCCACATTACATCACTTCTCGGCGTAATTTAATGCAATGGCTTTTAGTACATAATGGCACCAAAGTCGAAGTAGAATAAGTGATCAGAGCGAAGGGATGTTGTGTGAAATCGGAGAAGCTCCAATAATAACATAACCGGTAATAATATTGAAAGCAGGCAGATTGTTTACTCTTGAACAGCAGACAGACATACGCTCCTTACCTGCACAGAAGGCTGAGGTGAGACATGGCTCGACCTACTGGGTTTAGAGGCATCACTTCAATGGGCTTTGACAGCTCTTTGAAAGAACGGCCCTGACAGAATGTCTTGCCAGTTCATCCATTTGTGTGCTGCACAAGAGCCCCAGTGGGTTATGTGCCCAGAATTTACTGTGCCTGCTGGATGGCACGTCTCTACAATACCATTACTGTCTGAATCATCCCTACAGAACCTATTTACTCATATTGACTATTTCAGGGGGAAAACAGGGATGGAAGCTTCAATTCTATCATTGTTCACTTGTGAGTTCAAGTAAATCAAGACTCTTTGTTTCCTCACAGCTGAAGGATTTAGTTGCTTTTGATTGCAGTTCATGATCTTGATGAAAGCTAAAGAAACCAGTTCTTCAGAATTTACATGAAAGTACGATCTAGACACTTGAAATCGTGGTGAAAAATGTAAGTGCGGGAACTTATGGTTTGGCTGTTGATTGGATGTTGAGAGGTGGGTGTTGTCCTTAACAATAGAGGCAGATGAATGCAAGATTGAATGGGCGGCGTTTTAAAATGATTCAGTGATTGGAGAGTTCTTTCTTTTTCATATTTTGATTAAAAATAAAGAAATAAAGAAACATGCATGGATGAATCAATTACAATAAGCTCTATATCATGCACTTGGACACTATAGGCAGGGTAAAGGTCTATTTCATGCCGACTTTATTAAATATTAGCAGTTGCATTTACACAATGGCAAGAAAATGAACAGCATGGAATCTAACAAGATTTAAATACAGTGTAAGATTCTTTCAGCATTTGTTTTATAATATAATGTTTCTCATGTTTTAACAGTTGCTTTCATATCATAATTACTTTTTGTCTCTTGGATGCTGTAATCTTTTATTTAGGTCATATTTGTAATCTAATGTAATAAATGACAAAATACTCAAAACAGAACACGTTTTAAATATAAATAATACTTTGATTGATAATAATTTAAAGGGATAGTTCACTTTGAAACTAAAATTTGACATTTATCAGCTTACCCTAAGGGCATCTAAGGTGTAGGTGTCTTTTTTTCTTCATTAGATCCGATTTTGAGATATTTAAGTCAATCAGTCATGTAATAATAGTCCGTATAGGGAACTTTCTCTATGAGAGGGGAAAAAACATGCACACAAAAAAATCTAAATTGAACCATACCCCATCATAACGATACATTGATGGGGTACGGTTTGTGTGAGAAAACAAACACTACCTTTATCGTTTTTTACCTCTTGTATGCCACCATGTCCAAATGATCTGAGGGCGCAAGCAGATCCGGTGCATGATGTGTGTTCTTGCTCTGGCTTAGTCTAATCAAAATCGAGTTCCATTGCGATGTCCTGTACGTCTAGATATGTTTAGTTATTCACAGTGAAGGTAACTCTCCCGAAATCTCTGTGTAAACAATCAGTGAGTTATACACGCAGGAGATCACTTTTTGCTTTCACTACACTAGAGCACACACACACACACACACGTCACGCACCAGATGCGCGCACGCCCTCAGATCATTTGGACATGGTGGTGTACAAGAGGTAAAAAACTATATATATATATATACTGTTCGTTTTCTCACACAAACCGCTCGTTTGTGTCTTAGGCCATCAATGTATCGTTACGATGGGGTGTGGTTTAATTCGGACTTCTCTGTGCATGTTTTTTTCCCCTCTCATAGAGAAAGTTCCCTATATGGACTATTATTACATGACTGACAGACTACAATGATTTGACTTCAAAATCTCAAAGTCGGCTCTAATGAAGAAAAAAGACACCTACACCTTAGATGCTCTTCGATTAAGCTGATAAACCTCAAATTTTAGTTTCAAAGTGAACTATTCCTTTAGTCTTAATAGACTATTAATTATTAGATAGACTATTATTAATAGACTCTAATGTCATCACCATCCAAACAAAATTAGTAAAATGTATTGCTATGCTCAGAAGAGTTATTTTATATATATATATATATATATATATATATATATTTTTTTTTTTTACACAGTGAGAGTTTATATATATTAAGACATGCATAAGGAAAGATAGAACAGTTCTATTTTGTATTTTATTACTTTACACAACTTTTCCGGCTCCAGCTCTAATCATACTTTTATCCCACCTTTATATGTAAACTTTGTCATATTACATCCAGGTTTACCAAGACAGTGGGATTCATCAAAGAAAAAAGGAGCTTGAGGTGGTGACTTATATATAAATATATACATATATATATATATTGATGTTTTAGCTTATTTTAAAGTATCTTTTGCTCCCCTGGTCAAGAATTACTGTTCTAGATGGTAGCACGCTTGCAATCCAATCAGTGTGTACATAATGAGCTGGAATGATAGTAGATTTGGCATTTAATGACTTTTGTAAACTTCTCTGATTGCTTTGACCTCTAAGTCTCTAGTGTACGCAGGGCAAAAACTTGAGAGGGCTGCGGATCATTTGCGTATCCTCTGAGTTACGTTGTCTCTTTGATAGGAGAAAAACATGTTTACATGAAAACAGCAAAGACAACTGATGCTCTGTGGCTGTTTTGCATGAAATTATGTGTAGGATCAGATGCACAAAAGCAGAGAGCAAATCTATTGTGACTTAATGGTCGCTTCGCAGATATGAATGTGGGCATTCAGAAGGTCGGCCTTTCTGTTTACTCAACTCTTGCTGCTTCATTTGCATCAAAGCTGTCTACTGCCCTATTTCAATCTCACGCTCTAATGAGGCTGGTTGCTTTTTTCTCTCATTCTGTCATTTTAATGTATTATTTCCTTCACTCTACATCAGTCAAGACTTTCTCCCGTGATCTTTCATTCTTTCCTCTTGCTGACATAAGAGGGGTGGAGTTTCTTTCTGTTGTGTTTGATCTGCCTACCCGATCTCATGAATGTGCATATAAATAGCACATCAAATAAAAATGAAAACTTGTGATATAGGTATGGTAAAAATAGCCTTTGGCATGTTTGTGCTACATGATGGGCTGGATTAGGGTTAGATATGTATCATATGCACACCAACAAATTTCTTCTCATATGCTCGCAAAAACTTATCATATGCATGTGAAAACTGTGTATTATATGCACAGCAACAAATGTTTTATTATATGCATGTGAAAACAGCATGTTATATGCATGCCAGACAAGAGTGTGTCAAATTCTTGTATATTACTACCTTCTTGTATATTACTAAGTCTTCGCAGGGTTTTTTTGTCGTACTATCTATTTACTAATTATTTTTCTCAAGCTCGGGCTGGATATGGACACAAGCTTTTCTTGGGACATTTACAGATATGTATATTGTATATATTTCATAGCAATGTAGTTCATAAGAGTGACATTACCTTGAATGTGTTTGCTCTTTTTCTTTTATGGTTTTGGGAACTGTTGCTCAAAAATAATATTTTATTTTTAGCTGACCTCATATAAGGAAAGAAATCACTTTGATAGTTGAACTTGGAATGAGATATATTTATTCATCATTCCTTGGCCAGATGTTGGCACAAACTTCCTTTAAAAGTGTGGGAAATGTAGACAAATCATAATTGTGTGTTTGTTAATCCATTTCATCATGACCTAATCAGACGCAATACGATAAGATTCCCACGTCAAGCAATTTGTAAACAATGAAAGCACTAATGACACAGTCACAGCCAGTCACAAGAGTTATGATACAGCTTTGAGGAACAACAACATTTTGGACCAATGAGATATCAGAAGTAGAAACTGATGAATTTGCCTACTTCCATACTACATAAAATGTAAAAAAAGAAAAATGGTTCACAAAAGCAGCAAGGCTCCCTCAAGGACCTTCCTCACATAATTTAGCCTTCCTATGTAATAAAAAATCATCAGTCAGTCATCCGGGAAATGAGTGCAAGGTCCAAAAAATCTTATGTATGGTCCTCAAGGGAGTGCTCCTGCTGCTCCACTGCACTGAACACAAAATCAAACAAAAATGGCACTCTACTTTGGTTTCGGTCTGGTCTTCTGTCACGAATTGGCATGCATATTGATCCACAGGCGGGCGAGATGACAAAGAAGAGTTTTCTCATCTTTTAATAATTCAGATGATAGCGAAAAACTACACATTCACACATCCACATACTGACGAGACTGGACTACTAACAGAGACAAGAGGGGAGTATAAATGACATAATTCAAGCAGGGCAGGCGATTCAAATTAAGACACATTAGGCGAAAACTACAGAAAAGCAGAGACAACAAAACAATGAGAGCTCCCTTCTTCAAAGTATATCTATATCTCCCAAACCATAGCAGTCTTTTACAAAAAAAACCCCAGCAAGTCTCTTGATTTGTGGTATTGTTCTTCTCTGTAACACAAACACTGCAGAGTGTGTTATGCACCAAGAGTTAATACTTTCGAAATCATCTCTAAAACATCATCTCCAGAGCAAAGCTGTTGGCAAATTTTTTTCAAAACGGCCTTGACCTCTGCTTTGACCTTTCTAAACTTGTCAGAGCGTTCGGTCTCAGATGATGCTCTCTGAACACATCTGGAAAGTTCTGATTGCCAAAAGTGACAGTTCAACGTCCCACTAAGCAGGCCTCCATCAAACGCTGAGAAGAACCTTTGTTTCCACACCACAAATGACCTGAAAGCCTTTCTGCTTGGGTGTTCTTTCAACCTCAGAAAATGTGAGCGAAGTCAAGGCTTTTGCTACGTATTTAAGCAATAAAAACGCAGTTCTTTCAAAGAACATTAAAGCCCCATTCACCATGAAATCAAAATTGACCAGCCACAAATTGACTGACCACTGTGAAGCAATTAGCAAACAACAACAATACAATCAATTCTCACCTATGTTGTTTCTCGTGTAAGATGCCATTTCACTCAGATGTAGCTTACATCACAAGAAGACAATTTCTGTTTCATGCCCTCTTTAAGAACAGAACAATAGCTGACATAATATATTCTGACCTGTTTCACAAAGTGCTCCTCAGAGTATGTCATTAACACTTCATTAATAAAAGAATGTCATAAATTATTTATAGTGAGGTCAACAAGGCTTTAATCATTGTTAAAGGGAGCCTGAATTGTGTTCACTTTCATTTGTACATGATGGGGCTTTGAACAATAGTAATTGTTTTCCTTTTCAAACACTACAAAGCATTCGATCAGAGCCGCCTGCTCCATCCTTTTAGTGCTTTTAGCTGTTTCCTCAGTGGACTCAAAGAGGTCAAAGTTCATCTCACCCAAAGGATTACTATTTCTTTTGACTAAAAGGTTTATGACATATAAGATATTTTAAGACCTTGAGGTAGAATAGACACATCTATCTACTGAACTACACACACAACTGATTTGTGACATTTATTGTAGATGAGACTCACACAACTCTTTGAATATACCTTTCATAAGCTTGTTGTAGCCTTTTTGAAATGAGTTTGGAACTTTATTCTAATACGGAAACAAAACATTCTTTCTGTTTTGCTAAATGCATTAAAGCATGTTATCTTTATTGAATGCAAAGAGTATAATCGTTAATTACAGATGTAAAATATTAGTAATGCCTCTAGGCACCGAATTGGTGGACTGCTTTTCAAAACACTGTGAAAGACCACATTAAAGGACACAAAATGAAATCAAAGACCAGTATTTGTAGTGATTTATGAAAGTAGTCAGTAGAGAGTATTATGTCTGCCAAAAACCATTAGGTTTGGCAGCAACTGAAAAAAACGTTACCCATGAGCTTTCTTGTCATAAAAGGAAACAAAAACGGGGGATAATTGTTTTTTTGAGATCTATCAAGTGCAATTTTTTTAAACATCAAGCCTTTCTAGTTGGATTGATCTAGTAAACATAAAACCTTTTTGTTTTCAAGATGATATTTGTGCAATTATTTGTTATTTATTGTGAAATAAATAATGATGGTTTGGCAACAAATACTGCAATTAATGAAATAGCCCATAAATATACAGTATAGAATTTTAAACAAAACTATGTTTTACTTATTTCAAAATTATACTTTTTTTTTTTACTTAAAGGGGTCATACAAACCCAGTTTTCCACAAGCTAATATGATAATTTGGGGTCTTAATGGAAAGTTTGTAATATAGTTTGTATTAAAATTTCTCAAAGATAGTTTTAAAAACGCTAATTTTACCCTTTCAAAAACAACTCTTTATAAATCAGTCTGTTCTGTGTGCTTCCTCTTTAAATCTTCACGAGCTCCGCTGACTCCGCTCCTCTTTTCCGGATGCTCTCAGAGGATCTTTTTTTTAGCCGTATTCATAGTGAAACTTGCTAATTAGCACATTATTAGGAAATACGATTTGCAAAGATTCATTAAAAGACATTATACTCACTGCTTCTGTAGGTGAGGCTGGATCATGAATGATTCTCACGAACATAAACGCATTTC
>JAUMHI010000052.1:14801546-14819673 GCA_032359435.1 Enteromius unitaeniatus
CTAATAGGCAGCCAGTGCAGAGACTTTAAAATTGGGGTAATATGATCATATTTTCTTGTCCTGGTAAGGACTCTAGCTGCTGCATTTTGGACTATCTGTAGCTTGTTTATTAAAGATGCAGGACAACCACCTAGTAGTGCAACCACCTATAACGTTTTGAATTATAGATGATAGTAGTAACTTACCAAACTATATCGTGTTTTTATACACATTGATGGATAAAATGAAAGAAGAAGAAGATGGATAGCACTTTAGGACGCAGCGTGTGACGTCACGCACGTTGCACGTTGCACGCACACACCGCTGCTGGCTAGAGATCCTTCAGGGGAGACTGGTGAGTGTGAATTAAACACACCTTTTAGAGGCTGTGAAACCAAATAACATCCCGAGGGCTTTTAGAGCGAAATGGTGAATGGCGGCTAGCTAAGTTTCCGTCCTCACGAAGTCCTCTTTTGTGTTTATGCTAGCGTTAAATCACATGAGCGGACTGTAGCTAACGCTAACAGAGTTAGCACTCGCGTTGAAACCAGTGGAAATGATCAGCACGAGCTAACAGCTAGTTTGTGCTAGAATCTTCCTTCTGTGGCGATAACAGTTTTAACTTGATGAACATGCTCACGAGTTGGCACTCAGCAGTTGTTTACATATATGAAAAGCCGTTCATTTAAAGTAAAAGTCTGCTGTTTTGTGTGCTGAGTTGAAAACTGTGAAAGTATTAACTTTCGAAATCTGCTCCGTATCAAGTCTTCCCACACTGAAGTTTCTCTGGGGTACGAACTATCATCACGCTGATTTTCTCTGTTATGGTCTTTGGTGATCCCTGTCTCGTAGGTTTCCTCCACGTATTTATTTGGTGAGGTTTAAGCCTCAAGACAGAATGGCAGACACAAAGCGTCTCGCGTTCTCCATCATCCAGTTTCTCCATGATCAGCTGTCCTCTGGGAGCCTGTCATCAGATGCTCAAGAGAGCTTAGAAGGTAAAACCTCAGTGCAAGAATCAGCGCTGGACACTTGTTATGCTACTGGTTGGTAATTCCTAGTTTTTCTTTTATTTATCTAGTTGCCATCCAGTGCCTGGAGACAGCGTTTGGCATCTCTGTAGAGGACCAGAGTTTAGCAGTCAGTCAGTCTCTGCCAGAGCTATTTGCCTCTGCAACCAAACAGGTAAAATCTTGACTCCCCACGGGGGAGTGATACGGGGCATGTTTAGGTAATTAAAACACGCATAATAAAAGAATACACTATTGTTAAGGTACGTACTAGACTTAAAAACTACACTTTTCACAGTTTTTATGCAAGAAACTATATCGATTCTAGATTTTAGGATGGGGGTCCTTTGCATGATGATTATACCTGGTGGTCTATGCCATTTAAAAGATTAAAAATCCACAGATCTAAACCATGTTGTTTTGTAATGTTCATCCATAGCCTTGAATGGACTTCACTTAAAGGCAGGGTAAGAGAAATTTCGTCATACACTGCCTTTAAAACATTGTTATATGTTGCAGACACCTCAAGTTAAGACCAATTCATCCAGTGGTTCACCTTCGGAGGAGCAGTTAGCAGAGGCAGAGCATCTTAAAACAGATGGTAAGACCATCACGCCTTTACAGTTTCAGGATGCTTCCTATGGCCTTCCCACTTAAAGTGTTGCATGTTTGTATCTGCAGGTAACGATCAGATGAAGGTAGAGAACTTTAGTGCAGCTGTTGAGTTCTACTCAAAAGCCATCCAGCTTAATCCTCAAAATGCTGTCTACTTTTGCAACAGGTACAAGTTGAATAAAATCAGAGAAAAAAAAATGTAGTGTTGTGCTGTAGTATTTGCATTATCCAAGAACGATTTAGAAAGTATTATTTAATTATTACTTTTTTTTATTATTTGAAAATATATGATTTGATCTTTAGAGCTGCAGCTTACAGCAAACTGGGGAACTATGCTGGAGCTGTACAAGACTGTGAAAGAGCCATCGGAATTGATCCCAACTACAGTAAAGCATATGGACGGATGGGGTAAAGTTTTTATTTTTCCTCCTTAAAATGTTTAAGCTCAGATAAAACATTTATATGAGCACAGTAGGGGTGTAACGGTTCACAAAAATCACGGTTCGTTTCGAAACGATACAGTGGTGTCAGGGTTCGGTACGTTTTCGATACAGCAAAAATAAATAAAAAGAGAATTGTATTTTTTTCACATTTTTATTTATTAAAACTAGCATAAAAGTATGATCTTTTCTTTTTTTTTTACTTTGAACAACAATGGAGCTATACTTCACATATCTTCTGGGGTTTCTTCTTAGCAGCAAATAAAACAAAACCTCCTTTACAACCAAATCCAAAAGATCCTTATAAAAAATGAAATGTAATATTGTAGTGGTTATAAACTAATAGAAAGAAAATAACTATTTTGTTTTTAAATGGAATTCCATTTCAATCAATTTTTAAGTTTTTTTTAGGAAGATGAGCGTGTCCACATTTTCTTCAGATAGCACAGATCGTGTCTTCAACACACGGGCCGCTGTTGTGCTTCAGCTAAAGAAGGTCACAATCTTTCTGTTCTTTGCTAGGAGGGCTCAATAACATTTAGCATTAAAATCCATGGCTATAAATGTACCGAGTGCTGTGACGGATCGATTGTATTTGCCCTGTTCGAATCTGTTGGAAATGTCTGCCTGAATGCCGCTGGGATAGTTTGTAATGTGCGTGTTTCTAGTTCCTGTCTGTTTGGGGGTGCAGGGGCAGTCAGCACGTCGCATGCGCTGCCTTGTTGAGCTTAGCACTGAAAACATTATATTTTACACACTTTATTCTCTTCACTTTATTTTCTGAATCAAAATGTTCAATACGAATACGCGTATCGTTACACCCCTAGAGCACAGATCAATTATTGGAGGCCAATTGTTTATTTGTCTGAAAAAGTCTGAATGCAGCTCTGTTGCCCAAGCTCAAGCCTGTAGAACATGAGTTTAGTTTTATGTCTCCTGTTGATACTTTATGCAATGTTTACTTTACAGTGTTTATATTGTGAAATGTTGTAGATAGCTTATCTCTTTAAAGTGAACAGTGAGATGAATCATATTGCAATCGTGATGTCAGCCTATGCGATTTACTTTACAGAAAATGTTGCGATTATATTAAATAAATGTATTAGTGCTTTGATTTATGTCACGTCTCTGCACCTGCTACACGCTGTGTGAAAGCTCTCCTCCGTTAACATGGGCACTGGAAAAAATACGCTCTGCTGACGTGTACAGTGCCAGTGTGAAACCGGCGTAAACTCAACATGTTCAAGCTTCCAACTACACGCGAATAGCGAGATATATTTATCAGATATATTTTAATATAGTCCTAGTGTATTTCAAACATTATTTGTGGTATTTTGGTTATTCAATAAAGCGTCTCATATTTAATTTTAAGCAACACTAAATCCTCACAGAACATGTGCTGCAGATATATTTTCTGGATGGACATACTGTATTCATTTTGGTTTTAGGGGTTGAAAAATTCTTAAATTAGTTTTTAAAAACCTTGTAGATATTCATGGATTTTGGTGTCATATTTACTTGTTCTTTTTATGCTTTGTTCTAAAAACAAGGCTTGCTCTTGCAAGTTTGAACAAATACTCAGAGGCTGTGAGCTACTACAAGAAAGCGATGGAGTTGGACCCTGACAACGACACTTACAAAGCCAACCTGCAAATAGCAGAACAGAAAATGAAGGAAGGACAGCCCAGCCCAGTCAGTTCACTGAACCACCCTGATAATAGTTTTCTTCTCTCTGTGGAGAACAGAGAGTTGTGCTAAAGGCTGTGTGTTTATCTCTGTTAGGCAGGGGGTTTGGGTGGAGTCGACCTGGCTGGTTTGCTGAGTAACCCTGGATTCATGAACATGGTCAGTAGAAATCCATCTATATGTTAATCATTAATGCTTAATTATTCTCATCACTAACTCACTGTCACTTCCTTTAGGCATCCAATTTAATGAACAACCCGCAAGTGCAGCAACTGTGAGTAGACAGACATAAGCACTGCATTTATTATAATATGCACATTATACATGAGGGGATGTTGATTTGATTTGGAAAACATCAAAAAGTAGGGATTGGGCCAAAAATTATAAAACAAATTAAAAAAGCTCCCAAAATGTAAAACATGGGGGACAAAAATGCCCTTGTATGCACGTATGAGTTTTGTCATAGCAATGAAAAGGTACTAAATACTGATTTACTTTTGACTTGTAATAGCAATATATAGTGTCTTATTCTATACTTTTTTTTTAAGAACTTGATATTTAATACTTAAATATTTTTTTTTCAGTTAGGTTAAACTGACATTTAAAAAGATTAGGGTTGAAATGATATCAAAATCTCACGATACAATAATATTATGAAATATTATGAAGTGATATGAAGTTTTGCTTTGTATTTTGATATAACAAAAAATTAAAAAAAAGTGTACATTTTTAAAGTTTTTCAAAGTAATGCACTTAGAGAGTTCACATTTAAGAGCTCTAACCATGATCTTAACTAAGAAAAACACTAGTGAGTTCATTCAATAGTTAAATTGATTAAACTTGTAGTTTTACATGCTAAACGGGTTAGAATATATTAATGGCAAAAACAATGACAGTTGTAGCCATATATTGTAAAAAAAAAAAAAAAAAAAATAGCACTTTAAATAAATAATTTTTGCCTTACAGTATGGAAATTACAATACTTTTTTCTCATTTCTACACTTGAAAGAGAGATTTTGATTTTGAGCTGTATTTAAACTACTAGCTGTCAACAATTCATGCTGCAGCTTTAAGCTTTTATTTTGATGGAAAATCCAGTTTCAGTAAAAACAAGCTTACAAAAATGTGTCTCACTACAAATCTTGTAAAATGCTGCTGTGAAAATAAGGTCCGACTGTTCCCAAATGCACATCAGAGTCACAGCACATGCAATAATCTTAATTATTGTATCAAGTTCACTGCATTCATTCATTCAGAGAGGCGCAGAAAACCCTGGATTACAAGCTGATCGTATCAATAATGTGTGCGCTTCGCTTTGAAACGCGCAGCGAAAACAGACTTGAAGGGATATTGTGCTTTTGGTTTTAGTTCATTTGAAAATTACGGTGTCGAAGCATGATGGCGCAGGAACTTTTATGTGAGAGTATAAAAGTATAAATATATTTTTTAAAGGTTACAATTTTACATCCCTAATAAAGATTAAGAAAAAAATCAACAGAACAACAGTCTGGAAAATATTAATCTTCAATAGAAACGTTTTACATTTTGTGACAATGCTTAATGTCGAGCCTTGATGTTTTTTTTTCTAGTGAAGAACCAAAATGACAGTTCTGTCCCATACCGGAAACTGAATACTCAGGATGCACTTGGCCCGAGAACTGAAATTAAAAATAAACATTTTATTTAATAATCAATTAATGAAATATGTATTTAATAATGCCTTCTGCAAACATTTAAATTGCACAGGTTTTATGTAAAGAAACGGCAATGACTCTTCCAAACTATTTTGGCTAAATATTTTAATGCATCACTATTTCGGGGCAGTTGTACCAGCTTAAAAAAATAATAATAATATTTGTCACATACACAATCATACAGAGTACAATATGCAGTGAAATGATTTTGTGCGACTTGGCATAAGACTTTGTGTTCTCAGCAGAAATGTATATCGGCTGTTTGTGTGCCCATGTAGGATGTCAGGTATGATGTCTGGGGCTTATGGTCCTATGGGGGGAGCAACTTCGCCAGGAGCACCAACTGCAGCACCAACTGGAGCAGCAACTGAAGCTGGAGCTGGAGCTGGAGGTGGAGGTGGAGGTGGAGGTGCAGGTGGAGGTGCAGGTGGTGGTCCCAATGATCTCTCCGGCCTCATACAGGCGTAAGTTGTAACATTGCTATTCTGTGATTTTCATAGGTTTTATTCTACTTCCTAACAGGAAATTCCAGGTTATATTTGTGAGGCTGAACTGTTTTTCTGTCACAGCGGTCAGCAGTTTGCACAGCAAATGCAGCAGCAGAACCCTGAGCTTATTGAGCAGCTGAGGAGTCAAATGCGCAGTCGACCTCCCAGTAGTGCTGGCAATGACGAACACTGACACCTCCCTATGGTACCACAAGTCACTCTAATTCAAGTGTTTTTGTGAAAAAACTGGAATAGGTTTTAGAATTTAAGGCAAAAACACTGCACTGGTCAATTTAGGAATTTTAAATCTGTTTTAAACTAGTGGAAGGGAAACCTCCAAAATGCACTTCTAAGTGTTTTTTTTATTTATTGTGGACACTGCAACTTAAGAAAACACATGCAATTAGAGAAAACACCAGCACATTAAGAAAACATTTCCATCAAGTTGACAATACAAGTGCTGCCAATCCTCACAACACATGCAAACTAAAAACGCGCTGCATGTAGCATGGACCACAATGGAAAGGTTTCAAGGGAAACTAAAAAAGTGACGAACCGCTAAGATTTGCATTCTCTGGGATTATTCTGCTATTTATTTTGACAATTTCTGAAGCAATACTGATTTATTTTCACTAAACTTCAAATTGTACTTAGTTAAGGATATTAAATTAAGCCTGTAAGTTAGCCATCTTATATAATTACGCTTCACAGTTAATTGTGGAATTCATCAGATTATTAGGCTAATAATATCCAAAAGACAAAGAAACTATTCAAGCAACAACTCCAACTGACTCCACTCCACTGATTTAAAGATTTATGCAACAGATCTTACAAGATAAATATTAAAAATGCACGCAGGGAAATGCAAACACCGATCTTTTACTTAATGCAAACTTACCATAGGCTACATTGTTAAACTGCAGTTACAGTTATGTTATCCAGTAATAAAACGCATGCAGAGTTTTATCAGTTTGACAGGTACATTCGTATCAACAGCAGTCAGAGCAAAATCAGCTTTTGTAAATGTACAGTATTGAACACATAATCAAAAAAAGAAAGACGTTCTCTGTGCTGTATCTTGATGAATTTTCACACACAGGTACGCAATAATATAAGGAGGATGTTTTCTCTGGTCTTTGATATACCAAATCTGTTCAGCTCTCTTGGTCACTGTAATTTTCTCGAAATTATTGTCTGAAGCACTGAACAAACTTTAGTTTTATTTTTATCTATGTTTTGAAGGTGTTAACTGAGTGGTTTGTTCATGTATAATTTACTTGACTTTATACAATATTTTATTCCTCAAATTTTAACAGACTGTTGACAGCATTTTCTACATTTTGTAGGGATAAAAAAACATCCAAAAACTCCTCTTTAAATCTTTTAATGGGCCAAATGAAGGATACAACTGTCAGATTTATGTATTGGAAATGTGCAGTTTGTGCATAATGAATTAGTCAGTGCCTCAGTTGTACATTTAAACAGAACATTTGTAGACAACCTTGACTTTGTTGTTTGGTCTGTATGGTAATCTAATTTTTTCAAATTCATTCACCCGGTGTGTCTTGCCTAAAGATGTTCTATAGGTCTTTTTTTTAATGTTGTTTGTCAAACAAAAATCTGTTCAGGACTTAACATTACCCCTTTCTTTTTGTGCAGAGTTTCATACTCAACCTGGTGGACCTTTGGAAGATGGGCTACTTTTTTCTTTTTTAAGATATACCTTGTTCCTCCAACTCTAGGGATGAGACTGAATTTAGTCATCTATAAAAATCTGCATGTGTTCCCACTGCCCCACATCACCTTGCTGGTTGGAAGAGGTCATCAGTGCACACGTACACATCATAATTGGGCACTGGACTCCAGCAAATGTTTGATCTAATGAAATATCACTCTGGGTTAACACTATATTCCCTAGTAATAATCCATGTTACTGGACTGTGATTAATGAAGTGTTGCTACATGGACATAATGCAGATTTGCTGTAACACCTCAGTGATTCACTTGTCCAATGACAAGTCTGCCCAAACTGAAAGGGGTTGACAAGGAACATGTGCAAACTCAACACTGACAATTAAATGTCAGATTTCACATAGGAATTGTGTTTTTGCAGCTGAGGTTTCATGTTTCACAAACACTTATTGCTTGCAACCAGTGAGATTTGTCAGAAAGCACCATTGCTTAAATATGGTTCTTAATTTGTTCTGAACTTTTGGATTAAAGGAAATGGATGTTTTTGTCCATTTTGGAGAACTGATATATGTGATGGTATATTTAAAGGAACGTGTCATCCATAATACAGTGTCTCAAAACCTAGCAAGCTCCCTGTATAGATAGCATTCTGTGGAATCGTAAGCAGTGTTAGGCGTAACGCATTACAAGAGTTACCTCAGATTACTTTTAAAAAGTAACTAGTAAAGTAAAACATTAATTTTTAATTTAGGAGGAACTATGAGTTACATTTTCAAATAAGTAACTCCAGATACTTTTTCAGAGAAATTAGAAAAATCTGTATTAAATGAAAATGTGATGTTACTGTAAAGTTGAAAACAGATTCAGTATTTCCTAAACTTAAAAGTTAAATGCAAACTCATAATATACAAAACTGCAGTAATGTTAAATAAGAAAAATATAATTGATGTATTTAATCTCATTTCCCCTACTGACCTTTGAAGATCTAATTCAACTATGCTAATAAGCGAAAAACGACAACCTTGTTTTATTTCTGTTATTACTGAATAATGTGATGATAATCTGCGCCATATGTCTACGTGCATTTATATTTCCTTCATCATAAGGCGAATTCACTTCATTTTTTGCAAAAAGTGCTTCTATGCTTTACTTTCTATACAACGTAGCTTAGTAACATTATTTTTAGGGAGTAACGACATATTGTAATGCATTACTTCTACTAATCTACTACTGATGGTAAAGTTAAAAACACTGAAGTTTGTTTTTTGCTTTTAGAGGCTGCGACGTTCCAAACGTACCTATGTAACGTAGTAACGCAAACTAGCTAGGTAGCTTACTAGATATTGAGACGCGGCCACTAAACTGGCGTTGCAGCTTTCGGCAGCAGGAAGTATTGGCACAAACACAGGTAAAACATTCACTTCATCCCTAAATATATGCATTATTGTCTCCTTACGCGTCACTGTTTATCGTGACAGGCGTAATTAAAACAGTAATATACAGTAGACGTCTTTTATGAGCGTGCAGTGTTTGTTAGCTTAGCATTTAACATAAGAACTGCAGCCAGCGACTCAATAGAAATTCGTCAAACAATAGGTTTGTAGCCTTTTGATAAAGTGTTGATGTTTTTTAAATACATAGACAATATAAAGGTAACGTTATTCAACTTTGACAGCTAGCTGTTCACTAGGGTTAGCATGCTAATCTCTACACCGAGTCCTCTTTTTAAATATTATTGAAATTGGTTGATGTTAATTCATTTACCCTATATGCCCTTTGCCGCACTGCAGCTGATTGGACGTTGCCTAAATTATAATGTATTAATCGCGATAATTGTGAACTGATGTTTCTAAAACATTTTCCAGGGATGCTGTCCATGACCTGACCAGTGGGCCTGAGGAAAAGTGCTTTGGCTTCAGTGTTTATTTTCCAGATGCACATGCTTTGCTAAAGTGGGATTGCAGCCCATCTCCTAAGCATGGAGATAGCTGTAGCCAAAATCCTATGCCTGCTGGGGGTGTTTGCCCTCATGTTAGGGGGCATTCTCATTCCTGTGCGGATGATGCATATGGAGTATGACAAAATCACAAGGTACAGGAGAGTTGTTGCTTTAAGCAACTGTTTCGGAGGAGGTGTATTCCTGGCCACCTGCTTCAATGCCCTTTTACCAGCAGTTAGAGGAAAGGTATGGTATTAACTAAAACTATTAACTAAAAAATAATGTTATTTAATCACTGCAAGACTATTCCAAAGACATGTAAGTTTTTTTGTGTGAAACTTGTACAGCTTGTAATATGCAGTCCCTATTAATCATAATTGCATATTATTTTCTCAGTTTAAGCATCTGAATTATATTGAGGTGTTTTTGTTTTTTTTGAGATTCATATTTTCAATATATCATACTATATAAGCCACAAAATCCTTATGTATTAAATATGATACTCAGCAGTCAACTTTTCTCTTTTTTTATGTTTCGAAGATAAATAAACTGTTCTATTTAAAAATATAAAGTAGCCTTTTGTTATTATAGTCCTGTAGGCTTTACAGGTTTAAGCAACCTGTTTTTGTTTTTATCTGTTATACAACCAGAGTCAGATGTACTAGCAGTTTTACCATCTGGGCTTTAAGGAAGTTTATAGCTACCAACGCTGACTTTCTACCTTTTTTTTCCAGGTTGACGACATTCTGGAAACGTTTAAAGCCCCCAATCATTACCCTCTGGCGGAGACAATGATGATGATTGGGTTTTTCCTCACAGTATTTGTGGAACAGGCTGTGCTCACTTTCCGCAAGGAGAAGCCCTCGTTTATTGACCTGGAGACATTTAATGCTGGTGGCTCGGCAGCGGGGAGCGACTCGGAGAACGATGCTCCATTCATCGCTCCCGCCCGAGGTTCCAGAGACCACCAGTACCATTCCCATCACCATGGGCACTTCCACCCTTCAGAGCTGACGCAGGCTGGCCCGTTGAGATTAGCTACCCTGGTGCTAGCGCTCTCCGCTCACTCTGTGTTTGAGGGTCTCGCTTTGGGCCTTCAGGAAGAGGGGGCTGAACTAGGAGCCCTCTTCATTGGAGTGGTCATCCACGAGACGCTGGCAGCCGTGGCTCTGGGGGTTAATATAGCCAAGGCGGGAGTGTCCTTACGGGATGCCAGTAAACTAGCTGTTACAGTGAGCCTAATGATTCCCTTGGGCATCGGGATTGGGATGGGTATTCAGACGGTCCAGCACCTGGCGGAAAGTATTGTATCTGTAGTGCTCCAGGGACTGGCAGCCGGCACGTTCCTCTTCATCACGTTCTTTGAGATCCTGTCACGAGAGCTGGAGGATAAACACGACAGGCTCCTAAAGGTGCTGTTTCTTGCACTGGGATACAGTGTATTAGCAGGACTCGTCTTTATTAAATGGTAAAAGGGGTTCAAAATGTAACATTTTATAAAACTATGTCCTGCTGTTTTAGAACACCATCTGTCAAACATTATAACCAACGCTTTCTCTAAATCTACTGTATAACTTTTGATATTTTATAGTTTTCAAACTTTTTGATGCTGAAGACCACAAAATATGATTTTTACATATATATATATATATATATATATATATATATATATATATAAACACACAAACACTATCAGTAAAAATATTTTTATTTTTAAAAGTTGTTTGTTTATCAAGTCTGCATTTATTTGATTAAAAATACAGGGAAAAACTTTTATATAATTTTATTATAACTTTTATATTAAATATTATTGCGATGTAAAATAACAATTTTCTGTTTTAATATACGTTAAAATAATTTTTAACAATATACACTACCTTTCAAAAGTTTGGGGTCAGTACATTTTTTTTTTTTCTTTTGAAAGAGATTAAAACATATTATTCAGCTAGGATGTGTTAAACTGATAAGAAGTGATGGCAGAGATTAATATTGTTAGAAAAGATTTATATTTTTATTTATTGAAGAATCCTGAAAAAAAAAAGTATTAAAAAATATTTGATAGTATAAAAAAATAATTGCCATCACAACTTTACAATCATTTATATTTATTAAAAATCATACTGTTTCCAAACTTTTGACTAGTAGTGTGTGTGTGTGTGTGTGTGTGTGTGTGTGTGTGTATATGTGTATATATATATATATGTGTGTGTGTGTGTGTGGGTTTATATATATATATATGTGTGTGTGTATATATGTATGTATATATATATATATATATATATATATATATATATATGTGTGTGTGTGTGTGTGTGTGTGTGTGTGTGTGTATATGTATATATATATATATATATATATATGTGTGTGTGTGTGTGTGTGTGTGTGGGATTAATATGTTAAATGTCATATTGTACAGACAAAATGTTTAAAAAAAAAAACCTAGCTTTATTGTTGTTACTGTACTGAGGCCAAAAATGACATGTAGTAATTAGTACAAAGGAGTTTTAAATACACGTGATCCACCGAACCTGAAGCATAGTGTGCTGAATCAGAACTACCTGAGCATTAAACGGTTTTACTGCATACCTGTCAGCCAATCAGAACAGAGTATTCAGACAGGCATATATATATATATATATATATATATATGTCCTTAGCCATCCTAAGGTGTATATGTGGAGTACTGTTTATGATGAATGGATGCTCTTTATTTTTCTTTAACATGTTGACCACTATTCACTTGCCATTGGAAGAGATGGGACGATTGTATTCATCTGAAAGAAGAAAGCGCCGTACACACAGGATCGCTAAACGACTTACTTGAACTTATCTTACTTGAACTTTGAGACACGTGAAATATGTTTCCTTTCTTTTTTTTTTACATTTTGCAACCCACTATTTTGGAAAAGAGCCTCTGATGTTATCATTTTGACTTGAACCCTTTTATGTCTGACTCAAATTCTGATGAATTTCAGGCTTCAGCTTTTTTTTTTTACTCATCCTTTATGTAAATAGCATATACAGTCAATACTACAATGACTGTTTTGAAGGATTTGTAGATGTAGGTTGTGAATGTGAAATGGTTTAGTGAGAACTGTGTTGAACTTCCAGTTTTAGACTCGCATTTAATGCAGTATAGTTGAGTGCTCAGAATACAGTCAAACTGCCAGTTTAGTTACTTGACACAAGTGTCGCTGGGGGAAAACACTCCTGATCTAGACAGAGACTGTGAGCTGACAGACAGATGGTGTTATAAAGCAGAACAGGGAGTTTTTAGGTGAATGTATTTGAGCAAGCTGGCTTTGGTGGTTCACTAATTGATCTGCTGTCATATGCTTAATTCAGATTGTTCTTTGTTACTTTAAAGCTATATTTGATCTATTCTGTCCTGATTTTAGCTGCTAGCCTCAGTTTGAGCGTGATGAATATTTTGTATTCATAAATATATTAACGAAGAGAAATGCCCACATACAAGCTGATGTGGAGCATTATGAAAATGACACATATCGATATTGCCCAGAGTGAGCCTCAGGAAATGAAAAGTTTAACAACCTTGCATCACTTGTATTTGAACAGTCTTTGTTTTGTACTGCTGTATTTTTGTGTCTTCTACAGATTTATGAACCTTTATTGTTCTACTGTTTTAAGCTTATCAGGGAGATTAGTAGTCATTTCATTAAGTATTTCTGGGTGGTTTCAGCAACTGAAGAAAAACACTATAGTCAGAAAGGATCTAAAGACTCTTATAGCAACTTCTGTTGCCATACATTTGTGCTTTTCTTTTCATTCATTTTTAATCATTTGTAATTTTATTATTTTAATTATTTAAGTCATATATTCTTAATTCATTGATCAGTAATTTATATGATTCTGTTTTGTATTATTTCCCTTTTTTCTTTGTAAATAGGTTAAAGAGAAGTTTTTTTTCTGTCACTGGATGTTATGCAGTATGTTATGGTTGGACTGAGCATTAAAATGAGTGGAACTGATATTACTCTGCATCATTTTACCATCACTTCATCTGCTTTTTTTCTGCTCCCTCTGGCTTCCTGTGCCTGCTGAGAGAAGACTGTTAATACAGCTTTGGGTAGTGAAACACTGATTTTGGGAGCTGGACAAAATCTAATATTAACAGGTTTTGGGCACTATGTATTTTCAGACAGGATCTGGCGTCTGAGGTTGGATCCTGGTGTGGAGACTCAATCTAAGATTTATCTGTCAGTGCGTAGCCATTACCTGCCTATGCTTTTTTTTAAAAAAAACTTAACGATTTAATGTAATGATCAGCTTTAATTTTTTATTTAATAAAGTGATTCTGGTTCTGTGATTTATTTATTTATTTTTCTCTTGATTGTCTTATTTACTGTCTGAATAGTTATGACCTAGTTGGAAGTGTTCCAGATCACCATGTAATCAGTCTGCTCCTTTAACCTGGAGTGTGCCACAATCTGACACACACAGGTCCTGACCCATCCAACCCATTAACACACCATTGTCACGTGAAACTGCCCTTTGTCATGACAGGATTATGGCTAGATTGGATTACTTTTATATCCAAGGTTTCATTAACTAGCACACAGTGTCCAGAGAACCTGGCCTTGTTTACAACAGTCCAAAGACAGCTGGCCAGATTATATTTAATTGATATTATACACTAGATAACATCATAAGGGGAACAGAATTGCAATATGTAACTGTTAATTATAAGAAGAGTATATGGCAAGATATAAACTCTTGTGTTCTTAAGGAAAAAGTCAGCATTATGAATTAATCTGAATTACGAGAAAACGTATGAATTCTGTATTTATATCTGTCGATTCTGCATTTTTTTTGTTCATATCTTGCAATTCCATTTATATTCCGCGAGTTTAACTTTTTTTCGAAACTTCTCTGAAAAATGTGAGAAGTCCCACCACTGATGCTCACACATTTAAGTGTGAATAAAATTCTGATGAGAAGTGAATGATGTGTGAAAACTCAAACGGAGCAAAGCTCTTGGCTTCGATTCCCAGGGAATGCGCGAGCTAAATAATTAATGCCATTTTAAAGTAAAAAAAAATCTTGTTAAATTCAGGCTGCATCAACAACGCTGAGTTTAATCGAATACGACAAATGCCAAACAATTGTTTAGAGAAAAATAATTGAATTGAGCCCGTGCGTAAGGGACACTCGTAATGAGATCATGTGAAGGCACGTGCTGACTTTCCTTATGGCTTCAGACAGATCATTTACATGTCCTCACTATGCATTAGGTTCGCAAACAGCACAATGCACTGCTATCTTACCCTTTGCTGAAGCAGTAAATGCACAAAAAGTAGGGGTTATATATTTGACATCACTTCATGCCAGAAATCCAGAAGTATGGCACAGGGCCACTGTCAACAGGGCAGTGTTAGATTTTATTACTGCATCCTAATCTTCTTAGCCTCCTAATTCCTCCCGACCGTGGTCTTGAGATGCTGGATGGATGCATGATGGTTTAATCCTCGCTTAGAAGAGGTTACGCGTTGCCCTCCTGCGTTACTCGTAGCGTCTCGCCCATGGAGGAGCTACTGATACCCGCGGATGCCGAGGAGGCGCCGCCCGAGCCTGTGTGCTTCTCTCCGGCGGGCCCTGCTAAAACCCCGCTGGAGAGAATGAAGGACTGCATGTCAAGCACGTTCTCGGTCGGTGTCAGAGAGTATGTGAAGGACTACATTCGGCAAAACGGGCTTCTGACTCTCTCGGTTCTAGCCGTGATCACAGGATGCGTCCTGGGCTTCATGCTGAGGGCTCTGGACCTCTCCACACAGGTTAGGCTTAAAGAAATAAATGACTATGTCAATGAAAATGCACAGAGGGAAGAAATTAAGTTGTTATTGTTGGAAAGCTGTTAGTGATGGAACATCCATCCGTTTTTTGTATCAAAGAGGGACAGAATGAACTTTGTACACTCCTGCTATTTGAAAAGAAATATATTAAGTCTAATTTTCATTCAATTTTCACTGTCAAGATAAAAACTGAGAACAATGTTGTTGTTTTTGGTTGTGGTGAAATGAATGTTAGGAAGTGCATAAGGACACCTGTGCCCCTGATCTAATCCCAGACAGACAGCAGTTGAGCCGAGACAAATTCAGGTTGACGTGAGAGACTGTCTCACAGCGCGTGACTCCTGACCCTGATGAACAGCTAATGGCAACAGTTAAGGGAAATAGCTCAGACGGGCTTCTCTCAGAAAACAAATGCGTCTTACCCAGTTACACCAGGTTATCACATCCAGTAGCTAATCGGTGCTTTGTGACTTCTTATAAGAAACGAAGAGAGGAAACTAAGAACACTTTTAAACAATAAATGCTGTTTTGATGCTCCTAATGTGGCCGGATAGCTCGCTGTAGTGTCTTTTACAGTTAGGATGCCAAATAAACATGAATGAACTTCAGAAGGCGTGAATCATAAAAGATACAATAGAACTTGGCAAAATGTGCTGTCCAGGGAGCGAGCCGGGAGAATCGGCAGACTCCAAAACCCTAGCGGTTTGAACCCTAAGATCCAAGATCTAGATCTCCGCATGCCCCCCGGAGGAAGACGTGGAGTTTAAGAGGAGATGGGGAGGTGGAGGAGTACATAAAAGCAAGATGAGAAGGAAAGGGAAACTGTTTTATTTATAGTAGGAAGGAGGATTATGATTGGCGGACGCGAACGAGGTGATTGATTAGGTGATGCAGTGTCAGCCGTGATTAAATCATCCAGAGCTGTTATTATCAAAACATTCACTTATAGAGTAACTTTTGAAGGATCACTGAAGACTGGAGTACTGGCTGATAGAAATTTAACTTTGCCAATGCTGGAATAAATTACATTTATAATATATTATTATAGTTATTTTAAATATTACTGTTTTTCCTACTGTTTTACCTTTGATTAAAAAAGTAATATAAAAGCAACATTAAAAATTATATATTTTTGGGGGGGGTGGGGGTAAATTTTTTATTGTTTTTACATAGAAAGGGCCATTTACACTTGCATACAATCTCAGTCTGATCCTCAGAAAAAAGTATCTTCTAAACTAAATATGACAAAATATTACATGTGAACATGTGATATGACATTTAAGCCATATTCTAAAATGTACCATATTACCATATTCTAAAGTTTAGCTCTTTTTGTTGATGTTTATGACGTGATTACTACACCATGTAAAGTTTTGAAAATGCTTATCATCTGAAATCCTCTTTTTGTGTGTTTTTTTTTTGTAACCAGGCAAAAATCTATTTCTCCTTCCCTGGTGAGCTGCTCATGCGGATGCTTAAAATGTTGATTCTTCCCCTGATCACCTCCAGGTGGAGATTTAACTAATTTTCATGTTATTTTATACAAAAAATAAAGAGTGTGAAGATCTCAGCTCTTACTGTCTGCCTGCAGTTTAATGTCTGGACTGTCGTCTATGGAGTCCAAGGCCTGCTGCAGGATGGGGGTGCTGACAGTCACTTACTATCTTTGGACCACATTCATCGCAGTAGTGGTGGGAATTGTACTTGTTCTCATCATCAAACCTGGCTTTGGGACACACGTGGAGCACAGCAGACTGGGAGGTGGACAAGTCATAACGTCTGCAGATGCCCTGCTGGATCTGGTCAGGTATGACTGCCCAAAAAAACTGTAGCAACAACACCTTTCTAGTTTCAAAACTAACATTAATATCAGCCAAGCAAATTTTAGGAGATATGGGCTGAAAGGCTCCTTATTTCCATCTGATTTTAAGGGTAATTAAATTTCCTATCAAATGCATGAGAAAACTGCATATTATATGGATGCCAAACGCCTGTGTCGTATGGCCAAAGTCCATTTTTGTGCATCAGTACCGTGAGTTTTCATTTTCATTTGCTATACTATTTACAGTATACTATAGTGTGAGGAAGCCAATCAAATTCACCCAGCATTTCATAGCATGTTTCATAGCATGTTCAGGATTTGTGACTGTCAATTATTCTTAGTCGTAATAAACACAAACTGTATTATTTCAGAATATATTGTAATATGTGTTTGTGGTAAACAAAATTCACATGGACCAGTATTTTCACACAGATGAAAAACAGCTGAATGACGTGAGGCTGAGCTCATGATTCTAGAATTTACATTTTTATATGAACTTCCCCTTTAATATAAATTCTGAAAACAATAAGCTTCTGAGGTAAATTTCTCCTCAGTTTGATAGGCATTTTAATAAAAGACATTAAATGGACACTGTAACTGCCATTCATAGGAAGAGTTGCCCATGAGTATTTTAGGCCATCCCATACAGTGCAATCCTATTAAAGCAGTGATTAGGGTATTTTTAGTAATCTGCACAAAGCGTCAAGTAAGAAGTGCAAGACCCTCCCATTCCCCTCTGCCCATAAACACAGCGAGACTTGTGCAGCTACTTAATAATAATGATAGTGTTCTAGTCTGCTGTGTTTATGTCATGTTATAAAATATATTCATAAAGACACAATTAATGAATAGGCATCATGAGGCAGTTTCCTGAAAAGGGTTTAAGACTAGTCCTAGATTAAAATAAATGTTAAGAGCTGTCTAAACTGGAAAAAGCTTGCACTGAGATATC
>JAUMHI010000052.1:14819773-14851665 GCA_032359435.1 Enteromius unitaeniatus
GTTTCTAAAAATTCTTAAATGTCCTAAATTAGCAAAGGTCTAGTCCTGGCTTAATCTAATTCCTAACCGGGAAACCGCCCCCATATGCTTAAAATATGGCCAGTTGCTCTATACTCTGCCACTAAAACTTCATTTCCATCCTTAGGAATATGATCCCCTCCAATCTCATCGAAGCAACATTTCAGCAGGTGAGTCAACAGACACCGTAAAAAAGCAGCTGTTAAGTGAGCTTAAAACTGTAATGTGTTTGTAGTACAAGTCTCTTTCAAAGCAAGTCAGTTCACTTGGCAGCCATATATGGAATGTTTGGTTCTGTTGCTGATTTGAAGTAGCTGTGTTATTTACATGTTTGGAAAGCAGTTCAAAATTTCTGTATTCATTCAAATAGTTATTGTATTGTATGCTCAAAATAGCTACCGGGAGGCAATGGGTGGGGCTAAAGGACAATTTTGGCGGGCTTTGGTCAATGCCACCCTGTGATCGGTGGAATTTTCTGTATAGCGTCATGGATAATGAAGCTTCTGCTATTAAATATGATTACTTTAAAAATAAGTTAATGTGAATGGGTGGCTTCAACATGTAATCAGTTAATAACCTCAAAGCTTAAAAACAGGTCTGTCTTTACTATTTTTTTTTATGGGGTTAAAATGATTCTTTAGGGTCTAAATGAAAAGTCTATAACATACCTTGGTTAGAATTTCACAATTATAGTGTAAAACAACACATTTAAAACAGCACTTTTCAGTTTTCACTTTTTTTCGTTTTGTTGCATGCCAGTATAAATGCTGATGAGCTCTGTTACAATTTACAATCTGCAAAACAATGCACTAAAATCCCCTTCATAACCACCTAGAATAATTGTTATTAACAAGGGTAAAACCAAGTTCTATATTTTGTTGTTTCAGTATAAGACAAACATTATTCCAAACATAAAAACACCAGTGAACACAGGACGCCCAAATTTTGTCTACCTGATGCCTGATGAAGACAATCCAAAGGGTCGGGCGGTGCAATTGGAACTAACACCACCTCCAGACATCGAGTACAAGACCCATCCAGGCAGCAGTCAACAGATGAATGTACTCGGCATTGTTATATTTTCAGCCACGATGGGTAAAACATCTGCCTTCACCTTATTAAAGGAATAGCTTGGTTCAGCCAAAAATGAATTATTTCAATATTTTACTCACCCCCAAGCCATCCTAGGTGTAAATGACTTTCTTCTTTAAGACGAACACAGTTGGTGTTTTTTTAAAATGTATTCTTGCTCTTTCACGCTTTGTAATGCTGGTGGATAGTGGCCATGATTTTGAAGCTCCGTTAATCGGATATATCCGCAAGTACTGCAATGTACAACTAACCTTTCCCCCTTGGGGATGTTATCACATCTTCTGAAGCAGATTGTTGGGTTTATGTAACAAAAATATTTATAGTTTTAAAATTATATTTACATATTATATATCTATGGGCTGACTTCTGACTTGATGTACAACGTGTGTTGTAATGCCTCATTCACACTAGCAGCGACTTCTGACTACTGGTTTCTTAGTAACGTCATTGTTGACAGCGAATAGGTTTCTAAGATGCATCATACATCGAGTCAGAAGTCAGCCAAGAAGCTGGAACTCTCCGCTCTTGCAGAAAAAAAAGAAAGTCAGTTATTCACAGAATAATTTTATAACTAGAAATATTTTTGTTACAAAAACCCATCAATCTGCTTCAGAGGACATGTGATAATCCCCCGAAGGCATATAGGTTCATTTTTACGTTGCAGTACTTGATATATACTGAATAACTGATATATCCAGTTTACAAAGCTTTAAAATCATGGTCAAAATCCACCAGCTTTACCAAGCTTGGAAGAGCCAGGATAAATTAAAAAAAAAAAAAATCGGACTGTGTTCGTCTAATAGAAGAAAGTCATATACATCTAGGGTGGCTTGGGGGTGAGTAAAATATGGGGTTATTTTCATTTTTGGGTGAACTGTTCCTTTAAACATATTCACTAAGTGAATTCAAATTCAAATGTGCAACTATAACAAAGAGCTTTTCATTTAGGTCTCTTACTTGGTAAAATGGGTGAACGGGGAGCTCCTCTGGTGAACGTTTGCCAGTGCATCAATGAGTGTGTGATGAAGATCATTAATGCGGCCGTATGGTAAGCGAGAGAAAGCATTCATTCATACTCGGATATCTGGCAGCCAAACAATCATTCGGTTTAGGGTTTTTAAAGGTGCAGTTCCATAAAAATGCGAAAATTCGGATCAGGAAGTAGTATTTACTTGGCCAGGATTGGCCACTGAGAAGTTGGAGGGCTTAGATACCATTTGCTGAAGATCTGAGTGTAAGTTTTCAGCATGCAGCTGGCACGTGCGTAACAGCCGTCAGCTTGAGGGTGTGTTAAAGCCACGCTGTTTTACTGTACATGCAGGGATTATGGATCACCTGCACTTAAAAGATGTCACACTGGTTAGTGTGGAGCTAACAGAGCTGTCACACACTTCACTAAATAGTTAGGCCTAAATTATAGATTTATCCCATTTGCATTACATGCAAATTTCTGTCTATTTGGATCACGCAGTTTTAACATTAACTAATCAGTGAAGCGTGTATTTCTACTAATTTTCGCTTAATTGTATATGTTTATTATCTTATTTTCAAAATGCATTTATTCAAACTACCTAGAATCAGCATGAATCTGTGCATTGTGAAAACAATTGAAATTATTCAGTTAATAATTATGAACATGGTTAAAATATGGCTAGATGTGGAACAAGCAATATTCAGTTGAATGAGAAATGCATTGCTGATAAATATTTATACCTGGTTATTGTGTATTTAAAATGCATTTATTGGCACTAAACTGTTTCGCATATGACTGACTGATGTATTACTGAGGTTAATATTATGTAATTTCAACAGATTTTTCATGTTGACTGTTGAAGGTCAACAAAAAATGTCATTACATTGGGAGAATCATCTGAGTAATTTTGCTTCTCTCTATTTTTTTCAACAGGTATTTTCCTTTTGGGATCATCTTTCTTGTGGCTGGCAAAATCCTGGACATGAGTGATCCCTCTACACTCGGGAAGAAGCTGGGCTGGTACGGGATGACGGTTATGGCAGGCCTGTTTGTGCACGGCCTCATCTTGCTTCCTTTCTTTTATTTCATTCTGACACAGAAAAATCCTTTCACGTACATAAGAGGGCTTCTGCAAGCCATGGTCATTGCTCTCGCCACATCATCCAGGTACGAAGAACTAGGAGCTTAGAAAATAGTCTTTTTTTTTTTTTTTAAATGTTCAAAATCCATGTTATTTTCCCCCTCAAATTTGTTTTTTTTCTGGATTCAGTTTTGTTTTTTTCACTTTCAATTTTTTTTACTCTGTTTTAATTGGTATTTTAAAAGCATGTATAGTCAATAAAAAATCATGTAACTTAATCAATTTATTAAAAGTAAAAAAACAAACAAAACATACATCTTAAGGCCCTGTGAAATGTTTTTTTCTTCTCAAATTCAGTTTTATTTATTTATTTTTTTACAAAACTCTGTTTTCCATTACTTTTGGATTCAATTTGAATGTTTTCATTAAATATTAATAAACAAAAGCATCTTCAATTAATTAATTAATTGATTAATGTATTATTATTTTATTTATTTCATTTTCAGAAATATTGTGTACATTGTAAAAAATGGCCATGTTTTTAACAGTAAAAAAAGCTAAACCGGTAAAACAGGTAAAAACCTGTTAAATGGTAAATTCCTGTTAAATTTACAGGCAAACACCATGAACTGACATTCCTAGAATTCCCTGCATTGCATATTAAATTTTGTTTGAGTTTGATGTTTTTTCTTAATCGTTTCTTAGTTTTTTTGTATCATTGATGTTTATTAGGGTTGTGTGTTACATGTAATGTTCTTAAATAATAATAATATCTATTGCACATTTCAGTTTAATAATTTTTACCATGATGGTGTTTAGTGCTTGTGTGAATGACACTGAGCACCTTCTACATATGTTACTATTTAAAAGCTTCTTACGATAAGCTTTGGTTCATCATGACTTCATCATCACCTGCATTTGATAGTTATCAGTGTATTTCAGGTACAAAATAGATTTCACAACTTTAATAGGTTGGTATATTTACATTATATCAGTTATTACGGTTTATTATTAGAAATTACGGTATTTAACTGTAAATTTAACATAAGTAAATGTTAAACAAAACAGTAAAACAACAGTAAAACAAAAAATATTGTTGCCGTATTTTTCACGGTTTTATTCTGGCAACCACATCTGCTGTTTTTTTACCATAAATCTTACGATTTTTAGATTTTTTCTAAATTTTTTATTTATTTTTTACAGTATTTTAAATAATTGCTGTTTTCTAATAATTGCAAGTGCTAGTAAATAATTTAACTGGTAAATATTCCTGAAACCTAGATTATTTCTGTCACAGTTTCTTCAATTTAAAGGAACAGTTCACCCAAAAATGAAAATTCTGTCATCCTTTACTCACGCTCAAGTAATTCCAAATCTGTATTAATTTCTTTGTTCTGCAGAACACAAAGAAAGATATTTGAATGGTGACGTTTGTAGCCAAGCTCTTTTGGTCACCATTGACTCCCAGAGTATTTTATTTCCTACTATGGAAGTCAATGGTGACCAAAACAGCCTGGTTACAAACTTTATTCAAACTATCTTTCTTTGTAAAAGATTTGTAACCATAATAAAGGATGACAGAATTTTCATTTTTGGGTGAACTATTCCTTTAAGTTTATTTAGATGGGTTAATGTGAAGACCTTCAAGTTTCTGTTTGTATTGCTATGATCCTAAAATGCTCCTGAAGTGACTCTCAGAGCAGTTTAAGGATATTTATGTATTCATGTACTCATATATGTATATACATACATCATAATCACGTTTCTGCACCAAGCATTCACACAGAAACATGAAGAACATGCAGGCTTCATATGTAAATAGCATTTTTGTGGATTAATATTCACAGACACTAGTCCATATCAGATTTGTGTCCTGGCCAACGTTCGAGTTATCCATCCAAAAATGTTGCAAACGTAAGATATTCTCTCTTTTTTTATACAGTTCAGCAACGCTGCCCATTACAATGAAGTGTTTGCTGGAGAACTGCCGAGTGGACAGGCAGATTGCACGGTTTGTGCTGCCAGTGGGAGCCACCATTAACATGGATGGAACAGCGCTGTATGAAGCGGTCGCTGCTATTTTCATTGCCCAGGTCAATGACTACGAACTGGATTTCGGACAGTTGGTCACCATCAGGTACTTGCAGAAAGAGCAAAGATGTAACCAGATATAGTCAGGTTTAGTGGCTGACCGAAATTTCAAGTGCAACACCTGTGTGCATAGAGCTCCTGTTCCTTAGTCTCTGTTTATCAGTTTTGATGAATCGATTAATTATTACACTGAATTTTTAAACAATGTGTAACTGTGTGTGAAAAATGTGTCATCATGTGTTAACCTCATGTTCCAAAACCGTAAAAGCTTCAGTTGTCTTTGGAACACAATTTAGGATATTTTTATTGAAAACCGTGAGGCTTGTGACTGTCCCATTGACTGCTAAGTAATGAACACCATAGCGCCATTTTGTCTCATAATTCATAAAATACTAATTAAACCGCTTATGCCAGATGGACTATTCTGATGATGTCTTTCTAGACCTTAACATTGTTCATTACTTAAGTCAATGTGACAGTCACAAGCCTCCTGGTTCTCATCCAAAATATCTATCATCTTCCAAAGACAAACAAAGTTTTTATTGGTTTGTAACGACATGGGGGTAAGTGATTAATGACACCATTTTCATTTTGGGGTGGAGTAACCCTTTAAAATAAATACAGTGATGTCATAATAGAAACTAGATTAGTTCGTCTAATGTGATAAGTTATATCAGGAATTCATAAAATCATAATAATCTCACTGCTCTGGTTTCCTCCAGCATAACAGCGACCGCTGCCAGCATAGGTGCCGCTGGAATCCCTCAGGCAGGTCTTGTAACCATGGTGATAGTGCTCACATCCGTCGGATTGCCAGCGGATGACATCACACTGATTGTGGCCATTGATTGGATCTTGTAAGTCGAGATCGCTGGAAAATAAATAAAAGAGTTCATAATAGTTGCAATCAGCTGTAATCATTGGATCATCTAGATTTATAAATAGTAAATGTTAACAAGAGTATTACATACCAAAACAATGCATGAGGAAAACAGTGAAACAGAATCAAGAATGAAGTCTTCTTCTCCCTCTGGTTTAAAGAGATCGCTTTCGAACCATGATCAACGTTCTAGGAGATGCTCTGGCAGCTGGAATTATTGGTCACTTGTGTCGAAAAGACTTCCCACCTGACAGAGCGGTGAGCTAACATCTGTTATTATTTGGGCGAATTACATCTTTTTTTTTTTTTTCTGTGTCTAGAAATTTTTTTTTAAATACCTTCAAAACAAGGTTCATACATATAACCTTTCTGATCATGGTTTGGATTCCCAGGGTGTTAATATGAAACTGTAATGACTTTCTGAGCATAATCAGTGTTACGGTGTAACGCGTTACTGTTATTAAATTAGATGCGTATATCCACTGAAAAAGTAAAAGTAAGGGATTGCTGTTCATTTTAAGGTCATTTAATTAAAGTTACTTATGAAGTTCTGTTACATACTGTAAATAATTGCAATAGTTCTTTTATCTGAAGATAAATTTGAATGCAGTGTCTTTAACCCTTTGTGTGCCGCTGCGTTCACTTTCAGTTTTTCCTGATTCACAGAGAAACATACAGATAAGACTAAAATTTATCAAATCTAGAAATGTCTATGAACATGAGAAAAATATCTTTATAAAGCTTGAAGTGTCCACTTTTTACGGAAGAGGATTAGGGCCAAGCAATAATAAAAAAAAATGTAATCATTTCGAGATTAAAGTCGCTAAATAAGGAGAATAAAGTCGTTAAATTTAGAGAAGAAACTCGTTAAAATCAGAGGAAAAAGAGTTGAAATAAAATGTTGAGAATAAACTCGCTAAAATACGAGATTAAAGTGGTTCAATTTAGAGAAAAGTCATTAAATAACACAACTGACTTTTTTCTCGTAATTTAATGACTTTAATCTCAAAAAAATTATTTTTTTTAATTATTGCTTGGCCCTAATCCTCTTCCGTAACTTTTAAATGAACTAATTCAAATTGAAAAAGAATATTGTCTGATTATGTAATCCATATGAAAGTGAGGTACAGTCTTTCCCATATCTTTATGAAGCGATGAGAATACTTTTTGTGAGGGAAGAAAACAAAAAGATGACTTTATTCAACAAATTCAGCAGTGTTGCGTCAAAATAGCCAACATATCTTAAATTGTGTTCCAAAGACAAACAAAGCTTTTATGGGTTTGGAATGACATGGGGGTAATTGCCAATTTTTTCTTTTTTTTTACTTTGGGGTGGAGTAACCCTTTGACATCAAGTTGAAACATTAATTTATATTTAAATACAAGTTTATTAATGCTAAATGATCTTGTTTTTGTCAGGCAAAAGAAAATGGAACTGCACAGGAGAGCCAGAAGGCTCAAAACATGGAGAATGTGCCTTTAACTGAAGTACCGCTGCTGGCCGGCAAAGACTGTATATTCGAGGTGGTTGGGGACACGGTTTTTGAACGACCCACAGTCTACTACAATATATGTCAGGTCTGAGTCACCAGACGGTTGCCTTACATCCACGAACCTCCTTTCTACCACTGTGCCATAAAGAAGTACTGAACCAATACTTTCTCTGGTTCTTCCATCTCTGCTTTTTAAAACTAATTTTAAAACCCTTATGCATGGGAAATACTTCTATTTACAAGGACAGGCCAAATTTTTTCTTTTTTTCCCTCTGCTTTTGTTGCTGGAGGTACAACAGTTATTGCATGCTGGCATGCATTCAGGAATTTTGCCATTCAGGTTCAGGCTGACGTTACGGTCAAAACATGATCCAGATCTGCAGTGACATCATTCAGCAGCTTTCTAAAGGTAATGGGAAAGGAACCGGAGTGACATTTTAAAATACAGTCAAAAGCCAATTATCTGGCATCACGTGCAACAACACGGGTGACTGATTTGTGTATATTTGTTTTTTTACATCTGCACTATTGCACTGTGTAATGAACTTGCAACATTTGTAATAAAAACTTTTAATGCATTTAATGTGTTTTTGCAGTCATTTTATGAGAAATGTCATGCACGTGAGGACAGATGGTTAACATCGGATTTGGTTTTGGAGAAAACAAGCAGAGCTTACGCCTAATTAGATAGAGCTGCTTGCATTAGGTTTAAGAGCTCAGGATGATCAGCCCAAAGAACATTAATGACAAATTAGCCATTTGACCACCAAAACTAATTCAGCAGGGACAAAACAGATGCATGACCACGTTCCAAAGCACAGCTGACCCAATTATTTCTTTACACCTAGTTGCATTCGACTTTAAAAATTGCAGAAGCCCTGAAATAGCCCTGAAAATTTGAAAAAATTCAAAAGTAAGATTAAGACTTTCTAAATACCTTTTAAGACCAAGAAAATGGGAACACAAAACACTACAATGTTCTGTAAATGCCTTGGGAACAGACTAATGCAATACATAAAATTTTGAAAACACTCCATTATTTTGTCTAAATATGGAAACTTCTGCTAATCACTGCACCCTTAGCATGTGTCTCGTTTTCCAATTTAAATACAAAAATTCTTAAATCATGTGTTAAATCAAAACAGTTTTGAGAAACTTATCAAAATTTTTGAGTTTATGACCCAAACAACAAATATCTGCTAATAGATTCAGAAAAATCTACTTCAAAATAAAGTACACATGCGTTCTTGATTTAAATATCTCTGAAGACTGCATATTTAATTTGCATCTCACACACACGGATTCAAGACAAAACAAGACAAAAATACTGAGGAAAATATGCAGATTAGTTCCAACGTTTACCCATTATGAACAAACAGTAAGCTAACTGAAAAGTCTTTTACAGTTAACTCTAGAAACATGTAATAATGAACGTAAAAAATTTTTTAAGACAAAACAATGGCATTTATTTGAATGAAAGACATAGAACATCCTGCTACAGGACCTCAGGTCACACTACCAGCATAGACCCGAAGCATGATGTGTACAATTACTGAAATCAATCCTATCGACAAATGAACATGCACACAAGTATAGTGCTGGTCTGCAAACCGGATGTGTACTAGTACTGTGTGAGAACAATTAAATACATTTCTTCACCTTTGTGTGGCTTTACATGACTGTCTCAAAAAAGCAGATTGAACGTTCACATTAAAATGTACAAAGCTGCATTTAGGATCGACTAAGTACAGAGTAAAACACTACATTAAAATGCATTGTTAATGTTAATTCGGCAAGAAAATGTGTAACTAAACACTTGTCTCACCACATCTAGACTGACCTTGCAGCCAAGTGCCTACAACCCTGCTTTTATCAGACTCCCAATTTATCCAGAAACCACCCGGACCTTTAAACATGATGCAAATTCAATGCTTGAAAGATCACTTAAAACCAAATTTTAAAACTGGCTTCTCAACCACCTTCCAAATAAAATGAGACAAAAAAATATACATGTAGTTAAATGCAAAAGAAATTTTAATATCAAACGAAAGAAAAAAGAAAAAAAAAAGCAAACTGCAGTGAAAAAAAACAAAAAAACAAAACCAAAAACAAAACAATACTTGTGGTTTTAGATTTTAATTTCCAAACAGAAAACTAAAACACTTAAAGGCATATGCTTTAAACTCCAAGTTCTTTGGTCCTTCCGGCGTTCTTTTATCTTACATGTGTGATGTGTGAGCTGGAGCACTGAAGAATTGGACTAGTCACTATTTACAAAGGTCTAGAAGAGGTGGTGATGTGTAGTTTTTACTGACAATAAAACTAAAAGCTTTCACATTTTAATATAATGAAAAAAATGGGACCAGTGTGATGAAGGGAAAAGGGGTTCGAAGGAAAGCAACAATGCCACGGTATCTTTAAGGCATCGTAACAGTTTACCAAAAAAAAAAAAAAAAAAACACCTCAGATCTTCCAATATATATATCTGAAATTTAAGTTGTCCAGGGTTTTAACAAATGCCAGGCACCAGGGACAAAACCACTAATGCAACATTCTAGTATCTGCTCAACCCCAGAGAGTAAAACACTAGCACAAACTTATTTCACCCCAACACAGATGTATGAATTACGTTTATGTGGACAGTTAACAATAACTGAAATCTTTAGAACAGACCGCAATTAAGTGTCACATTCTCTTATGACACAAAAAAACAGTCCCTTTACTTGTGAGACTTGCTGGTTTTGAACGACACTTGCAGAACTCTGTCTCCCATGCGGTATCCATTCAGACTGGCGATGGCCATTGCGGCCTCTTCGTAATTTGTCATGGTAACAAACCCAAACCCTTTGCATTTGTTGGTGTTAAAGTCACGGATGACCTTGACGTTGGTGACGGCACCGAACGGACCGAACATCTGCCACAGGATTCCTTCGTCAGCATCCTGACCCAAGTTGTAGATGAAGATGCACCACCCAGAGGAAGAGCTGCCGGACACATTCATCCCAGAGGCGCCGCTCATGTGGTCAACACTCATGGGTGAAAACCTGCCAAAGCAAGAAATTCAGTCAAGTTGCCTTCATTTCTGTAATGCTTTATACAATACAGACTGTGACTAAGGAGCAGGATTATCAGGAGAACAGGATTATCTGTTTATTTCATTGACTTGGCCTCTGTTAATTTTGTATATAGCACGAGAATTCAAGACCGGAGTTACATATTTTGCAAAGACGCATTTATGGGGCCATGTGCAAAAGGAAACGTTTTAACAAATCGGATTGATATCTGAAAAGAGAAAACGGATAAAGTGACCGTGTGTAAACAGACTCTCTCTCTGGCTTTACTCTCACTGTCTGATTTGGTGTAAATCAATTATAAACAGGCCTGATTTACTCAGAAAACCTCAAAAAAAATTGATTATTAGTTAAAATAAACTTTGATGCAATTTGTCCTTCAAAAATATGAAAGCCACTTTTAAAATATGCCCTGACATTGAGAGTTTTTTCTTTCATAAATTAATAGCCTATAATAAGCAGAAATCAAACTATGTCTTTGCATTTATTTTAATTATGGTCAATATTGGGCACGCAGATCAAGTATTGGGGAGGGTGGATGTGTGTGGATCTTCAAAAGGAACGTCAGCTTATACACACTGAGAAGCTGCACCATTGAATCACCCGCGAAACTAACACGCAGCTTGTCAGTGAGCTCTGTGCATAAGCTGGCGTTCCTGTTGAAGACAGCTGACAAGAGTTTTCCCGCTAATCAAAGAACCGGCTTTACTGATGAGATGCGCATAATATACCATACAATATAGATCGCCCAGCCTTACCATCAGCCACCACCAAAAACAGTTTTTGACCCAGGAAAAAAACCTGTTACATTCATGCGCATACTTTCTCGCAGATGTAAACAAGGCTGATTACGTCACATACACTGAAGCGTACGCATATGCTGCAATAGTGGAAGACATAAAGTCCAGGGAGAAGAATGGTTGAGTAAATTGTTATTTTTGTCGTCTTTGCGCAAAAAAAGAATGTATTCCCAATGTTTTACTTTTTCTGGACCTGGGATAATTTCAGTTGTATTATTGTCTATGGAGGGTCAATTGGCTCTCTGATTTAATTAAAAATGATCTTCATTTGTGTTCTGAAGATGAACACGAGGGTGAGAACATTTACATTTTTGGGTGTACTAGCCCTTTAACAGTAAGTGTAATACCAGGCTCTTTCAGTTTGTGTTATTTGCTGCAACTAAAACTGAACAAACCATGCAAAAGTGACAGTCTAGATTTGTGCTGTATGAGAACAATAACTGACAAAACATATTACTCTTTATTCACAAGCGTAACAACTACAGCATACTAATGGACATTAAAACCGCAGGAAGCATATTTGGTTTTCTCACCTGAAGCGCTGTGCCTGGTGGTGAACAGGACCTCCAAATCGACGAGACTGAGTGTGGTACAGCTGAGAGATCAGCTGGGAATTCTTGGTCTGGTTTGGATTGGCAGCGAACTTCACTGTGATTGGTTCGGAGGCACCAGCTGGTTTGGATCCATTAAGATCCTTGATGGCTTCCTCTGCTTCAGACCTCTTATCAAAACGAATAAACGCAACTCCACGAGATAGACCTAACAGGTCAGAAAGCCCACAAGAATTAGTTAAGACCCAGAATACATTCAAATTTGAAAATTGCAGGGTGCCAGACAGAATTATATACCAGAGGCCTGATCGACCAGTACGCGGGAGTTTATGATATGCCCGTACTGGGTAAACATGTCCTCTACATCCTTCTGTGTCATGGTCTTGGGTAAACCGCTGATGTACAGGTTGGCATCTTTGATGCTGTCAGAGCTCGGCCGGGCATATGAGACCTAATGTAATGGAGAAATATTACATTAAAAACCACTTCACTAAGGCAATGTTTAAAACAAACAAAAAAAAAATAAATAAATAAAAGTGATGTTTGCCCCCATTACTGATGTAACAATGTAGTTCCACTGTGTAGCCAAAGCATAACCCTCACATCTGAGTTTAACATACGAAATAAAATTAAAAACAACCCCAACAAAAATTAACCCCCCCCCCCCCAAAAAAGAAAAGAGCTACAATGATTGTTTACTTCATAAAGGTATAAAACAGTTTTTGTAGTCTATATACACACACACACAAATCAAAAACAGACAATTTTCAATCTGAATTAAAACTACAATGCTCAAAAGTAAAAAAACGAAAACAAAAAAATTCCAATGATTAAAAAAAAAAAAAAAAAAAAGTCTGGGATTTCAGCGCAGGGCTTCTGTTCGGCACAATTTCATACTCAAGCAAATGACTACTAACATTTACCCCTCAGTTTTTACACCACAACCACGCAAGAGAAATGAAAATAGCATATTTTCTTCTTGAAAGGAACTCCAAAATAAAAATGTCACTAACTTAAGTATAATTCTGTACCGAAATAAACCACGCTTAGTCAAAGACAGCCAATCATACAGATTATAAGAGCAAAAATCTTGAGACAAAATGTCAGGAGAAAGAAAATAAAACAAAAAAAGAAAAAGAAAAAAAAAAGGAACAATTGTTGAAACTCATGAAGTTGTTCATTCCTTACAGAAAGCAGGCAGGACTGGAACGCTGTCCTAACTGCTTTGAGGCTAGTTTACCAATATGGCATCTATTATTTAACACATGGATACAAAAACACCTCTTTGCACGTTACCTTGATAGTTTTAGACTGTAGTCTCAGGCCATTGAGTGTATTGATTGCCCTTTCTGCATCACTAGGGTTAACATAGTTAACAAATCCGTACCCTAAACTGTGGCCTAGAGAAAACAAAAGGGAAAAACAAACAAAATAAAAATAACAAACGTTCGTCCACATCCTGCAGACTATTCTCTCTGCACAAAAGAAACAATGCAAGCGGTTCTCGTGAATGACAATTGTAAAAAAATAGTTACATGTTCATCAAAAACAAAGTTTGACATCAGGCAAGAAAACGGTTAGGATACAGAAATCTAATCCAAACATCAAAAACTTCATAAAATAGTTTCTAGGGTAAAAAAACAAAACAAAACAATACCTTCCTTCACCTCCTTAAAAATAAAAACAAAAACATTAGTAGGCATTTATAAATGTTTAAGTAAATAAAATACAATGTACATTCAACATAATAACTATACATCATATTTCTATGTATAATGAATTCTATAAATAGTGGGATGCTTTGGGCAAGAAAAAAACAAAAACAAACAAAAACAGAAGATTATCAAACAAAGCTAATGGCATAGATGCATGAAGATGGCACCAGACTGACATCAATAGGCCTTCTCCAGGTACTCCATAATACAACTGGAAATTGATAATTGTCCTCAAAAACCATAGGAAACAATAGGAAAACAAAACAACCATAAAACAAAAATACAACAATCCAAAGAATAAAGCACATTTGTTTGTACACTTTGCACAGAACAAGACAGGATGCCCACACCATTAAAAAAATTAATTAAAAACAAATGCTATAAATAGCTTTTTTTCCCCTTCAAAATGTCATCCGAGTTTTCTCAATCTCCACACCAAGAAAACATTTACAGAAAAACAAATGTGCTTGACTTCAAAGTCAAATAAAAACTTAGCACATTGTGGGAGGACTCCAAATCTAATCAAGCGCTCAATGATATTGAATCGGACCAGTACCATCTTTACACCTTTTTAAATAGAGGGAGGAGAAAAAAAAAATTAAAAAAAATGAAAATTTGTGAGCAAAATGTTTATTGGAGCACAAAACATACCACAGTGGACAGTGAAATGCTGCCACAAATCTAACCCAAGCTTCAATAAACTGGTCAAAACAAAGCAAAGATTTGCTTAAAAAAAATAAATAAAAAAAAAAACAGTACTTTAAAAATACTGAAAAATAATTGCATTCCCTATAAAACGTGTAAATAAATCAACAAAAATTGTGTCGGGAAAAACAAAAACAATACAAACATTTGAAACAGACAAGTAATGAAAACAAACAGCCTCTCTTCATGTTTCACAAACACCAAAGAGAAAGACACTGGCTCACTGCGTTGAGACATACCTGCCATCTTGTCTCTTATGAGTTTGGCCGACTCCACCTCTCCAATGCTGCTGAAGAGACTCCGAAGCTCCTCCTGACTCATGTTCTGGGGCAGGTAGTTGATGATCAGGTTGGTTTTTGCGTCACTCGGCTCATCGCCCATATGGTCCTCATAACCGTTCGGCATCTCGTATACTTCCTGCTAGAGAAAAAGATTATGCATTGTGACCAAACCAATATATCTTACACTGGCAGACTAAAACCTAGAAAAAAAAATAAAAAAAAATCAAGTAGCATGACCAACAACATCTGACATTAGTCTACACACAAAAATAATGGCCAATTTTACCTTTACTGAGCTGCCACCCTTGAGTGAGTCTCTGTCATTACCCTGGTTCTGAACCTCACAAACCTGCAGCAACAAATCAGTTGCAACATGATATAAATATATACCTAATAACACCACGCAATATATAGCTATTTGCACTTTTGTTTAGGGGCTAACTGTAATTCCTAGCCTTAAAACAATAGCTGAAACTAATCATCTTAACTGTAACTTTTTCACAGAAACCTAAATTTCATTTAGCTGTAAACCAATAGTTGTGTTAATTAAACTTCCTCACTAACAACACACCTTTTTATATTTTAGCTGAACATGCTTTTCTACGGTTTAGTTGCGGTCATGTGCATCTACATAACCAACACTTAATTTGGGTAAAACACATGCTTAAACTGTAAATGCGCCCGAGAAGCACTGCTAAAATACCACTGTTTAAGTCAGTCACTTCATCCCTCCAACTCCATTTCGGCCATAAACGGTTTTTGCTTCTTTGCAGTTACCAATGATTATATTCTCTTACTAAAAGAATCCCTGAAATTCTTCCCCATTTTCAAATCAAATAAGTAAACAAAACCCAAAACAACGGTAGCACAATAAGCAACAAACATCTTAACATATTGAATAAAATAACTCACCATTTTACTGAAGAAATGAATGTTAAAGTAGATTGCAAATACTTACTTTTAAATACCTTATGTGTCCTCTTCTGACGGCCATGTAGACACCTTACAGCTTCAAAATGTTAGTCTGAAAAAGAAATAAATAAATCGTAAACAGCCCTGTAGTAAATACACATTTTCTGGATGCCAAGACAGACGCTAACGTGACGCTTTATTTTCTTTCGATATTTACATTGGCGCAGGGGCAAAGATATTCAAATCTACCATTTTCAAAGAAACACAGTTTAGTTGTCGACTTATTTCCTCTACGACCAAAACCAAACGCAAGACAATGAACGGCAGACGTATGCTAGGCTAGGCTAATCTAATGAAGCTAAGCTAGGCTGCGCGAACAGTTAACCGTACCCACAAATAAACAAATAGCCACAACGTCGCAATAATAGCAATACCCACATGTAGAGTGGTTGCATTATCACCTACTCTCATTTTACACATTATAATAATACTTTGAACGCTTTAGGCCGCTCTTTTGAGGCCTGCGCGCCAGTATCGTAGCTACCGGCGCGAGCGCCTGATCGTTTGACGGCGTGCAGTTCTCACATTTAATAAAGATCGCGCGCTACAACAAGAATAACATCATTTTCAAGCACACATGTGTGTGTATATATATATATACCTCCGTTTCCTTTGTCCTTGACCGTCGTTGTAGCAGAGCGAGTCCCAAATGGTGAGGAGAACAAAGCGGAGATCTGCTCTACCTTCTTCGCACGCGCGATCTCAAAACGGGTGTCTCGCGCTCTGGCGGAAGTGAAGCCACGCCCCCTCCCGTCCGGAGGAAGAGACGCTGTCACGGAGTCACACCCCATAATTCTTCTTTGGTGTTTAATGGCGGCTTGCATCTATAGACGTTGCATTACCGCCGTATTTTGGTTGGTTCCCTTTAGAAGATTCTCCGATCTATTTCCAATTTATTCTCTACTCTATTTATATTCTATGCATCAATCCGGTATTAGCTAAGAAATTACAAATGTATTTCTTGCTTGTTCCAATCGCCCCATTTTTCAACATATCTTTTATCTCTATCCCAATCACTCCATCCTTTCTTGCTTCCTCCATAATTTTTTTCCTCCTACATCATGTTACAATTTACAATTGCAAAAGCCTGAGACTCTTCACATAACCCTGTAGGATGCTTTCCAGATAGCGTAATATTTAGATTACTGTGCCCAATTCTTAATCTTGTCAACACTATTTCCTCTCTTCTGGTCCCTCTCCATTTCCTCTCAATCCCAACCTTATTTTGAATGCCGTACAGATGTCTCCCTTTAATTTCCCTATTCCACTGCTGTTGCCATTCTTTTATAGCTTTTTTCCACACTTTACTTTTTCCTTCGGCTTTTGACATCCTTATATTTACTTCTACCTGTATATTTTCTTTCTCGGTTGCTTGTTTATCTAACTTATCCGCTCTCTCATTTCCCACAATACATAAATGTGCAAGAATCCAGATAACTTACATCTTTTTACCTTTTCCTTTTATTCTCATATTTGTTAACAATAACTAAGACTGATCCTGACTGGTCCTGAACTAAGACTGATCAGTGCTGATAAGGAATCACTTCCAATTCATATTTTTTTCTATTTTTCCCTCTTTTTCAATCCTTTCTAATGCCATCTTGATGGCATATAATTCAACTGTATATACACTTAAATCATTTGATGTTCTTTTACTTTCTTCACTTCCTTGATCTCCTATAACAATTGCTGCTCCAGTCCAGACTCCAGTTTCAGGTTCCTTTGATCCATCCATACTCTTCTTCCACATATCTATAATATACATCTACTAGATCTATATTATCATTCATTGATTTAATTTGATGCAATTTAAAATTAACTTTCATGGTTTCTATTTTCCACTCAGGATAGTCAGGCCATACCACAGTTGGGCAGAACTCTTTTTCACCCATTCCCAAACTTCTAGCTGCCTTGTCTCCTACCCACCCAAAACTGGTCCTTTGCGCCTTTTCTTTTTCCCAACAGGCTCTTTACACTTCTTTTGTAGGATGACTATCTCTTTGTCCCTTCAAATTTATTCAATAATTTACTAACAGTTGTTTACGACGAATACTCAGCGGCATCTCTCCTGCTTCCACTTGAAGTGCACGGACTGGTGATGTCTTTTCCTCAAAGCTTTAGCCTGTACTTTTTCAAGCCGTGTATGTATAGATTTGGCTGCTGATCCATACACCACACTCCCATAGTCTATCCTTGATCTTATTAGACTTACATATATGTATTTCAGTGACTGATAATCTGCTCCCTATTGCATTCCTGTTAAACACCTCATTGTATTCATTACTTTTTTACATTTATCCTCCACTTTCTTTACATGTTCTACCCAGGTTAACCTTGAATCAAAATATAACCCCAGAAAGCAAAATGTATTAACCTTCTCCAACTTATTTCCATACAATTTTAATTGAATACTCTCATTAATTTTTTTTCTAGTATCATTACTTTGGATTTTTCAACTGAGAATTTTAAACCCCATTTTATTCCCCACCTCTCAACATGTTGAATACCTTCTTGCACTTTCTTAACTATATACTCCACTTTCTTCCTCATTTCCATATTGCCCCATTATCCGCAAACAACGCTCTCCCCATGGCCCCTTGTATATGTCCATATATATCATTTATCATTATTGAAAATAACGTAGGACTTACTATACTCCCCTGAGGTGTTCCATTCTCTACCACATGTTTACTAGAGAGTTCTTTTCCTGTCTTCACGTGAATTTTTCTGTATTTCAAAAAGTTCCTGATCCAGTTAAAAAATTCTTTCTGTAATTCCCATTCTATAGAACTTTATCATCAACCCGTCTCTCCATAGCATATCATAAGCTTTTTCCACATCAACAAATACAGCCACCACGGTCTCTTTATTTATTTGAGCTTTCCTTACCTCATTTTCCAAACATAGTACTGCATCCATAGTACCCCTCCCTCTCCTAAATCCACTTTGACACTCAGTCACCATACTCTGTTTTTCCATAACATACATTAATCTCTCATTTATCATTCTTTCCATTAATTTACAAATATGAGATGTTAGGGCAATGGGTCTATAATTTGATAGTTTAGTAGAGTCTTTTCCAGATTTCCTTATTGGAATAATGATGGCTTCCTTCCAACTTTTTGGTATTCTACCTTCTTCCCATATTTATTGTATACCTTCAGTGACTTCTTTTTCTTCTCTTCGCCCAACTGCTTTAGCATGCTTTAGCATGCTATCTTTCCCTGGTGCAGTCTTCCCAGTTTTTGCTAATGCTTTGTTTAATTCTCCCATATTAAATGGTGCGTTTTGTTCACCATCATCATTTTCCATTACTTTCAGTGCTTCCAGATTTTCAACACTGGTTTTCTCTCTACCTCTCTTCCCTTCTTCAGATAAATAATTTGGGCTGTGTACTTGTACAAACGTTTACTAGCATTTCTTAGCCTTTTTCTTTTCTGTTACTGCAACCTCATTCTCATTACATTTCTCCACCCATCTTTTTAATCATTGTCCACACTTCTATTTGAGTTGTGTTCCCAGTTGTGCTGCAGTAGTTCCTCCAATACATTCTTTTTGCTTGTCTTACTGCTTTCCTTAACTTTGCAGTATGCATGAAATTATGAGTTCTTTTCATTACTTTAAAAGCTTTATTTCTGCTTTGGACTGCCTTTTTACATTCATCATTCCACCATGGTAACTCTTTCCTTTTACTTTTTGGAACAGATTCTAGCGCTGCTTTTATTATACCCTGCCTTACCTTATTTTCAAATATTTCTATATCACCATCATACTCACTCTGACTTAAGTATTTATCACTTTCTTTTTGAAATTTCTTCCAGTCAGCCTTTTCAAATACCCATCTTCCGCCTCTACCTTCAATAACTTGCGGTACTTTTATATGAATTTTACACATCACTGGATAATGATCACTTCCTATTGTTCCTTCTTTATACACTTTCCACTTACACATTGCTGCCACATTAGTAGACACCAGCGTAAGATCTAATGCAGACTCCCTTCCAGTACTAACCTCTATTCTTGTTTTAGTTCCATCATTTAAACACACCAAATAAACTTCTTTCCTCTAATAAGTCTTCTATCACCTGTCCATTAATCTCCACTTTCCCACTTCCCCACAGAGAGCTATGTGCATTGAAATCCCCACACCATATAATATTATTACTATCTTGTCTCTCTATTTCTTCTAATGAATTTAATTGCAGTTTTCTACATGGATTATAAAAATGTTAATTTCTTCCCTTCCCCCCCATACCTCCACTACTACATACTCATATTCTCTTCCACCCTGTGCGGCAAGTAACACAACCTCCTCCACCACCATTTACCCTATCTTGTCTAATTGCTTCATATACATATATAATAAAAGCCAAATTTGGTTTAAGCCAGGACTCCTGAACACATATAACCGCTGGTTTATCTTTCCTATTGGCAAAGAACTGTTTGAACTCTTGTCCATTTGAAATCAGACTCCTTGCGTTCCACTGAAGGAGCAACATTATTACAATATTTACCCACACATGTTGTCTCTTGACTAGACCGCACACTTAGTTCATCCCTCACCTCTTCCCATTTCAAACCTGCCCTACCCAAATGATGTATGGCTGCTTTCACTATAATTTTGATTCTCTCTGTTTTAGATCTGACTTCTGCTGTAGCATTAATTATTCCTGCTATAAATGTCATCATCTTCTTCTTTTCCTCCCACTGGTCTTTATCTTCTTGATGGACTTTTCTTACCCCTCTATCCATATATTCCTTTTCCCTGCTCTTATTTTCTGTTCTTTTAACCACTTCAGACAGAGTAAGAGATGTTTTCCCTTGCTTTTAATTGTTGCAATACTTATTTTTTCATCACTTCACATCCCCAAAATGCAACACTTTGATTCCCATCTTATTGGTTTAGGCACATATTCCCTAACACTATATCTCAAAAATCCAAAGAATACCTCATTCGGCATTTCCTTTAATTCAAACTCCACCAAGACAGATTCTGTTAAATTTTTTTCAACACCCCTTGTCGTTCTTACAGCATTTTTAACTGAGTTGTTTTGCACCGTCATGTTCTCAATTAGCTCTCTTATACTTACAGTGATGGGAATGCCGTATATCACTCCCTTACTACCGTTCTCCTTTCTCCCACTCTTACTACTTTGTCTACTTTACTTTTCCCAATGTAACTCATCTTTTTAGTTTTTTTCACCTGCCCTACATTATTGCAACCTATATATAAGTAAATTTCCATCTCCCAGGTCTCTTGCATATTTCACTTCTCCTATTTGTCCTCTTATTATTTTTGTTAACTTAAGCGGATCCATCTCCTTAACTCCTCCTTCTCCTTCAAATCGTACCACTATATTACACATTCTTCCTTCATTCCCTTCTCCTTCATCCTGCCTTCCTTCACTTTCCGTTCCAGTTGCACTAGCCTCTCCTTTTTTCTTCCTCTTACGACTTGTTCCTTTCTTTGCTCCTCTCCTTACTTCTTCCCAATCGCTTTCTCTCCTCTCATCACTACCAGTCCACTCACTATATTCCATGCCATCTGCACTCGTCCCCGCCATTTTGATAAGGTTGATATACACTGTGGTCAATCTGGAAGTTGTCAGGAAACACCGCTACCGGACCTATACAGGCCCACACCCCATTATCACAGCACAAGACCTTTTTGAAGAATTATCATGTTTTATATACATAGCAGTATGTACAAAGGCTATATGGATTTTTTTAAATATTGTTATTGTTTTTTGGTGAATATGTTTATTCTTTCCTTATAGTTTGTCATTGCCAATATTTGACTGTCTCCTGATGACTCCTTGGAATTTGAGTTTAATAAAATATTTTCTTTTTTAGGTACTCTACAGAAAACTATTACTGTAATCAATTCATTTATTTTTTACGTTTATGTATATAATATACGTATATTATCATATAATAAATATATATAAATATATATAAAAACTATATATATTGGGGTTGGTCAGTTGTTATTGATATGTGGTCCAATTGTTTCTTTGCATAGTATAACAATCTGATCAATAACTTAATGAAAATATAGTCAATTGTATGTAATTGTATTTTACATGACCAAAACAGAACCTTTATTATAGCATGTAAGAAAATAATGTTCTCTCCCCCCATTGGCTTATAAATTTAGTGTCTTCACTTTTTTATACTGTCAATTAGACAGATAATATATAAATTATATGGTCAATACTTTTTTAGATGTGGCTTCAAAAATCCATGTGTCCTAATTGTCACCATCAGCATATGCGCTACCGAAAAGCATATAAACTCACATAAAAAAAAGTAGAAAGAATCTGATAGCACAATTTATTAATCTTGGAAACATGGAAACTTCTGCTCAAACCTAAATAGCATCTACACCGGCTTGCAACTGAACACAGAATTCTGTGATTTAGTTTAATTGCAAAACAGTAATATTATGCATGCATAACCATAATGTTCCAGTGATGTCTAATTAGGCTACTGTTTATGTCAGCAGTATGTACAAAGCATTCTTGTTTGGCAAAGATCCAAATAAAGTAGAATGAAAGAAGCATCTATATTATGTACCGAAACATTTGCGATGCTGTTACATGTTCATACAGGCAGATAAATTGAGCCTACATAAAGTTCACAAAAAACAGCCCTTCGACATTCAACATTGAAAAATATTCTTTCATGCCTTCTATCCTAAGAGTAGATCTCTACAGAATTTCCTATTTGAGAAGTTGGAAGCCCCTGTACAGTAGAAGAGGTAGACAGTGTGGCTGAAGCATACTAGCTGTATTAATTCCACCTCATAGAGAAGATTTCTTATAGTACAGTGGCAGTTTAGGTGCAATTTTCAGTAAAACCTTCCCAGGTCTTGAAGAGAGCAGAAGGGGGCGGTAACCCTGAATGACATCAATTCAATTTGATGCGCGATAAACTGCCAAAGATGAGCCGGGAAAAACATAATCTGTGACTGTGGCGTTACATCATATCCTTCCATTAGTCTTTTAGAGCTTTTACAAACCATCAAAGCATTTTTTTGTAATGTTGCTAATTCAAAAAGTTTGAATTAAAAATGGGAAACACATGTAAAGATACATTATATATATATATATATATATATATATATATATATATTCATAAATAGTCTATGCAATATAAATATTAGTGTTTTTTAGCAATCATTCCTAAACAAATATATACTATCACAACATCACAGATACATGATCCTCACTACCTTTAGAGAGAGAATAGGATTGTGTGAAGAGTTGCATATGATAGCAAAAGAAGAAAGAGCAAAATGAATTATAGTTCAGATGAGACAATCTTATTCACCATGCTTGTGCAAAGAGAAGAAACGACGATGTTCGCTGTGCCGCTAACCTAATTTTGCCACGAAAGCCACGTGCCTCCATATGAAGTCCAGTATCAAAATATCCCATCACAAATATGGAAGAGGAGAAGAGTGTGTTGTCAAAGCATCGTTTTTGTCCTCCTTTGTCTTCCACGTGAATCCAAATCTGCAGGTCATCCAGGCTACTGACATTCTGCCGTGCTGCCGCCCGCCTCCACGCTCATGGGGAAACCATTACTGAGGTTCTTGGGACTGGGTGGGGTGGCGCTCGCCGGTGAAGGCTCATGTTTGCCTCCAGGATCCACTGAGCAGCTCTTCTTGGGCACCCTGGGCCGAACAACGGGAGCTTTTGGAAGGACGGAGGCCTGCCTGTGTCCGTCTGCTATCAGGGGTGGGCGAGAGGGCGTGGGCCCGGAGAGCACAGAAGGTTTAGATTTATGGGTAGGGTGTAAGGGTGGACTGGAGGGACTCGGGGCCCCGTCTTCGACTTGCTCGGATCCCTTATTAATAGGAACGGACTCTCTTTGAGAATCCAGCACGTTGTCCTTCTGTATGCTGCTCTGGCGTGAAGTCTTGTCGGCGTTGGGCATCTCGCAGCTGTCCGTCCGCCGCCGTGAGCCCTCGTGCATCCGGCTTGTGGCGACCACAGCTTTCATAGCAGCCTGTGGATGGAATAACTCAGGTTCAGTAGAATTCTAACAATTCTGCTGGTAAAAAGCACAGAAATATTAGCATAATACACTAAACAAATTCCAATCATTTACGGATTCTAAAGTTGTTGCAAACCTCTTTTTTTTCTTCCAATGATAAACAGACATCCGACAGTATCAATTGTCTCACTTCCATAGTATTTTTTTTTCTCCATATATGTGAAGCAGGCCCAAAAAGGGTCATAAGGGTATTTTTTTTTTAAATGGAGAATTATACATCTTCTGAAAGCTGAACAATTAAGCTTTCCATTGATGTATGGTTTGTTAGGACAATATTTGGCTGAGAAAAAGCCTTTAAAGTTGTCCAAATGACATTCTTAGCAATGCATATTACCAAGGAAAAATTACGTTTTGATATTTTATGGTAGGAAATTGACTAAATATATTCACGGAACATCATCTGTACTTAATATCCCGATTATTTTTTAAATAAAACTAGATATTTTGACGTATATAATGTATTTTTGGCTAGTGCTACATGTAATATATATACCCATGCTGCTTATGACTGGTTGGTTACTAACATTTTACAAAATATCCTATTTCATGTTCCACAGTCAGTTTGGAACAAACTGAGCTTGAGTAAATGGAATTATTTTTTTTGGGTGAAATACCACCTTATTTAAAGAGTAATGCATAATCACAATGTTTTTGCCCTATATATTAATTTATTCAAAAATACACAAAAATACTATTTGTGTTTATAATGGCTTGAACACACCACACATTTTTTAATTAATTTTGAAGCATAAAGCCAAAAAAATTCTGTTTGATACAACACGACTTGATATCATAATGAAGAAAGCCTCAATAAAAGAATGAGAGTAATGAAAAAAAACATTTCAAGGGAAAGTTCACCCAAAAATAAAAATATCTTTATTTACTTCGCAAAACCCATAGAACTTATTATTCTTTTATATAAATGCAAACATCTTGAACCCAAAAATATACATTTCTAAAATTTTGAAAGTAGACTACATTCTCTTTTTCTTTATAGTGGACACTTTTATTTATAACAGCTATTGCTGGCTGACCTTTAATTTGCGCCGAGCATTAAATTCCTGGAGTTTCCTCTGTGTTGTGTCCATGTGGGAGAATCGCGCTGCTTTTCCAAGCACCCATGGGTGCTCCAGAGCCTGTTTCACTGTGAGCCGTTTATGAGGGTCCAGTACTATGAGCTTACTAACCTACAGACAACATCAAACAAACATAACCAACAGCTAATGGTAAATCAGCAAACAGTGGAAAAGCACAGATGATTGAAAAATCAAATCAGCATCTGAGTCGCCTGTTGATATTTTGATGCAGATACTGTTCTCTCTCATCTCATCTAAAATCAGTCTGCAGTGCATGAACATCATCAGCATTACAAACAGGACAATAATGATGTGTGAGCACACAGCACTCACCAGATCCTTTGCATTGAGAGACACTTCATCCCACCAGGGGGAGACAAACTCGTAATCGCAGTTCAGAATGCGACTGTACATGTACTGATCCCCCCTTGGATCAAAAAATGGTTCAAACCCACACAGCCTGAGGGCGGAGAAAGAAAGAACAGAGGCAGAGAAAATGCAATTTATAATTTGAACAATGAAGTGAAGGGGAAACACACTTAAAGCCAAAAACAGGAGAAAGAGAAAAACACTGTCATTTCATGGTGAAATATTCTATTTTAATATATTTGAAATATATAAATATATATATTTCTATGATGGCAAAGCTAGATTTTCAGCATCACTACTTGATGCTTCAGAAATCATATGTGACCCTGGAGCACAGAAGCAGTGATAAGTAGCACGGGTATATTTGTAGCAATGATACTTAGATATTTAGTACATTTCCTACCATAAATATATAAAAAGGTAATTATTGATTAGTAATATGCTTTGCTACTGACTTCGTTGGAACTGCTTTAAATGTGATTTACTCAATATTTAGATTTTTTGCACCCAGACATTCAAATAGTTATATCTTAGCCTAATATTATCCTATACTAACAAACCATACATAAATAGAAAGTGTATTTATTATGCTTTCAGATTTTGTGTAAATCTCAAAAATTGACCCGTTATGACTGATTTTGTCATCCAGGGTCATATATGTTGAACATTTCTTAGTAATTATCAATGCTGAAAATGTCTTTGTGGAAACCTTTAGATAAAGGATTCATAGATCAATAGAATAATAGAACAAACAAAACAAAAGCAGTTTAGTTAATAGTTTTTTGTAACAATAGAAATGTCATTACTGTCACTGATCAAATTAATGCATGCTTGCTGAATGAAAGTACTAACATATATATATATATAAATCATATACTGTACAAGTCAGATAAAAGCAACCACTAAATGAATAAACATGAATGCATTACTCACAAAATATAAAGGATGACTCCCACCGACCACATGTCAACCTCAGGACCATAAGCGTTTCCTCTCAGGATCTCAGGAGCTGGATGTGAGAATAGAGGCAAATGATTGCAAATTAATTGCCTGGTGAAAATTTATTTCATTCACTGGAAAAAAAATTCACGATGCGTGTAAAAATAAGCACATCGGTAATAGGGTGATTAAACAGCACAAATAAAGTCTACATTTTAAATGGTAACTCACCACAATAGCCGGGGGTCCCACATACCGTCTTCATTGTGACTTGCTCATCGATTATTTTAGAAAGACCAAAGTCCGCTGTGGATATTACAGAATTAATTTAGTAATGAAAGAGTTCACTGGTCAGTCTCAATTTTACTGTATTAATACTGTAACTGATTAAGTGTATGAGTTTTTACCTATCTTAAGTGGGGCATCTATTGACAAGTCAGCATAGAGAAGATTTTCTGGTTTGAGGTCTCTGTGAACAACTCCATTCTCATGTAAATACTGCAAAATAAACAGAACAGAGATACCACAACCAGGGTTATTCCAGTCAAGCTAAAACAATAAAAAATGTTCTTACAAAATAAAATTATATAAAGAAATGACAAACAATCAGTTCCCAAAGATACACCATTTATCCTTTTCAGTTTAGATGTAAAAAAAAGTGTGTGTGTGTATATATATGTATATACTGTATATATATATTTACACTATATATTTCTATTGTACACTATATATTTCTATTTTTATGCACATCATATTTCTGTGTACAGTATATTTCTATTTATGCACATCATATTTCTATTTTTATTTTTAGTTCTACTTTTCCTAGCACATTTCTACTTTTATTTATTATTTATTTTTAGTTCTATTTTTTCCTAGTTTAATTTAATTTTTTTATTTAATTTCTATCGTATTCTTTTATTTATATTTATTTCCTATTTGTAAACTTTAATTCTCTTTTAGGGTCATTGGCAGTCGTATAATGCATTTCACTACATTTCGTACTGTGTATGTTTGTGTATGTGACAAATAAAATTTGAATTTGATTTATAAATAACAATAAAAACTATATAGGCCAAAAAAAACAAAACAAAAAAAATGACAAGCTTGATGTAAAAAAATAAAAACAAAATTAAAAAATGTAAAACTAATGCAAACTATTAATAAAAATTACAATAATATAATTTATGCGGGAGCTACACCACGCCCCGAGCAGCGCAGGGGTGCCTGAATGTTCAAAAACAGTATATCGTCGCTCAGCCTTTTTTTAACTTCTTTTTGTCCCTAAACGAAGAACAAAAATGAGCTTTGCTTGAAGAATATCTGGGCCTAAAGCATCATGTTTATAAAGCACCACACAAAACCTTTACACTTAAGGACATTGCACACTGTATCCAAAATTCATGCCTTAAACATTTTCACGTTCAAAAATAAATGTGACCTTGTGTGATATTGGGGCAATCATGTTTACACACTGCCTCAAAAGAATTTTGTCCATCATGAAATTGGACCAGCATTGATTTTCTGCATGTTTGCATCTTTTGCAAGTATTTTTAGAGCAAATAATACGAAAAAAAAAAAAAACTATATGAAAAAAGGGCCTTTACTCACGATTTCTCTCAGCATGGCAACATGAGAGCTGTCAGTCAAGACATGATAAAATGTATTTTATCCTTATAATGCCTTACCCCCTGTCACGCCCTTGTCTTTGTTCTATGTCACAGTTTAGTTTTGGTTTCGTTTTAGTATTTCCTGTGTTTCCTAATTTGGTCATGTTCCTGTTCTTGTTTAGTTGATTAGTCAACCCTTGCCACCTGTGTTCCTCACCTGTCCTACATCTGCCCCTGTGTACTTAAGCTCTGTGTATTCTGTCCTGTGTGTCGATCGTTGTGGTTATATGGATGTGTGTAGTTCTTTGTTTGTCTACTGAATTCAAGTAAAGTTTATGATTTACCTCATTGCTACATCTCTGCCTGTTTCCTGCTACAACATCTGTGACAGAACGATCGACCAATACAGAAATGAAGAGGATGATTTCTACGGTGGAAATCCTCCACCGACTCCTCAATGGGCTAACTCCTCTCCCCGTCCCACACGAGCAACTGTCAGGAGGCCGCCCTTCACTGCCCGGCTCGTGCCTCGCTGTCAGACGGAGTCCACTCCCGAGAGCAGCACTGTATGGGGCTCCATCGGTGCCAAAAAGCCAAAAACCAAGCCAGAACCCCGTGGATCCCAGCCCACGTGGTCCAGGTCCGGAGCTGGATTTGTGGTCTGACATGCCAGACCTGATCCCCGCTGATCCCGTTCTGCCTGTCCCAGATCCAGTTCCGGAGTCATAACCAATAACGCAGATCCCAGTTCCATCCCCAAGATTACGGCCAGTAATGCCGATCCCAGTTCCAGTGCCCCAGCCTGAGTTCACGCTGCATGAGCCACAGCCACAGCAGACAGATTTAATGCTGCACAAGTCACCACAGCCAGAGACAGCCATAGAGTCACCACAGCCAGAGACCATGGTAGAAAGGGGGTCTCGTGGAGTCACACCCCCCCACCCACTGGAACCAGCATGGCCGGAGTGTCCTTCGGCCTCTGAAACCAGAAATCCGCCTCGTCCCATGGACCCGTCGGCTTCTCCATGGGCCCTAGCTCCCTCCTCTCCTGCGGTGTCCGTTTGTCCATCATCTCCACTGGGCTCGATCGTCCCCCCAGCTTCGCCTTGGTCGGTCGTCGACCATCCATCGCCTCTGGATGCACCTCATCCCTCTGGCTCTGTCAGGCTCCTCCCTCCCTCCGGCTCAGCCTTGGTCCTCTCTTGCTCCTGCTCCGCTGTGGCCCTCCGGATCCCCTTATCCGCATCGGTCGCCGGCACCATATGTTCCGCCATGGCCCTCTGGATCCTTGCTGTCGGCCTGGTTCTTCAGCTTCCTGCCATCTCCTCCAGCTCCGCCCCGTGGCCATGACACCACCCTCCCTCCCCCTTTGGCTGAGTTTAGGTGCGAGGACGCACCTTCCGGGAGGGGGAGATAATGTCACGCCCTTGTCTTTGTACTATGTCACAGTTTAGTTTTGGTTTCGTTTTAGTATTTCCTGTGTTTCCTAATTTGGTCATGTTCTTGTTTAGTTGATTAGTTAACCCTTGCCACCTGTGTTCCTCACCTGTCCTGCATCTGCCCCTGTGTACTTAAGCTCTGTGTATTCTGTCCTGTGTGTCGATCGTTGCAGTTATATGGATGTGTGTAGTTCTTTGTTTGTCTACTGAATTCAAGTAAAGTTTATGATTTACCTCATCGCTACGTCTCTGGCTATTGTCTGCGACAACATCCGTGACACCCCCAAAACAACATTTGACTCCATTGCCTTTCATTATACTGTATAGAAAAATGCAATCTTAACATTCTTCAAAATATATTTTGTGTTCTACTGAAAGTAAGTCATACAGGTTTAGAACAACATAAGGGAGATTAAACTATGAATTTTCAATTTTGCATGAACTAGCCCTTTAAGACAGTTTGGTTGGTGAATTTCAGTGGATTCTGCAGGATTTCACTAAATCGTGGAATTAGCATCATGGATTAACTAGATCAACATTGAAAACCTGGCCAATCTGACTGGAGCAACATATAAAGAATTAGAATTTTTCTTCATCTCACAGAGTAATCAGCATTTCTGCAAACCCCCACCACCCCTCATTTAGCAGAGCTGCTCTAAAATGTAATTTGTTATGTTTATTGAATTCATTACGACTTATTATACAGGCAAATGTTTGTGCGTGACTGTGGATGACATCCTCGCTTCTCTGAAGTCCTGATGGAGTGTAGGTGGGGAAGATGAGTTCAGTGAGGCAGTCTGGAGCAGTTCTCTGTTAAAACAGCTGTCATGAAGGCAGAGACAGACTCTGTATTCAGCGTCTCCTCACTTCACAGAAATAGTTCCCTGAAAGATGAAAATTCTGTTCTCATTTACTCACCCTTGTGTCATTTCAAACCTGCATGATTTTTTTTTTCACTTCTGTGGAACATAAAAGAAAACATTTTAAGAAAGTCCTTGTTGTTTCCATGCTTTCGCAATAGATAGGGACTAAGGCTTTCACGAAAATGAATTTCTGTGTTTTAGTGACAGATATTTTTCTACAGTACATCCGGAGTGAAACAGATTTCTGGGCCAGAACATATGTTGTTGATTTGGAAGGAGACTGATCTGAACATTTTGTCAATTGTAAGAAATGGAATAGTTTCACCAGAAGGCTGAAATATCTCAAAAACATGAAGCATACATATATATATATATATATATATATATATATATATATAAATCACTTCAATACTAAACAGACAGGGAGAAATTTCATTTCAGTCTGCTCCTCACATATCACAGATAAATACAGGGATATAGTCCCTATATCCCTGTAAAAGACAGACCAGACATTGCTCAAAAATTCTCCACAGTTTGTAAAGACTTAACTTGATCATAGAATTGTCATTTCTTACTGAACTGCTTCTTTAATAAATCAACTCTGGGCTCCAGATGCTGCAAATTGCAGAATGTCTCTGGGATGAAAGATACCTGAAACTTTCAAGCCTCCTGTCTTCCCTGAAGTGGTTTTTCTAGCACTCTGTTGAGATCACGGGGTCGTTCTCCATTATCAAGGCTGTGATCTGCAGTCTGATAAGTGTGGGGATGACTCATTCGGTGTCAGCCTGTGTTAATTAATTTTGTGTTCATAGGCACAAGACAGATGTTGTTCCTTAACACAATTCCAAAAATATAAAAGTGCATCATGGCGGCGAGGAGAGAATGGTTTCCTGGTAAATGTGAGCCTAGCAGAACACCACAGAAGTGCAGAAAGTGTTTGGCAGATGACGGAGTGTAAAAAGAAGGAGGCAGGAGTCACCCTTGTGTTTTAGCACATGACTACTGTGAAAACCGGAGGTGAGTCAGTTCTACTACACACTCTGTGCTCTGTTGAAATAAGCTTCTGGAGTTTTATTACACTGTAAACATGTACAAAGTACAAAGTTTTAAATGAGGGGGGGGGGGGGGGGGGGGGGTTATTTGATGCTAAAATAGTAGGCCAAACAACTTAATTATAAACAATTAGATTTTTACATTTGTGAGTCGACTCACTCACTCTAGCTAGGAGCTCTCTACTCATGCTTTCACGCTGCCAAATCTTGACATACTGAGACAGTAATACAATATGTCAATAACAATGATGGAGCTTTGGACTTTTTACTTGATATGGATTAATCTAGCAGCAACAACCGTGACAGTCAGTCAGTGCACGTCTCTGTGTAAGTAATATTTTTCAGGAATATCATATACTTTCCCTTTAATCATACAGTACTGTTCTCCAGCATCTTGTTTGGCAATAAAAAGCATTATTTTTTATATAAAAAAATCCACATCAGTGGATCAACTTCAGCTTTGCGATGCTAGGAGAATATTTTTTTTGCGCAAAGAAAACAAAAATGGCATTTAATCAGCATACCTTTCTTCTCCCGTGACTTACGTCTTCCGCTATTTTACAGAGTATCACTATGTATGCGTACACCTTTCTTTAGGTGCAAACAGCCGCAGATTACATTCATGCACGTGCTTTCCCCCAGATGTAAACAAGTGCGTTTTTATACTCTCTAAACTGATGGAAAACTGTAACATCAACACCAGGCTCCACCCCCACTGGCACTCTCCGCTCACAGTCACCTGAGTATTGATGCACATCACCTG
>JAUMHI010000052.1:14855056-14865329 GCA_032359435.1 Enteromius unitaeniatus
CCTTATTATTACCCAATATTGGATGGATTTAAGTTTGCTCACCTTTGTTGAAGTTTCCACCTGAATAAATACCTTTTTTTGAATTTTACTCACCTTGTCCAGTCTCTTATGTTACAGAAAACGTAAGTCATGGGAGAAGAAAGGTATGCTGATGATATGCTATTTTTCTTTTTTTTCTCACAAAAGAATTATTCTCGTAGCGTCGCAAAACTGAAGTTGATCCACTGTTGTCACTGTTTTACCTGTGTTTTTACTCCAGTATGTTTCTGTATTTGGGATCATTTCAGTTGAATTGCTGTCTGTGGAGGGACAGATGGTGTCACACTGTCATGTGTTGTCTGTGTTTTGATTTTGTCTCACGTGTATGCCTGGTTTCCTTGCCCCGCCTGTCTCATCATGTTAATTCCTTTCCAGCTGTGTTCTCAGGTGTCTTGTGTTTTGTCGTAATCATACGTTGTATTTAATTCATGCCTGGTATATCATGTTAATGTCGTTGTTTCTGTCCGCGTAGCTCTCTGCATGTTTGCTCTGTGCCTTTGTAGTCCATGTATTTCACAAGTTCACGCTTTCTCATTAATGAAAAATAAAATAAAATAGTAATTTGGCGTGCTGTCCGGGGAGCGAGCAGGGAGAATGGCGGACTCCGAACCCTAGTGGCTTGAACCATAGCAAGGGCAGGAGGCTCGGTCTCCATCTGCCCCCCAGAGGAAGGCGTGAAATGTGGAAATGGCGGAGAAGGGATGCACGAAAGTGAGATGCGGATCAAGGGAAAACGGGAATATTTATAGTGAGAAGGGAGAGATTTGATTGGGTGCGAATAACAAGGGAATTGATTGATGATGAGATGCCAGCCGTGGTTAATTCGTCCAGCGATCCTCCCGAAACTATGTTATTTGCAAAACATTCCCTTAATAAATGTTTTGTCTTTCACCGCATCCAGTCTCTCCAAATTCTTGTCCACATGGAAGCGAAGGCACGACAGCAAACCGGCAGCTCAATGTGACAGATGGCTCTCTGATATTGTCAAAAATATCTTAATTTGTGTTCTGAAGATGAACGAAGGTCTTATGTGTTTGGAATGACGCAAGGGTGAGTAATTAATGACAGAAGTTTCATTTTTGGATGAACTAACCCTTTAAAGAGGTCATGAACTGAATACTCAAATCACATATAAGAGGTCATTGTACTATAAAAACATCCTGTAAGTTTCAGACTTTAACACTTTCTCATTGGTCTAAAAACAACTTATATTGAAGCAAGTCTGCCAAAATGACAACTTGTAGACTGTGCTACTTTATGTCGGAAAAACACCTCATTCACTATTCACAAAAAGTCTTTGCTTTGCCTTTGCTTTGTTTTGATTTTAAAATATGATGTTTCTATGATGATGTGTAAAACTGAAAAACTGGACCTCAGAGAACAGTATAAAATAAAGATCCCTTTAAATCATGAAACAGAGTCCAGAAATTAAAATTAATGTAAAACATAGAATTTAGGTAAAAATAAAATGGTTAATGAATATTGTGATTAAGGGGGAAAAAAAGAAAATTGGGAAAGTATTAGACATGTCAAACCATTCTAGCTGAGCTCCCGATGAACCCAGGTTAGAAACAAATACAAAGACTTCACAAAATTGTCATACATGCACATACATAAACCTTATGTTGCAATCAAACCCTACAGATTATATCATAGACAACATGGATTAAGCAGATCCGATAGGCACACGCAAACATGTGTGGCCTCCGCATTGTTGCTTCATTGTCAGATTGCTGAGCTGTTATGTAACGCCAGCCCACATTCCTCCTGCTCAGGGAGATTAAAAGACAGGAAAAAAAATTGCAATGTTTTTTTGTTTTTTTTCCTCCCTGAGAAGATTATTTTTCACTAGCAGTTCTGCACACACATCTGCTTACTCTACCGTTTGCTTTTGAGTGACGACAAGACTGACCCACATCTCCAAACCCCTCCACTGTCAGCCCATCGCTGGACATGTGTTCATCCACGCAAACACATACACATAATCCTTCGGCTGAGAATGCATTAAAATAACTGCTGTCCCTCCTGACATGCATCATCATATCACGCTAGTTGCTTTTATTATTTGCCAATTTCACATTCGTTTACTTGTTTTTTTTTTAAATAATCATGTTTAAAAGCAGAATTTGTTGTGAGAAACTACATGACCCATGATGCTCCACAGACAATTTCACCAATCAGAGAGTTGCAGCAAGCAAAGCGCATCAAGAGACACTCCGCCCACTTCCATGAAGCTTTGTGAATGACATAATTTGTATATATAAGCATGTTCTGCAATGAACTTAAAGTCCTCCTCTTATGCCATTTTTGAGGTTTCTAATATAAAAAATATACATATTAATGTAAAGCTTACAGTTTTACAAAAGCCCTCACATTAGCTTTTTTGCAACCTGATTATTTGAGCTACAAAATGTGTATTGTCATCTTTTTGCTGACATGTTGATGAAATTATAAAACTGCGTATCATTTTAAAGAGATGAGGTTAGTAAGCCATTTCTTTCACTAAAATCATGTTAACATGCATTTGTTTTTTAAATATTGTGGCTATAGCATCGAAACACTGAGCATTTTAAAATTTGACCCATTCACTTCCCATGTAAGTACCCAAGATTTAATCAGGGAATCAACATTATGTATTGCAAATATAATATTTCTTTAAAACTTCATGTAAATGGTTGTTTTTCTTATTATCGAACTTACCATTTATAAACTTAGAATCACGCATAAATTACACTGTCATTCTTTAGTGCAGTCCATAATAAACATTACCCAGACGTGGGCATATTAATGAGCACTAAAACCATGGCAGTTGCAGAAAGCATCATTTTTGCACTTTTGTATTGTGAATATTAACGTACGTCTAGTTGTCTACGCAGTGCGTCAGGCTTCAAAAGAGCCATTTTGTGTTCCTCTTTAAAGGCTAAACATCCACATTACCATTATTGCCTTTCAAAGATGAATAGCAAATCTCTATGTGGGTGAAAAGCACATTTTTACATTCCATGATTCATTTGGTCTTACCGCCACAGCCTCCAGGATCTGTTTGATAACATGAGCTGCATCTCTCTCGCTGTAGTAGCCCCTCTCCACAATCCTGAAACAACACACCACAGATTCAGCATTAGAAACATCACAGCACTTATATAGGCTATCATATGTTTTCAGACATGAACAGCTGATGTTTAGGCGTCTGCGTGTGTGGATCTGGCAGCATTTAGTGCTCTGTTTAGCAGTGTGTGGATGTGTGTAGGCAAACACATCCTGCTCCTGCTCTGCACCAAACCCACTTAAACCAATTATCGGGAACTTATTTTATTCAATTACATCTCACTGCTGGGTAGAAGAACAGACAGGAAGCCCACTGAGCTGTAAGACCTTGAGCCGGGAAGTGTTGACGATAAAGAATAAAAGAAATGCCTGTGCTGGGGACCACCGTACGATTTAAGGAGAAACATTTGGCCCTCATCGTATCATTTGATGATGGCAGATCATCTCTTGATAATCTTCAAGCAGTAAATCAGATTGCTTAATGATGTCATCATTTACTGACCCTCATGTTGTTCCAAATCTGGATTTTCTTTCTTCTGTGCAGTGCTGTTATGATTAACTGTAACTAAACAGTTAAAAATAATTTTGATAACACTTTACTTAAAGCCTTTATGGATAATGCATTATAAACGGTTATTAAAGGGGAATAAGGCATTTTAATTATGATATTGTTATAAATTATATTAATGTTATATTAATGTTATAAATATAATGTATTAACTGTGGTTACACTTATTAATGACGATGTATAATTAAGGCATTAAAACTAATTTTATAATGCATTATGCATAAATTTAGCGCCACCTTGCCAACTGAAATAAGCTAAAGTAATTTTTATTTCATTTTATTAAATATTTATCTTATTTCAACTTTATATTTAATTCCAAAAAAAGTAAACTAGACGGAAAACAAAAGGGGAAACTTAAATAATACACAAATTAATAATATTGATGGAGTGCTAATATTACTTAGCTGACATAAAAATAGAGCTTAAAAAGCAAAATGCAAATGAAAAAATAGAAATATTAGAAATATTAACAAATTAATAAAAATGATTTAATATATTTATAATTTAATAATTTTTTCTTCTTCTTCTGCTTCTTTTTTTTTCTACAGTGAAAGTTGTTTTTTCAGTATTGTTTTGGACCCCATTAACTTTCATTGTATAAACAAACAAAACATTCTTTAAAATATCTTCTTTCTGCAAAAGAAAGAAAGCTATGCATTTGCTGGAGCATTATGAGTGCGATTATGAGTATATGATGATAGAATTTGTGATCTATTTAAAGGAGATGAATTCCTGTTTCACATTTGAATTTACTTTCATTTATGGAGCACGTCATACCTGTCGAAGAGCTCTCCACCTGTTACCAGCTCTAAGATGAGAAAGATCTCCGTCTCGGTTTCAAAAATTTCCTTCAAACGAATCTAAAAGAAAAAAAAAAACAATGGGGGACTTAGCTCATACACAACAAATGTGAAATATTTCATAACAGTGTGAAAATTGAGATGTCGCCAGGCACATAAATATCTTACAATATTTGGATGAGAGAGACGCAGCAAGACTCCGATCTCTGTCCTCACAATTTTCTTGTCAATCTGAGTGAACATATGACACGATCACAATGAACATAACCTCGCACAGTCATTCTGGGATATCAAGAACAGTGAAAATATCTTTATAATCACAGCTCAACTTACGGTTTTCTTTAAGACCTTCACAGCATAAGGTTTCTCAGTTTGCTTCTCTTCACAGCGAAACACAACAGATGTGGCACCCCTGGTGGATAACACAATGTCACCTTTATATAGTAGTTAAATAAAGATCTTAAATTCTGTGCATTATAGCAATTACCATATGCATTGTACAAAGTGATGGAAGATGCTAACAAAACCAAAACGTTTCTAGAAAGAAAAGTGTTGGCACTTCAAGACTTTGACCTCCACCGCTCAACTCATCATGGAGCTTTCACACCTACTTTCTTCCTCCCCCATCATCACTATTATGTCCATGGCAACTGAGTCAAAACAATCAGTGTCCTTGAGAACAGAAACTCTTCAAGAAGGTAATGCACATTTACAGGGTTTCTGTGGGTTTTAGAAACGTTAAATTCGCCCTTTATCATAAAATCGGAGCAGAAAGTCTCAAATTCATAATGTCATTACACTGAATGTTACATGCAACACAAAAAATGAATTTATGATGAAAGCTAGTACAAATATATATCAAAGGGGTATGAAAACTGGTTAAACTAGTTTTATTTTCTGAGCCCATTAACAGATGTTCTTGATTTAATCAAAACCCCATTTGTAAGTATAGTTCAACCAAAAATAAACATTCCGTCATCATTTACTCAAGTTGTTTCCAAACCTGTATGAGTTTATTTCATGCATGGAACATAAAATGAGATATTTTGAAGAGTGTGGGTGATCAAATAGCTGCTGGTAGCCAAAAGAAAGAAAAATACTACAGAAAAATACTACTAGTCAATGGCTAGCAGCAACTATTCTTCATTTTTTTGTCAACAGAAGAAATAAAGACATACAAGTTTGGAGAAACATGAAGGTAAGTAACTGATGGCAGAATTTTCATTTTCTGCATAAACTATTCATTTTTTGTTTTTTTTGGTGAACTGTAAGAAGATTCCAGAATTGTATGGGTAAAAATTATACATTTTATATATATATATATATATATATATATATATTTTTTTTTTTAAGTATTAAGTAAAGATCATGTTCCATGTAGTGATTTTATAAATTTCCCACCTTGAATATGTTAAAACATAATTTTTGACTAGTAATTTGCAACTTCATCTGGACAACTTTAAAGGTCATTTAGATTATTTGCACACTCAGATTTCATATTTTCAAATGGTTGTATCTCAGCCAAATATTATCCTAGCCATACATACATGGAAATAAAGTTTATTCAGATGTATAAATCGATTTTGAAAAATGTATACTTATGACTGGTTTTTGTGGTCCAGGGTCACATATAAGACATTCAGAGACTACAAACACTGAACATTTTTCACTGGTGCATGTTGTACAATATATAGTATTTGTGCGTCTTCATGTTATCTCTCAGATCTTGTCTTTGCTTTTCATGATGAGTAAATAACTCGATCAGACGAGCGCTCAAAGAGCAGGCTATCATTTCTCCATCTGCCGCCTTGTAATCCAACACTTCAACACATCAGTGTCTGACAAACAGTCCTCAGCCTAATCAGCAAGCATTAAAGCACTTGCAGTCATACAATGCAACAGCCTACAGTAAAAACTTTTCGTTTTGTGCAAAAAAAGGTCCATAGATGTCCTGAATAATATCATATGCCCATGATGCCGGAATAAAATCAGGAGACAACAACTGCTCGACATTTTGCATCCCACATCCTGGGAGGTAATGATGACATTTTAGAGCACTTGGTGACATTTGCAAAGATTGGGTGCTTCCTTAATGTGCTCAATTAAGTGCATTATAATTAGTTTACTAAGAGGAGATTAAATTTAAGCTCAATTAGTTTGGAAACCACCCATCCTTAACTGTGACAATTACATACAACAAAGACTCATTAGCAAAACAAGCTTGATTACTGCACAAAACCTAAACATTTGCTCACATATAGACATAGGCAGCACAAATGTTAATACTTGACATTAGTGCATCCATGTTACATGTAAATATAATCAACTGCAATAGCTATAATGCCAGTTGCAGCAATTTAAAGAAGCTGAATATATATTTAATATAGCAATGGAGGAATAATCTGTTAAAACAATATATTCATGAATATCTATTAATTTGTTCTTCATTTCTAATCACACACACATATATATATATATATATATATATATATAATATTAACAGTTATTCTTTATTAAAAATTCTTTGTTCAACAACAGTAACAAGTTCTACTTATACAAATAATATATCCATTTTGAATATTTCAGTAATGCTATTTTTTTGGCTTATGATGCTCACATATCTCACTAACACTGTAGAAGAACTAAGTACAAAAGAGTTAATATTAGCAAATAATAATTCATTAATCAATGAATTAATTATTGGTCAAACCGATTATAGCTTCTAACAATGATGGGCTACAATGATGTTTTCATTTTTATTTATTGATTTATTGCCTAAAAGCACAAATACAATTAGACAATTAAATATTGGTTCTACAACAGCATTGTCATAAAAGCAATAAAGGTCGGCATGTAATTATACATAAGATCATAGATAGGCTACCTAGTGTGCATGTATGCATTTACACAATATTATCAAAACGAATGTAAAGTGGATGCAGTAATGCACTTACCTGCCTAATTCTGGGCCCATGTTATAGAAATCCTCCACTGTCGCATCTCGGCGCGAGCCATCGACCCAGTATTCCACCGAGCACGCGCCGGACCGAGAGGTGGGCATGGTGTACCCTCAGAAGACTGTTCTGCTCTTATAATGAATACTAGTAATCCCTTAGACCAGGGAAGCCCAGAACACGCGATCACTTTCACATCTGGGTGTCAGCTTGACCTGTGATGTGGTTGCAAGTCTGTGTTTATGATTCGGTCCCAAGTGATCAATGATTTAAAATGTCCAGGTTTCCATTTCCGTCTGAGTGCGCATATTAAAAGTCAGTCCAGACACTGGAGCATCACTGCGGGCTGGAGTTTAGGTCCAAATGTAGTCTATTTCAACTGATCTATCCTTCGCTTACGAGAAGATATGTCTTAAATATTCTGACTTACTCGGTTGGCTGGACTAATCTCGATCAAAACAATATAATACGCTGTTTTCAAAGTGGGTCTTCAGTTTCCAAAGGGCGTCATAGATCCCATACCCAAACCTCCCACAACATTCAGGAAAACATCATAATCCTGCTATTCCCGTTGTCACAAGCGACAGGGCGATGCACGATTCCTTGTTTTGGTCCTCGCCGGAATCAAAAACAACAGATCAGCGTCTTATGTCTCAGATGCTTGTCTAAAAGCTGAATATTGTGAATTAGCAGGGTGAAGATGGAGTAAATGTCGTTTGAAATGTAAATATCACACTGCTGTTTGTGCTGGGAAGGGGTGGAGAAAGGGAGGGGGTCTGTCACACACACACACACCCTCTCTCACTATCTCTGGCTTTCACTGCGGACTGCAATTGGGAAGCGCAATATTAAATCAAAATAACGAATGTGCTTCTGCTATCAATAGGGTTGGGAACAGAGAATTGGTTCCTATTCAGAAATAGGCTGTTTACCGTTTGCTAGCGTTCCCGGTGTCGACTCACGAACGATTCACTCGAATGAACCGGTTCTTTAAAATGAATTCAGATATTAGAACGAAGAGCTCTTATGATTCGATTCCTTTTTTAGTAAATCAAAAGCACTCAGCTCGAACTAATAGCTTCATAAGAGCCGATTCAGTATTCGAACATACAACGCAGCTAGCGCTTCCTGTGCGAATGAGTCTTATGAACCGATTCTTTAAAATGAATGAGCATTTACTGAATTTATTTAGTTTACTGTAAAAGTTGGAAACAACTTAAGTTTGTCGTAATCACTGGTATTTTAAGATAAAATAATGAATAATTGCATTTATCCAAATATTCCCCTACTAGACAAAAAGTCCCCTACTTTTATCCCTACAGGTATCACTTTTAAACCATCTTAAATATCAGCATTATAATAGTCTCCTGTTTTCAAATAAACGCCCATTTGTTCACAGTCACTTGTGCGGGGTTCATTTCAGCACCACGGACAGCTCCTATTTACAGTTCCGTCCGGCTTTATGAGGCTTGCTAGTGTAATAAACCAGGGTCGCCGTGATTTTGTCAAATAAGACATGATCCTGGATCAACAGTACTGTCCAAAAATATAAACTTATCCCTGTTTTATGGAGTTTCTGTCTTACGAAAGTACAGAAAGTATGGCTACAATAGGGACCATCCCTGATGTAGCTATAGCAGCCACATTAAGAAAATGAACAGTCCATAAATTACATTTTTCATATGTGATTCCGCTATTTTAGGATCCTACAATGTTAAACAAACGAGTTTAGTTAAAAGACGAAATTTAGTGACTTGCATTGATTTCCCCTATAAAATCCCCATTTTTAAAATTGTAAATAATCCTGGCAGTATTAACATTGTCCTTAATCAATGAATTTAAATGTGCAATATTGTGATCTCAATTCTTCGACCTCTATATGGCCCCAAGTAATGGTCATTCAGTAAATAATGCTCATCTTGATGATTTCTCATTAATAAACAGAAACAGACAGCGGTTCCCAAAATCCATAGCATAGCAACACACAATAACCATCACACAACAGGATAATTCATTTTTTTAATGAAAGTTTAAATGCGTTTAAAACGCATTGTTTAAAAACACAAAAATGCGGGTACCACAACGTGTCAAAAATTGTTTTGGTTGAGATTTGGCATTTCGGATGGGGGTGGGAAGATCATTCCACCAGCAAGGAGCAGTAAATGTTTTGGAAATGTTTTATGCCTCTCTGTGATGTGCTCACTCACAAATCTTAAATGGGTAGTGTAGGCCAGTGAATGACCTTAGAAGGGTGCTGCTGAACCTTAACCTGTAAGCAAGCATCAATATCTTAAAGTTGATGTGACAGGCCACGGAAACGGTGCAAATGATTACACTAGTCTAATTTCCCAGCTTTAGCTTTAATTGTCATATTAAGATGAGTGCGCTTCAGATCCAAACTTGCTCTCAGTGCTGCTCTCACTGCTGCCCTCTAATGTTCATTTAGTGCCTTGTCACGGGGATTTGTTTGTCAACCCAAGCCTTTGACCTCGAGTATTTACTAAATAGCACCTTCTTCAATGTGAAGTGATTTAAGAAGTAAACTCTTAAGGAGTTCTCTTAGGTAATGGTCACACGTGTACATATTTATCCATCGATAATATATTATTTTGATCTCCTGTTTGCTGCTGGAAGGAATTTTAATTTGGAATTATTAGCCACATGGATAGTAAATGAACACACAAATATCTATGAAGCAAACGTATTAATATCCAGATTGGAATGGAAAAAAATATATACAGGCACTTAGGTACATTGAAGCCTGACAGAAGCAATATTTATTTCAAGGTTCAAGGTTCAAGGTTCAACTTTATTGTCATCTCTGCTATACACGGTACAGGTACATAGAGAGACGAGACGACGTG
>JAUMHI010000052.1:14877693-14903215 GCA_032359435.1 Enteromius unitaeniatus
TTAAAAGTCTTTTGTTTTATATATTACGTTTTGTCTCTTGCGTCCTCCTTTTCCTCTACCCTGGAGGAACGTTACAGCTTGATAGAGAAGAAAGGCGGAAGAGCGAAGAGACTTTTAATAACTAAGGCAGGATACAAGGGCAGCTGACAAAGACGCAGAGACAACATAACAATATCAACAACCGACAAAACTAAACTGAAAAGGAAACGAATTAAATACAGGCAGAATCGTAGTAGGAAACACAAAAAAAACTGGATACATGGCTGGCAGGGAATGAAAGGGGCGGAGTTACAAACAAGGTAAAAACAGGTGGAACAGAATCAAAACAAAAACACAGAAGCACATGGACTAACACAACAGCGTGACAATGTACAGTATAAATACCTGAATGTAATTAAATTTATAGTTACACTTGACCCATCCTTGCACCTTAACCCACCCCTAAAACTACCCATACTACCAAAGCTGTCCCTAACCTTAACTTTATCTCACCATGTAGCAGCAAAAGTGTTTTAAATACAATATATTGTACTCATTTTTTGATACACAGTAGTTACGGCATCCTAATATAGTGGTATAATACAGTCTATTAAAAAAAAAAAAAAAAACCCAAACAAACAAAACAAAAAATATATATATATATATATATATATAGAAAATCACAATAGTACAGTATAGTTCTTATTATTTACGTACAACAGAAGACAGCAAAAGTTGGAAATTCAGACCTGCCATACCACTGTGAATAAACTTTAAAGTTTTACTTAAATTAATATCTCAATTTTTACTGCATTTTTGACCAAAAAAATTAAGCTTTAATGAGCATTAAAGACTTGCTTCAAAAACATTCAGAATATATGAATATATTAAGAGAGTAATTAGAGATATTTTTTTTTATTAATTTAAGAAAGTATTGCATTAATATTTACTAATATGCCAAATAAAAATTAATGACCATCTACATTTATTCATTAAGCAGACATTAAATGAATAAATATGTTTATTGAACAAATGTTTGAATAAAATATATTTTCTACTTTACAGCCATTTATTCCAAACAATTGTGATAAATGGTAAACTAATTTTCATTAGCAGCATCATGCACATCTTGCCATTGACCCAAAGAAAGTGTCCCCTGCCTGATTCTTACCAACTGTTGACCAAAAAAATAAAAAACACACAAGCTTTGTTCTCAACAGTAAAGGTTGGAGGTCGTTTACCTCTCCAGCTGAAGAGTTTATGAGAAGCAGTGAGAAGATTGTTTTGGTACACATTAAGTCAGATGTGCCTTTGTAATGCAATCAGTAGACATATAATCATTCCTGCTCCGCATGAGCACTTTTGGGAAAACAGTGAATCAAAGGAAGAGCTCTGGACTATAGAGCGGTTATGTCACGTCCCTCTTTTCCACACTCTCTTTCTCTCTCTCTTTTTCTCCATGTATAGCGGTGTATTGATTGCTGCATTTAGCTGAGTTTTAGCATGCTTTTAAAATCACTCCAACTCTCAGGCCCTAGAGATGCTTTGCTCTTCTGAACACGTCACACTTGTTCCTACCACATCCGTCTATATTTACAGGCATACCGATTTTTAAGGAAGACTAATAGTGGAAGGAGCATTTTGACTAGAAGGATACTTTTCCCATTGAATCGATTAACTGGAATTGAAGTGGTGTCTGCTTGTTTGCTACATGTGAGTGATCTAAATGATTTCCTTTTGTTTAAAGGAATATATTTGATTAAATTGCAGCAAAATGGATTAACCTTGTTAAAATGTAGTGCTCTTTGTAGCCTCTTTTATAGCTCTGAGCTGCGTTCTCCGAAATCACCTTAACGCTACGTTGTTCTTAAGTTGTATCTTAAGTTGTATCTTAAGAAGTACCTTATTGTTAATGCGTGTTTTCCGAAACCTTCTTAGTTAAGTATACCTTCTGTAAGTTTGTTGGTAAGGTTGATCTGTATCGCTCTTAGCTATACCTTATTGCTGCTGATGGTTCATACCTAGTGGCCACCTTTACGCAAAAAGCTTTTTTACATCGCAGTTTAACTTCACATAGAACATTTGAATTGAATATTTAACATAAAATCTGATTTAGTATTAAATTTACATTTTTACTTTAATTTAAATTTTTACACATAAAATACTTAAGTTGTTATAGCCTACACCCAGTATATGGAAGTGTTTTCATTAATAAAGTTTCCATAAACTAATGTTTGTTAGCTTTTTTAATTAATATTCTAAGGCACATCAACTGGCGAACCATTTGACAGAAAAGGCTTAATAAATAAAGATAGAAAATATAAATATACATTTTGTATCATTACCACATACTGATTATATGATGATTTGTTCTTTCCAAAATTAGTTTTTCACTACATATAGTACAAAAACAAGTTTTATCTTTTTTACAGTTAAGTACTTTTTTAAAGTGCAGGAATGCCAATAACATAATGAAATAAACCGTCAAAAATGACCCAAAATATTCAATAAATTCACACATTTGAAGGTGAAGTGAAACCCAAAAATTCTGTCATTAATTACTTACCCTGTTATCGTTCCAAACCCAGAAGAGCTTTGTTCATCTTTAGAAGACAAATTAGGATAGTTTTGATGGTATCAGAGAGCTATCAGACCCTCCATAGACATCAACACAACTGAAATGATCTCAGATCCAAAACATCAGTAAAACAGTCAGTATATCAGTATATCAGTGTATACAAATATATCAGTGGCTTAACTTTTTTTCTTTCATCATTTTTTTCTTTTCATCATAAAAATTGAGAAATTTTTTACATCAAGTTGTTACAAACCTACACAAATTTCTGCAAAATACTAAATATATTTTGAAAAATAGTAGCCAATCAGTTGCTGTTCCCTATTGACAATACTCTTTCATGCTATGGAAGTCTTTTGTGAGCAACATTAAAAAGTAACCTGTACAGCTGTGGAACAACTCAAGGGTTAGTAAATGATGACAGAATGTTTAAACTTGACTCTGTAGTTACATTGTTTACTCAAAAAAACTCAACTTTCAAAAAGTGCAGTGTTCCTTTAAGTAAAATCCAATTGCATTCCAAATTTTTGCTAAATTCTTATGCATGTGTTCAAATTCCATGTGGCAAAGATGGTGAATATCTAATGATATGATCTTATCGTTTCTTCCCAAAACTTTATTTACAACATCTGTAAAAAAGAAAACTTTGTTGCATTGTTGCCGGGCAGTGTCTCAGCTAAATTACCTCTAATTACCTGAGCTGGAGCCAGGACATTATCATCACCTCAACAATCAGGACAAATGGTGCTAAAAGGGAGGAGGATAAAAAAAGAAGAAAAAGAAGAACAAAAATCTGGCTGTAGCTTCAGCTAATGTGGGAAAATGGCCTCTGGAATGTCTCCAAATAGGCTTGGCAGTAAAATATATTGTAAAGGCACGGCTTCCTCTTAATGCCTTTGAAGGGGCCTTATGCATTCATTAGACAGTCTGCCATCCCTAGATGATCTGAGCCAAGTGAAAAAAGGAAAGTGGAGCACAGAATCTGTTATGACGAGGGTAAGGTGACTTAGAACAAAAGCGGATAGATGTTCCGGCATCTGCTTTCAGTCGTCGGCTGTCACTTGCGCACAGAGAGAATCTGCTGTCAGAGCGAGAGCGCAGCAGGACACTAGGACACATACTCTGAGGATCAATGAAAGCATGGCAAAGTGACAACTGATTCTCGGGTTTCTTCAAAGCATTCTGAAATGTCAACCAAGTGTCTTTGTGTTACAACAATATCAGTGTAAATCATTATTCACAGTTAAATGGACAGTCTGACCCAGAGGAGGATTTTAATGCTCAGAAAGTGCTCTTTTATTGCAAAGGACATGTTTAGAATCAACCTTGTCTATTATTTTCACTTAATATAGAGAAACTACAACTAATTAAAATGTTTTTTTTTTACATGCAGTATATATATACAATTAGAGTTTTGTTTCTTCATATAATTGTTATTAGACAACATTTGATTTTTATTTAATTTATCAATATTGGTTAAGCATTCAAAACACTAATTATTTAATGATACAATTCTCAAAATAACATTATCATACTGTGGTGACTAAATTCACTTGTAGCATTTCATATCTTTTCCCTAAAGAAGCTGTGTTGTTTTATTATCATTGATATACTGTTATAGTTTTTGTTAATATTTAAAACTATAGATATGCACATGTCATGTTAAATGTCTCATCTCAAGTGTTAGTCATTTTAATTAATTTATTTATTTGATTTAGTTTTGGTTATTTTACTTAAACTAGATGAAAATGAAAGGTTTTATGTTTAGTTAACTATAACAACAATGTTTAATATCGATCATTTATTAGTTATCACAACACAGTCCCACGACCAATTCGTAGATATTCATACGAGGTATAAAATTCCTGCTAAACTGTACAAATCTGTTCAACCTCACTCATATAATTTTATACGATTTGTCGGGTAGGATTAGGGGCGGGGTTAGGTGGAGGTCATTCATACAAATTCATACGAATTGGCAACTCGTAAAATATGTAAGATTTAGCAAAAATCGTAGTGAGGTTGTATAAATATGTGGTCCGGTCCAGTTCCTGAGTCCGGGCCAGCCATATCATCCTTGATTGTACCTATTTGCTCATCCTGACCCCGCCTGTACTACCTTGGTCTAATAAATGCTGCATATGGATCCGCAGGCTCCACTCACCTTAATATACTAGGCTGGTTATAATCCACAATTGTGGTCCCACATTACATTAATTACAGCACGTGGAATTTACTGAATTGCAATGAACAGCAACGATGTCTGCCCACTTTTTTTTCAGTGTCCTTGGTTATAGAGGTATTTCTTCCATTCATTTTCCAAATTGTTGAAGAGTCAAACCAACCAGCTACGAGGTAATGACATACCACACACACACGTACATGTACACACACACACACACACATTAAAGTAGTCTGAGAGTGTTAACATCCTCATTGTCCAAAGTACATCTACTTTAAAGACTTTAAAGTTATCATTAAAAATCAATTCTGTAATGGAGAAAAATAATTTTAACTTCCAGATCTCGACTCATTAAGGGCATTCTGGGAAATTAAGGGCTCTTCCACTCAATAGTAATTTCTTAAAAGTTAGGAATTTTAGTCATATAAATGAACCACATTTATTATTAGTGATGTATCAACAGAACATCTGTTAATATGTGGGCTGTAGCGGTGAGAATGTGTTTTTCTACATGTGGTGAGATGAGGTGAATGAGTTTTTCTACAGAATTCCAATCTAAAGCCTGAGCTTATACTTGAGATATGTGGCAAAGGTGCTACATCAAGATGATCTTTAAACAAAGCAGGTTTTGACTGCAAGAACATTCCATCAGCTGCCAAAAGGCAGAGTTGCATATGTTTTGCACGTTGTGGGTCAACTTTCCTTTTCTGACACCTTGAGTGTTTCTGTTTATCCTCATGCTGTTAACCAATGTCTGCAGCGCATGACATTGCAGGCAATCTCTGAATCGGCAAAGCTTTATGGGCTGTATGAGAAAAAAATGACTTTTCTCCACACACATAGTTTCTTTGAACTTTGCTGCTAGGCAGCCGACACATTTATGAGGTTCTGCTTTTGTTTGGGTAACTTTTTCACCTCTGTTCTAGCTGCTGCCATCCATCTGATATCCTCCTCCAATAACAACATGCTGCAGATTAAAAAAGCTTTTTATCAAAATGTGAAAAGGTGCACATTCTTTTTCAGTTATTAACAATTTTTGAGATGTCTATTGATTTTTTAGTGATTTTTTTATTAATTCATCTGCCACTAATTTACCACACAAAACACATCATGTGCAAAAAACATGTTCTTTAGATTATTGAAATGTTCCTCATGCTAAGAAATAAATCACTAAAATGTCCGTTGAGAAAGACAAAAGGATCTTCTACAGCATCGCTGTGAAAGACTGGATTTTTCTACCTGGTTTCATGGCATAAACGTACCTTGGTGCACTTTAGTGAAACACGTACCAATAAGTACATATCACTACAGTTTCCAAAAAAAGTGAACACTAGAGTCAATAAAACTCTGACAGCTTTTATTCCTTTTCACACAAATTTAAAGCATTTCGAATAATAAAGCGCACTTACCTGAAGTTATGTTATGACTTCAATACAATATTAATATGCTGGGACATATGAAAACTGATGTTTTGAACGTTAGAATCACACATGGCCAGCTTCATATTTATGGTTTTTCATAGACAGTAGGTTTATTCGGTATGGCTCAACAAAACTATGGTTCGACAAAGCAGTTTAAATCTGTGTAAAAGAAATTTTGGCACGGTTGCATCAACAAATGCTTTTTTATATCAGTTTTGTATTTGTTAACACTTTCCGGTAGGTTTAGAGTTGGATTTGGTTTAGGGCATATTTCTAACACGATAGAGCATTAGCAACAGTCTGTGGATATTTAAAATTCTGAACCATCGCGATACCTGAAGCAACATAACACAAACACATATATGTACCTATTTGAACGTAATTAAAACCTGTCAGGGTTTGCATATTAAGCCTGTGTTTTAGAACCACTCAGTGAGACCAGGTTGGGATTTTTAAAGGAATAGTTCATTCAAAAATCTAAATCTTGTCTTTAATTACTTACCCTCATGCCGTTCCAAACCCATAAGAACTTCATTCATCTTCGGAACACAAATTGAGAAATTTTGGATTTGATCCACCCATAAACAGTAAGGGTCCTTCAAGGCCTGAAAAATACCAAAAACATTGTCTGTCAAGTATGGTCCATATGACATCATTGGTTCAGTCAGAACGTTATGAAGCAACAAGAATGTTTTTGGGTGAACCTGCTGTTTGTGGGAGGATCAGATAGCTCTCTGATTAAAATATCTTAATTTGTGTTCCGAAGATGAATGAAGGTCTTACAGGTTTGGAACAACATGAGGGTGAGTAATTATTGAGAAATTATTTTCATTTTTGAGTGAACTATTCCTTTCAAATGCACTTCTTTGGATGCCACCTATTGGAGCCTTCTTTGCTTAATATTCAGAGGCAGGTGTGTCACACAAATGCACTGCATACCATTTGACATCAACAATGGAAAATATGCTAAACATTTTAAAATCTGACTGCCCTTTTTACTCAGCTTATGATTAGTTAGATTTTATTGCTTGCACTGAGCCTTTTTCTGCCTCCATTGTTCACGACCAACCTGCAGTTCACCAGTTAAGAGCCTCGGACTCAGAGGTCTCCAGCAAAGTCAGGAGAGAGTTGATTCTGACAAACAGATGTCACCTGCTCAGGTATCCTGTCAGAGCTCTGAAGATTCCAGCACTTCAGTTGTTCCACAGGCATCGGCATTCTCTTCTACCTTCGGTGTCCAGGGATGCTCAGAAAATGCAGGAGCTAAAATTGTATTCCAGCGTAATACGTTCCATCAACCGAAACGGGACACTCGCTCGCTGGAACATATCGACCAGCAGGGCTTGTTTTTCCCCCGCAGACATCATCTTTTTTATTACATTCCATCCCTAATGAGAGCATTGCTCTCTGCTGCTGTGTGCCATTCCTGTCCCACAATTCAATATGGCTGTATGGTTGTTCAGGTCTTAGCGGGGAGACAAATGAAGGAACTTTTCTTCATTTTTCTTCAGCTGAAGCTAAAAAAACTTTCCTCATTTTCATATTTCTTGGGTAACTCCTGCTTCGCAAAAAAAAAAAAAAAAAAAGTGGCATTACATCTTTTCATTTTAGAATGATGATTAATAATATCCATGGTAGAGATATGATTCTTGGAACATATCTTTCAAACATTTGTATTTAAAGTTTGAATCGTTTTACTTTAAAATGCATTGAAAAAACAAAAAAACTAATAATCAGTGCATTTATTCACATATTATGTGAAAAAAAAACTTTTTTGGATGCGAATAATCATGTGGCACTAATAAAAACTATATAAAAATAAGAAAACGAATGAAAATGGTAAAAATATTTAAACGAACTAAAAAAAATTCTAAATCAAAATGAAGATGGAAATATAAATGTGAAAAATAATTCAAAATATTAATAAAATCTATTAAAGTATCTTAACTATAATAATATTGTTAAAGATTACAAATACATGGAATGACTGTATTAAAATACGACTGTTTTAGTTTTTGGATTACATATGCAAAAATACTGAAATAGTGTTTTTACTTAAAAAGAAAATGTAATTAATTCAGCTGCACTGGAAGGACCTCAATGCTTTTAAATTATCTGAAAAAATCATTATACCCCTATAGAAATACTTGAAGAAGTTTTGTATTTTATGCATGCTCTTTGGACATTTCCCACTCTTAACTCATCTCACATATGTGCATCTAAGACAAATCTTTGAAGAAAAAAAAAAATCAATAGCTATGACTTAATATAGCCCTGTAAGCATCTTCAATAAATGTATATTTTAGGTTTGAATTGAAATGCCCCATTGTAAGATAATCTATTGGATATGGAGATTGGACACTTATGTGTTGTTATTCTGACCTTGGGCATATAAGCCCAAGGTATACATATTTGCTTTCATGATCGGCAATCAAAGCCCTGGCGTCTGCCGGAAGAGAGTGAGGGAGATGGTCTCGTTTTCTGGGTTTGTGTGCATTTAAATAGTGAGGGTCAAAGAAAGTTCATAGACAGTTCTGGGTTGGAATTAATACTGTCTGCGTGTACGTCTGCTCCCTGAACGCTTGACATGAATTAGTGTATGAATACCACTCCCTTGCTGCTGTTTTCTTACACAATCAGGATCAGAGCAGTGTCTGTCATCGCAAATGATGGATAGGAGGATGTTTTAACAGAGGCTTTATTTATAAAAGACGCTGGAACGCATAAGGTAAATCTGAGCATGAAGTTTTTATTTTTTGTTGTCTATATAGTGTTTATTAATTTTTATTTCAGTTTTAGTTATTTTAACACATCAAGTTAAACTCTTAAATAAAAGAAAAATATTTTTAATGTAATTTTTAAAGAGATTTTTAAGTAGTTTATTTTCAAACTGTAAAAAAGAAGAGAAACACGACTAAGCTAGAATAAAAATTTAAATTAAAATGACAACTAAAATGTAAAAGTAAAAAAGAATCAAAATATTATTGAAAACATATCGCAAAAACAGCAAAAGGGTTTTGTTGGTTGTTGCTATGTGGTTAAACCATCCCACCTGTAAATCTCTATAATATTCTGGTTTCTCTTTTAATAAGATGAGCCAAAAATCTAATCTTTTGGAATTATTTTCTTCTTTCAGAAATAGGATCTGTTGAAATCCCTAACTTTAGGAATGAGCAACATCAAGAAAGACCAATAAAAGCTCGAATGATTTACAGTTTGGATGCATTTAAAAGTTGAGATTTGCCCAACAGACTGTATGATACAATAAAGCAGCCAAGGACAACAAACAAAACGATGTGAATGGAACAAATGGAACAGAATTGCCTGGTAAATTATTGCTGTCTAGAGAAGCACTAAGTCATGTGTTGAAATATTCATTTGTTCACATTTGGTTCACAAAACCCAAGCTCTTACAGAAACAAAAAACAGCAAGTATAGAAATGATCTGATGACCGGAACCTTACTATAAATGTATGCTATTCTATATCTAATGGCTGGAGTGTGAAGCTGTACAGTGGGCATAAACCTTTCTACAGCACAATGAGCTGTACTCACTTTAGCACTGAAGGTCTTGTCAGGTGAGGCTTCTAAACTGGGATCTAGTGCCCATTTTGGCTGCGCAGAAAACAGCCTGCCTGCCTGCCTCCAAAGCATTGCCCCAGGTCTCCCCAGCACATGTATTTTGCATTATGCATAGTCTACATTGCATCAATAATTCAGAAAGTACATCCAGATTTCCTCAAGCCTTGGGGACCAGAGCTCCTGCTTCCATACATGTCTGAACATCCAAGGCTGAACCTTGATCATACCTTTGCAGTGTGTGTGTGTATGTGTGTGTGTTTTATGAGCTGTCTGTCAACATGTATGTGTCAGTGTGTTACAGTCTGTGACTGTTTGGCTCAAAACACATTGAGAAGGGCCTTCTTTGAGTCTGAATATGCGCACCACACTCCTAAACAGAACAAATAGCAGTACACCAAATGAGAAGGGCGTCACGAAGAACAGCATAGGATGACATACTAGTTCTGATTCAGAAGCATGCAAACAGTGGACAGGACACTTTGCTATCCCATAATGCTATGTCATTTTTTGTATAATTCATTAATTTATCTGAAATGTAATTCATAATATATATCTTCATGATGGGTATATTCTTCTTTTTTTTTAATTAAAATTCATTCTGACATTTTTGGGGGGATTATTGTACAAAATGTCAGGGTTGTACAATTGCGTTTAATGATTTAGATATTATTATTTATTAATTTAAATACTTTTATTAGAAGTAGTAGTAGTGTTGAAAAAATAACCAAATGTGAAGCAGTGAAGCATATGTTATAAATATTTGAAAAAAGTTAGCTTTTCCAAATTAATGTTATGTGGTGCAAATGTAAAAAAAAGATAGATTACATTAAAGTCAATGTCAATGAGGCTCTACTGATATAAGATATTTGGCTTTTTTTTGACAAGGCAAAGTTAGTGTGGCAAAAAAAAGTCAAATAGTTTAGCTTGTAAAATGTCAAACAGTGTGACTCCTAAAAAATATAAGTTAATATTATATATAAATTAATTATTTTTGAAAAATACTGCACACCTGCATACTAAGGTGTTATACTTACTATGTTTTTCATCACGTTTACTATGTTTTATAAGAAAGCACAGGAATCAGATAGTGTGGTTATTGTATTAGAAAACAAAAACTATTAAAAATGCCTAAAATAAGTGCTTAAAATAAATCTGAAAACCTGAAATTGGAAAGCATTAATTAATTTAAAAAGCTAAAAATATAAAGATACAAAGTCATATGGTGTGACCAAAATTGGAGAGAAAAAAAAGGTCAAAGTCAGCATCAATATCAATAAGTCTTCACATATCAGTCAGTTTGGTCCATTTATTACAATGCAAAACCAGTTTAGCTTGTAAAAAGCGTATTGTTATTTATGAATGAATAATTTATATTTGTGAAAAATACAGCACACCTGCATACTAGATGTATTTTGGAAGCAGTTTCATAAACTTTTAATTAGATTCAGAAAGTAGAGAATCAGAAAGTAAAACTGCATTCTAAATCATAAGCAATTAGAAATCTTTACATGTAACTGAAATAAGGCTGCAGCATACTACAATAACTGAAACTAATAAAAAAAAGACAAAGCCACATAACAAAACTGCTACAACTTCAATTAAAAGAAAATGGAAATTATGAAAATAAAAGTTAATTCTAATTACTGAAATAGTAAACACTGCAATCAGACACAGCCAATTAACCACAGTATCTATCAGGAAAAGCTCACGAAACGGATGAGGAATCAAGTGAATGTCATCTTGCGGTTTATCATTCTAAGGTGTCGCGCTCGGCTTTGCCTTGCTGTGAGCCACGCATTTTAATAATCAGCAATGCCATAATCAAAGCTCCAATCTGGATACAGGCCTACATAAATCAGATCTTCCCCCAATTAGCGGAACAAATAAAACAGAAGAAAACAGCTCGGTGCGATGAGATAAAATGCGAGTCCATTATAACGGCGAAGACAAACAAAAACCTCGCCATCCGCAAGAGTGCACAGGCTCCAGAACGCTAATGCACTTCTGCAAACAGATAAACCAATTAAACAGAGCGGCAGACATAACGGGCTACAAAACCAACGCTTTTCTGACACCGAGGCAGGTGTAGCAGCGGAGCCATGCGGGTGGGATTAGCCATGCAGGCCGAGATGCTCTGTTCTGTTTGACCGCTGCTCAAGGGACGAGACCTGATTATCAATGAGCATAGCGCTACTCCTCCCCTGCCCTGCAGGCCTGCTCCTGTGCTCAGCGCCGCGTGTCAGAGCTTGTTAGGGCAGCCGGAGCCCAGAGAGCAGAGCGGGACAGGTCCGGAGAGCAAGGGAGGGGGGGAACGAGTGGGTTTCAATCACAGTCAGTTCCTCCAGCCCCCCCCTACCTCTCCCACGTGTGCGTTTACCAGCGCTGATTTTTGGGCTGCCCTGGAGCTGAGCTCTAATTGACAGGTTAATGGAGGGAGGAAACGCTCTGGCGGGAAAAAAACGAATCATTAGTAGGTTTGTGCAGTAACTGTGCAATGCGGCAGGCCTTGGCAGTTGGCACCTGGGTTAGTGCAGAGTTAGTCTTGAAAAATACCATGTGGAGGGGGGTCGGGGAGGGGGTTGCTGCCTCCGCTGACAGGGTTTATGGAGTATCAGACAACAGCGCCGGCAGGAAAATTCAGGCAGGTTTGGCATATGAGCACTCGGATACACTCAGGGATACACAAACACACTCGTGTTAAAACTTTAGGAAAAGTTGGGTGGGAATTGCTAACACTAACAGAAAATTGAAGAGTTTTAGACATACAGTGTAATAAATCTATTGGGTTCTTTGAGGTACTTTGGAGTTGCGTATAAATACTACAGTGCATAGTATAGTAGAAGTATTCAGTACCGTAGTATTGGTCAGCTGACAGGAAACATTCTCAGATTTCTGCCCAATGTTTTGATGAGATTCTCAGTTTATGAAAAAACATTCTTGCTGTAATACATAAAATAAAAACTCTGTCGTCTTTTACTCACTCTGCACTTGTTCCAAACATGTACAAGTTATATTCTTTTGCTAAATACAAAAGAAGATCTTTTGATGAATGTTGCTGACCAAAAAGTTTACGGTAGACTTTCGTATTTTTTCCAGATGAAAGTTAGTTGCTACTGTCAGCTGTTTTTGTGTGTGTGTCCATCAGCAATTTAATTAAGACAATTTAATTAAATTAAAATGTAATTAATTTAAAAACTATATTACAACCAGTGGTGGACAGTAACAAAGTAGTTGTAATTCGTTACTGTACTTAAGTACTGTACATTTTTCAAGTATCTGTACTTTACCGGAGTAGTTTTATTTTTAGCAACTTATACTTTTACTTCACTAAATTCCTAAGCAAAGGATCGTACTTCTTACTTCACTACATTTCATAAAACATATCGTTACTCATATATCACGTGCTCCGAGCGAGACGCAGACGAGCGATTGATTAACAAACTGATTCTTTTTAATTAACCTGTTCAATCGGTTCGCAAATCGCACCAAACGCTTCATTCTCGAATTGGAATGATCCGATTGCAGCTGTTCTCGATTCGACAGCTCACTGATTCAAAAGATCCATTCAGAGCGAGTCTCCAGTGAACCGAACAACTGGCGCGTGCGAACGATGATGCGTAAAGTAAGTTACTAACTTTAACTGAAAATCATATTTAGGTACAGATTGTCAGTTTGTTTCACAGCAGTAAAGGGTGATCTATTTAAGTCTACTGAAAGGATTGCAGACACATCAACATCAGTGTCTTCAGGTCAAAAAACATTAATTTTTCCTGCTGCTGTAAGGTTAGCAGTTTTATTAAAATGCTGACATTACGCATTTAGCCCTACATCTGTTTTTATCTTTTTTATCAACAATCTATATTTTTATATTGTTTGGATCAACTAGCTGAGTAGGCAGATAAAACTGTTAATTCATAACCATATACTGAAAATAAGTAGGTCTAAGTATTATTATCTGATGCTGATTGTTTAGCTAACAAGCTTGCTGGTGCTAATTTATAGTCATTTTTAGATAATGTCCAAATATTTCTAATATATTACATCTGTGGGGGAGAAGAAAGGATGTGATGTTCAGGTAACTAACGTTACAGTAATTATCAAAGTGGGTAGTAATGCCCTCTGAGGGCATTTGGCCAAGAATGTTTACAACACAGACAAAAATTAAAAAATACATATATTATATAATATTTTTCTTCAAATGTTTTTCCCAACTTATTCTCATGTCATATATAATGCTCTGTGATGTTCTGCAAAACAATAACCTAAGCTTCTTAACACATTTTTCTTACTGGTGAAAATAAAGCAGTAAAATCCGTTTTCTTTCAGGTACATTGCAGTGTAAGCTTCACAATGAACATTACTACATCATGCTCGTCAAAAATCAAAAAATATTTTGAGCACTAAGATTATAAAAAAATATGTGCTGTATAAAATTAAGCAGACTGTATAAAACTGGTAAATAAATTTATCAGTACTTTTTTACTTAAGTACATAAATAAACAAGTACTTTTGTACTTTCACTCGAGTAAAATTAAAAAAGGAGAACATTTACTTTTACTGGAATAATATTTTATTGTATGTATCTGTACTTTCACTCAAGTACTTGATTTGTGTACTTCGTCCACCTCTGATTACAACACATACACACATAATTACAGATGCATAAAGATATAAAATACTTTTTAATTTAAGATGATGTCATAAATCTAATTGGTTTAAAATCCAAAATAAATAATTTCCAGATAATAATTGTATCCTATATATAAGCAACTATTTCCTCCACATAAAGTGTAAATAGGTCTAGCATTTCAGAAAAGGATAATTATAGCAGTTTTGCTGTTTTTGTAATTTTTTTTGTTTATTTTAAATATGTCTGTACATTTAATTTTATGTTTTAGTAATTTTTACCAAGTTAAAAAAATAAAAATGAGAAATATTGCCTTGGAAAGTACAAATATGCTTTTATTTTTATTTCAGTTCCACTGTGTCCTAACTACATGCGATACACAACCACAATGCAACAGAATCAGTACATAATCACAGCTAATCACAAGAGTGTCGGGGCAGGCTCTCTCTGGAAGTGCACCGCACTTGAGATAAAATATTTATAATCGAATTCATATATATTAAAGCTTTTTAACATCATTACAAATACATATTGAGTGACTGATAACATATTTGTCATTAAATACACTCATTGGTTCGCAGTGAGTTCACTGTTTTAATGGACATCTTTGCTTTAATTTATTTTTAAGATCTGAGGTAAATAAGGCTATAAGGTCACAAAAAGGATATTTAAACTCTTTTACTGTAAAAATAAATAAATACAAACCGTTTCTAAATGCCAAATTTTGTCATCCTAGCTAGTTAGAAGAAAAACTCAGATTAACATGGTAACGACATCTTTTATTGCATATTGTGGTGTCGTATTACTTTTAGTTAGGTCACCATAACATTTTTACAGTTTTAGTTTTAGTTACTGTATCTCAAATAGGCCTGATTTGAATACCGCCATTCTGAATATGAGCTCACAAATTAAGTAAAAATGAACAAAACTGAAAAGAATCAACACAATCTCATGACCAATTTGTAGGTATTCAAAGGTGTCAAATTTGTGCTGTACTGATTGGTCGAATTTTGTCTAAGATTTGTCTAAACCCCAGTGACGGGTAGGTTTAGGGGTGGGGTTAGGTGTGGTTCATTTGTACAAATTCATATGAATTGGCAACTCGAAAAATATGTACAATTTGGGAAAAATTGTATGAATGCATATGAGTGAGATTGTACAAATTTGTACGAATAAGCACAAATTTGCCACCTCATACGAATACTTACCAATTGGTTGAATTTTGTACTGTTTGTCTAAACCCCATTGATGGGTAGGTTTAGGAAATTCATACATATTCATATGAATTGGCAACTTGTAAAATACATATGATTTGGCAAAAATCATATGAATTCATATGAGTGAGGCCTTATGAATTTGTACGAATTAGCCACCTCTTAAAATATGTACGAATTTACATAAAACTGGAAACAAAATAGCTGTTCCTTTAGCCCAGTCTAATCATTTTGACTTGTCAGCACATGTGGAGAATCTAAGAAAATGCGTGGCAAGACCTTTCTATTTAAGTCAGCTCTGAGTTTAAGACACTGAACACTTGCACAACAAATAGAACATCTTTCAAGACATGCTTCAAGACACTGCCTCAAGCACTTCAAACTAAACAACAACCGAAGGCAGAAAAAGGCGGCAGAGATGGATAACTAGCAAGGTAAGCATGAGCAAGGCAGGTGGACTTTAGAAACTTCCTCAAGTTTAGTTCTAGCGGCACATTGGTTTCTTTTGGAGAGGGTAATGCAGCAGAGAGAATGGTCGATGGCGTGCTCGGCGAGTGTGAAGACATGAAAAGCAGTAGGAGGAATACTGCATTCCAATAATGACACACACGGCTGCCTCCACCTCACGCAATCAATGGCTGCTGAGTGCTCCGCTGCTCCCCAGAGCCGTCCGATGGCTTCCATTGTGGAGGAGAGAGTGGAGAGGTGACAGGGGCCATGAGGAGCGCTGGGATCAGGCCTCACACCTGCCCCACAGGCCGCAGATGCTGGGAGGGCCTTTATCGCTTCAGGATCTGCTTTATTTAAACAAAATCGGGACTCTTTGTTAATGCATCCTAATGAGAGGTGAGAGTGGGTGTAATTGGAGCCTCTGGAGTGTCCCGCTGAGGTAAAGTTATCGGTGTGTGTGTGAGTGATAAATTCAAAAAGATTTCTTTACACCATCCAAATGAGTTTCTGCATGAAAAAGGGAACTGTGATTGACAGTGGTGCTTTAATTCTATTGAAGGGAGAAATATTAGCATTACGTACATACAGTTGTAGCCAAACGAGTCATACAGAAGATACAGAATACGCTGCATTAGCAACGGTTGCTATAGTAATTACCGCATGTTGAAAAGTGTTATGCCTATTTCAGCATTTTCACTTGTGAAAAAAAAATAAAATAAAATCTAGACAACTTCTATAACATCCTACTCATCCAAATCACTCATCCAAATGAGTGATTTGGAGCACTATGTATAGACAGCACTGTACAAATAGCTCATATCCACACTTGTGACAGTGTCAAATTAAAATCCTTTACTCTCTCTCACAATATTCTGAAACACAAAGGATATTTTGAAAAATATCTGTGTTAAAGACAGTTGAACAGTAAAAGGCAACATAGTCCAATACTGTTTAGACCTCAGTGCTCTTCAATTAATGCATAACACATTACACAGGTTTGGATAGACATTAGTTTTTTTAGACATAGGTTTAGTTTTTTTATAACTTTAACAGAAACATAACCATAACATTAAAAGAAAATTAGTTCTATCTAGTCTTTAATAACCTTTTCAAAACATTAGCATGTTTGTTAATTTGTTCATGGAATGTTGTATAAGTTTTACTTTTTTTTTTTTTTTTTTAATGTATTAATTTTTTTTTTAAATGGTACTACTTATTACAGAAAGTCCAAATGATGTTTAGGGCAAATTACATAATATTAGCAAAGTAATAAAATAGAAAATTCCCTAAACAAGCAAGGGAAACATTTTAATGTTCACAGAAATTAATGTCAGAAATAATGTTCGCGTTACAGACACGTCAGACTCTCCCATCACCCAATCACAACACTCACTTGAGTTCTTATCACCGCCCCCTGTAATAAGCCAAGTTTCCATCCAAGGCGTTTTAGCGATATAGCTGATTGAAATGCTAATTATCGATAAAACTGTAAATGTCAACATCAAGTTTGGAAACACCTTTTGTCAAGAAAATGGGCTTTAACACAAATAAATATAGAGTCACATGACATAATTAGCATATGGCAGCTTCCGTGTTTGTGGTGTTGCTCATATCAAAGCACCTTAGCCTAGTTCAAAAGTGCATTAAAACATATTCATGTTATTGCATCTACACTTTTATATACGGTAAAAAGATGAGTTACCTCTCAAACATAAATATCTTAATTTGATGTTTCTTTTTAATACTTTGAAAGTTAAAATTTATTAGGCTTAATTTTGTCCAGGATATCGTAGTTGTCGAGTTAGTAGTCTGATGCATTCTGTGCCGACAGAATCACTTGATTTATTTCTCCTTATCAAAGTGGAATCAGCTTACTATACTCATTCACGAATAAGACATTATTCTAAACTATTCTAAATATTTATTTTATTTGTGTACATTCACAATAAAAACGGTCGTGCTTTTGTAAATAATTGGATGCTGCATTCAAAAGCGCATCACAAGGATCAATGTGTCAGTTACGTATGTAACTCTTGTTCCCTGATGGAGGGAACGGACACATTATGTCGTGACGACAGACTGGGGTTAACACTTGGGAGCCCTGATTTGCTCTGATTGAGAGAAAACACCAATCAGAATTGGCTAGTGGAATTTGCATCAAATCCTTGCTGAGCGGGTATAAATAGAGCACCAGGTGCAACCACTCAACAGTTTTTGCTGAGGAGCTGAGAGCCAGGTCCCTGGGCCCCCAGCAATGGGTCGAGATTGTGGCAAGGAGAAATAACATCTCCGTTCCCTCCATCAGGGAACAAGGTTTACATACATAACCAAGATGTTCCCTGTCTGTCAGTCACTACGAGTAATGTTGTGACGTCAGACTGGGGTCCATATGTAAAGCGCCACAACCTGAACCCTGTCACAACCAACAGTACTGCAAAAGTTTGGGCAAGCAGGGCATGTCAACATTTTGTTATGCCTTCCCAACCTTCCCAACGCCCCAGTGCAAATTCGCTTCCCTTGGCGCCCGCAGGGACCACAGGTAAGTACTTTGTGACTGGAGATGCCAACTGTTTGTTCCTGAAATAAAGAGAGACTCTAGGGAAGGGATTTCAACCTTGAGGAGGACTGCTTCAGATTCTTGTGTTTATTGTTACAGTTTGGCGGAATGACGGGAAAGCGAGCCTTCTGAGGAAGGGCACTACTGAGGCTACATCCTACCCGCAGGGCAGTAGTATGTGGAAAACTAATATGGCCCGGGTCAGGTTTCGCCCAAGGAAGGGGGGGAACGGCTAGACAGCAGAGACGGGCCAAGGGAAGACACCAGTTTACCAAGGGAAACTTTACCGTAGAGTATTACATCACATTACCCGCAGGGAACCAGGTATGTGGACACCTAGCCCAGTAGAGGGGCTGACCAACCGGGCAAGCTGACACCTGATACTGGGCCTGGCATCAGACTGCTCTGCCAAGTCTGACTGCCGATGGTGCTGGAGGATGCTCGACCAGTGTCTGAAATAGAGACACAACTGGGAGAGTACAAACGCTCACATCCCCGTGTAAGGGCGAATGGCGCGGCAAGCAGGACACCGGCCATAGTCACCTAACTGTTTTGCAACAAAGAGGAAGACACTGGCACAACCCGAAGGTTGTAATACCATGCAATGGTATTCGGTGTCGCCCAGACCGCAGCTCTATCCAAAGAGGCTCCGCGTGCCAACGCATGGGAGGACGCTACACCCCTAGTGGAGTGAGCTCTCACGCCCAGGGGACATGGCTCGTCTTGGGCCTGGTACATCAAGACGATGGCATCCACTATTCAGTGGGCCAACCTCTGCTTTGAGACAGCCTTCCCTTTCTGTTGACCTCCGTAACAGACAAAAAGTTGCTCAGAGCTTCTGAAGCTCTGGGTGTGGTCCACATACAAGCGCAACGCTCTGAAGGGACACAGCAACACCAAGACTGGGTCTGCTTCCTCCGAGGACAGTGCTTGCAGGTTCACCACCTGAAGGGCGTTGTGGGAACCTTGGGCACGTATCCAGGCCGGGATCTCAGGACAACGTGAGAGAAGGCCGGCCCGAAAACAAGGCACTCTTAGCTTACCGAAAATGCTTGGAGATCCCTGACTCTCATGGAAGTGAGCGTCTTAAGAGACAGATATTTAAGCTTGACTGAATCCTCTGGCCTGAGTGATAATGTCTACCACTGCCGGTGGTAGAGCACTTAGGTCTGCCGCGTCCCATCCAGGAGCCACACATGGAAGTCCCAGATGGTCCGGACGCAGCTGCCACAGGGTGCCGTGCCCCTGAGAGATCTCCAGGGAGGGGCTGTCACAAAGAGCATGATTTGCGAAAACCAGGTCTGGGTGGGCCAGTATGGCACTACCAGCAGGACCTGTTCCTTGTCGTCCCTGACCTTGAACAGTGTCTGTGTGAGAAGGCTCACTGGGGGAAAGGCGTACTTGTGTTGGCCGCATGATTGAGCTCTCCCGGAATGTGGACAGCATGCAGTGAATTGCACTGGCGTTGGCTCCAGAGGAGGAGATGGCGGGCGAGCTGAGACATGCGACGTGATGATACACCCCCCTGGTGGTTGATGTACGCCACAGTCGCAGTGTTGTCTGTGCGGACCAACACGTGCTTGCTGTGCAGTAGCAGCGGGAACCGTGCAGGGCTAAGTGCACTGCCATCAGCTCGAGGCAATTGATATGCCAAAACAGACGGGACCCTGTCCAGAGCCCCAAGAATAATTGCCCGTTGCATGCAGCGCCCCAGCCTGTACTGGAGGCATCTGTCGTGACGACAGTATGTCCAGACACTTGGCCCAAGGGCACCCTGGCCCATCGGAACGCAACATCTGTCCAGGAACTGAAGGTGTGGCAACATGCAGGAGTGATTACCACTCAGAATGCCCCGCGGCGCCATGCACATCTCGGGACCCAGGAGTGCAGCCAGCGCTGAAGTGGTCTCATATGGAGTAATCCCAGCGGGTTGACAGTGGCTGTGGATGCCATATGCCCCAGGAGCCTCTGAAAGTGTTTCAGTGGCAAGTTCCTTCGAGGGAACTCAGGCAGACCAGCACTGACTGGGCGCGTTCCTCTGTGAGGTGCGCCATCATACTCACAGAGTCTATCTCCACACCGAGAAAAGAGATCATTTGCACTGGACAGAGTTTGCTCTTTTCCCAGTAGACCCAACTCGCTCAGGTGCTGGAGCACCAGATCCCTATAATTGCACAACTGTTGTCACGACTGGGCCAGTATGAGCCAATCGTCGAGGTAGTTGAGGATCCTGATGCCCACTTCCCTTAACGGGTCAAGGGTGCCCTCCACGTCCTTTGTAAAGCCCCGTGGAGACAGTGAGAGCCGTAAGCGGAGGACCTTGTACTGCCTGGCTCGATCCTCGAATGCGAACCGTAGGAATGGCCGTTGTCGAGGCAGAATTCGAGATGTGGAAGTACGCTTCCTTCCGGTTGACCGCTGCAAACCAATCTTGGTGCTCAACGAATTTGGGAATTTGTGCAGTGTGACGATGCGTCGTCAGCGCCTACTGCCAAGAAGTGTAAAATACGAAAGTATGACATTAGCTATCTTCAGCTTTGCTTTGTGGTGGCTGGGACAGATGCTGAACCGCTGCTCCAGTGTGTTATTTGCGCAGATCTGCTGGCAAATGATTGCATGAAGCCATGCAAGCTGAAGCGCCATTTAGAAACCAAACATCCAACACTCAAAGACAAACCCTTAGATTTTTTCAAATTTAAGTTATCTGGCCTTGAACAGTTAAATGCAACTTCAGCAAACACACATCAGTGTCTCCTTGGATTCCCTTCTCGTATCTCCTGCGTCTGTGGATCTGTGGTGTGTGGTTGCACACACTTGTTATTTTGGGTCATCATTGACTTCCATAGTATTTATTTTTCCTACTATGGAAGTCAATGGTGATCAAAACAGCCTGGTTAAAAACATTTTCAAAATATCATTCAAAATATGTCAGAGCAAAGAAATTGTTACTACTTGAGGGTAAGTAAATGACACAATTTTCATTTTTGGGTGTAACTATTCCTTTAACCATAGAAAAAATGGTTCACGGTTACTATTTGGCAGAGTTCTCCCTCTGGTGATTAGCTGATTGGATACCAGCCTCATTCAATCAATTGCAATGATTATACAAGTACTTATTAAACTCAAAACGTAAAAGTAGGCTATCATGTCACACAAAAAAGTGTAAACTTAAACAATTTAAATATGCTGTTGCCATCTTAAAATAATGTTCAAGAAGGCATTGCTGCTTATATTCTCAAATTAGGTGTTTTATATCAATACATGTCAGTTGAGGCAGTTCACTTTAGGGAGAAACAGCATTGTGGACCCATGTTAAGTGTGTGGGCAGGTCACATGTAACATAGCCTCATAAAAATGTCTTTAGTCTGAAGGATGCCGGCACACTGCTGGCATACTGCTGGCATATGGCATTTCATGCATCAGGAAATGCTTCATCGTGTCAATCACTTGGAGATTTCTACACTTCCTGTGTGTGTCTACTATTGCTGTCCCCAAGTCAACAAAGTTTGCATCGGCTCACAAAATCTGAGCTCAAGTCAAACTTTTTAATAATTCCTAAAGTTTAGAATTTGCCTCCCACTTTATACTATATGCTATATATAAATATATATTATACTATTTACTAAAACTATACTATTTATTTATTTATATAATATTCTTTGTTTAGAAAAAATTATATTAATTTGATCAACATTATCCAGCAGCTTTTATGCTACAGTAGCTTTTGAAAAATATAATTTATTAAATAATTTTATGGAGTAGCTGTTGTTCTGTCTGTGGTCATTAAAGATTATGTTGTTAATGTTTGTGGTTATAAAATATATTTTCAACCTACAATAACACTTTTAAAAGCCTCTGAAAAAGATATTATGAATTGCATTCATTTTTCAAATGCGTATATATTTGTCATCGACCAGTCTTTCTGCTTCCAGGGAGGACACAAAAATATTGGCACATCCAAATTCCTCGCTGGCTATACTGTGCTGAAAATAAGAAACCAATACACTGCCTTTGTTTTAACATTAGCATTAACATTAGCACTACACACAAATCCTAGGAGACAGAAAGCGACCTGTGGGGCAAAACAGACAGCTGATTGACAGCTCGAAGCATCTGAGAGTGAAGGGGCCCTACCAGCTGTCAATCAAATTTGGGGGAGAGACAGCAGTGGAGAACTGGCACATTCCACGGCCTGTTTTAATAGGATCACTTCCCAATGCCTGAGGATCTAATATTCAGCCGGCAGATGCCAAGCCAATGTTCACCTGAACAAGCAGCAACAGTACTGTTTGAAGGACAGCAGCTGAGAGAGAATTCACCAGCAGTGAGTAGATTTTTATCTTAAAAGAAAATCACCACACATATTTATGCACTGTGCTGTAAGCACTTGTGTTTTTACAAAAACAAACTGCATACTTAACAAGAGAATCATGTGAATTTGCAATGTTTAGAACAGCATAGCACCATGCAACTCCAAGTATGCATTACATATATATTGTGCCCAGTATGCAAATGTTCTGTATACATAGAATACCCAGATGACCCAAGGAGCCAAACTTCCCAAAACTAGTATATACACCCCTGGAAATATGCAAGCTGCATGCAAATGTTTACCTCATGGGTACTCGGTTTATAATACCAGGAAAAAAATCATTCCCATTTCTGTCAACATTAATAAATAATAAAAAAAACAATACAATAATAAAATAATAATAATAATATACAAAATACACAACTCGAGACGCTACGTCTACGAGATGCTATGGGAACGCCTTCAGCTTGACGGCTCTGAATTGTGTGTAAAATCAGCCAATGATGAGTTGAGACGTCATAGACTGGTGACGTCACTGGCCAGGAAGCATATAAGCACGTGGAACTAGCTCCTTTCATGCAGCGGAACGCTGGCAGGGGATGCCAAAAGTGTGGTTTCGAGACGCAGCGTCTTGTTCCTTCAAGGAACATGGTTATATTAGGCATAACCTAAGATGTTCCTTTTCAGGAACTCGAGCTGTGGGAACGAGATGCCCACGCCTCCAGACTTAAATCCCTGCCTAGTGTATGTTTGTACACAGCTAAGGCGAGAGAACAGAAGAGCACATAGTGGCTCGAAGATCAAGTCCATAGAATCAAGTCCATATAACCAGCAACTGCTCGGACTTTCTCCACAGGGAAGCTCTGTGGACATATGCGTCCAGTGCTCGCATTGGACACACACAGTTTAGCTTCTGCTGAGGCTCCCTGAAGGGAGGTGGATTGAAGGCCTGTAGTACTACTGGCTGTGACCGTAGGTACTTTGGGACTGTAACCTGCTCGCGGGTACAGGAAGGCTTTGGCCATGCCAGGCGCAAAGTCGAGATGAGAAGGGGCCACTGAGAGGGCCTGAAGGTCACCTACTCTCCTCAGAGAACACAATGCTAGCAGTAGTGTGGTCTTTATCATCAATAGACAATCTGAAATCTCCTCTATGGGCTCTAATGGTGGCCCACAGAGGGCTTCTAACACAACAGCCAGGTCCCAGGTTGGTACCCGGGATCATACTGGTGGACTTAACCTCAGCGCACTGTGAAGGAAGCGTATGACCAGGGGTTCTTTACCAATTGTATGTCCACTAAGAGAGGAGAGGTAGGCCGATATAGCCGCCACGTAAACCTATTAGGGTGGATTGAGTGACCCCAGTAGAGAATCGGGCCTGCAAAAATGCTAGAACTGTATCGACTGGGCAGTTAACTGGATCTTGCCCCCCGACAGAGGTTTTGTTGGTGCGTACCAATATGTGTCGATCTCTTACGTCTGTGAATAAGTGTTTGAGTGCTCGAAATACTGCTAGCATTTCTAGACAGTTAATGTGCCAAGTAAGATGGCGACCTCTCCACAGACCTCTGGCTGAGTAATCACTTGTGATCGCTCCCCAACCAGTGAGGGGCGCATCTTTCGCTAGCATTCTGTGGCGCTCGTCGCTAGCATTTTCCCAGCACTGAGCCTTGATACAGAAACACAGGTTTCCTCCACATATCTAAGGCACGTACAGCTCGGCATGACACATCGATCATGTGAAGGGGCTTTCCTCTCAGGGATATGCCTTTGTTCCTGAGCAACCACTGTAGTGTCCTCAAGTACATCAGGCCAATAGGTATGACTTTGGTCACAGCTGCCATAAGGTCCAGCAGCTTTTGAAACTACTTGACAGTGAGTGACCGGCCTTCTTTTTCTCGTGTGACAGTGGTGAGGATCGAATCTACTCGAGCAGGTGTCCTATGCGACCGCATTGTGGTCGAGTCCCAAACCAAGCCAAGATAAGTGGTTCTTTGAGTTAGAGAAAGAACACTTTTTAGATCTATTGTGTCGAACCAGTCCTTGGACCTGATTTTTGCTACAACCTGCTTCACAGCGAGCCGTGGTTCTCCTTAGTTCTTTGATGTCATCTGAACTAACTTGCATGCCTTCATCCAGTTCTTTCAGCATTTCGACTCGGTGCACCTGTAACACTGCCATAGTGTACGAACATGCACCAGCCTGACCTGCTGCTGAGTACCCCCTACCCACTAGCGCAGGGAAGAAGCCTTCAAAGACGAGCCAAATCGGGAGAGAGATGCAAGCGTCTGCTCTACCTGGGGCAAAGTCTTATAGCCGTTCGCATTCATCCCTACTACATTTCCATAACACTCTTGTGAAGTTGGTGGCTGCGCTTTAGAAATCTTTCATCTAATTTGCTCTTTGCGGTTTGGCTTTTGTTTTTTTTAACATAATGGTTAAAAAACAAAAAACAAATGTCATGTCCTCCAAAGTCGCCTCCTTGTCATTATACAAATTTGCTACCTCATATGTCACAAAAATGCACACACACACACACACAAACAGTGTGATGCAGAGTACGAGTCGCTTGGATCCATTTGCTGGCTTTATTGAGAATGGTCAGACAGGCAGGGTTCGGTACA
>JAUMHI010000052.1:14907364-14932362 GCA_032359435.1 Enteromius unitaeniatus
TCTATGACGCCGGAGCCCTTATATGGATAGATTCACAGCTGTTTCAGAGCGTGGCTAACACCGAGGTGTTTCCCAAATCGTGTTCAACGCAGTGTTGAAGTTCCTGAAAAGGAACATAGGAATCACTTAGGCCAAACAGTAAAACTTCAGTTTCGTTCTCATTAAGGGCTAAAATCATGTGAGAGCCAGGTTTTCAATTCATGAAAACAAGCTAACAGAACCCCCATGGAGCTAGAATCATTATGTTTAAAAGGGATGTATAGTTGGGTGTCATCAGCATATAAGTGAAATGATACTCAATATTTAGAAAAAATGGAACTCAATGGCAGCAAATATAGAGAGAAGAGAGTTGGAGCCAGAATAGATCCCTGCAGAACGCCACAAGAAAGACATGCAGTAGAAGAGGTGTATTTTCCAATGCGGACAGAGAACATCCTATTAGTTAAAAAAGAATGGAACCAGTTCAAGATGATACCCTGAAAGCCTAAAAGATTTTCCAGTCTGGAGATAAGTACAGAGTGATCAACAATATCAAATGCTGAGCTGTGATCTAGGAGTACCAGAACTATAGCAGTACCATTGTCAGTAGCCAGCAAAATGTCATTAGTAACTTTCAGTAAAGCAGATTCAGTACTCTGGAATTTTCTAAAACCTGGTTGAAAGGAGAAATTAGATTGAAGAAAAGAGTGTAGTTGGGTGAATACAACCTTTTCTAGAATTTTAGAGATGAAAGGGAGATTAGAGATTGGTCTAAAATTGCCAAGATCAGACACATCAAGATTTGATTTCTTCAAAAGTGGAGTTACGGAAGCATGTTTCAGGCAGCCAGGGACCATGCCAGTACTAAGACATATTAATGAGAAGCGTAAGATCGGGGCCAATAGTATCAGCAATTTGCTTCAAAAAGTGGAAGGAATAGTATCATATGGACAAAAAAGTTGGGTTTCAGGTGAGCAATAATATCTTTACAGGTCTGAAGGGAAATGAGACTAAATGTGCTCCCAATAGGAGAGCACCCAGTTTTTACAGGTGAAGAATGCAAATAAAAAAATCTCAATAAAAAAAGGTCAAAAAGTTTTCACATACAAGATCAGAAATAACAGGAAAGTGTGGGTTTAAAACGGCATCAATAGTAGAATATAAAACTTTTGGTCTGTGATGGTTTTTGGAAATAGTGTCAGACAAAAATGTTTAATTTTGCAGACTTAACAGATTTTTGAAATACAGAAAGAAACTCCTTTAAAATTTCATAACACACCTGCAGCCTGTCCTTGTGCCATTTGCATTCCGCTTGTCTGCAGATTCTTCGGAGTGAGCGAATAGTGTCATTGATCCAGGGAACAGGCTTTTTGATAGAAGGCTTACTCCTTAAGGGAGCAATGTCATTAACAATATTAAAACAAGTGTTGTTAAAAAGATTAAGATAGGTATTAACATCAGATCTTACTGCAGACGAGTGTGCAGATGAGTGTTCAGTTGCCAGTATGTCAGCTGCCTTATATGCAGAAGTAAAATCCTCACAGGCTGTAGGGGAGAAGTAGCAAACCCAGCGAGCCATCTCGGAAGTAATACTTGAGCAACGAGGAAGGTTAGATGTAAATGTCAGAGATTTAATACCAGAGAAAGCTAAGTCTCCAATCTCCAACTCTGTAATGGAGAACCCAACAGAAAATACCAGGTCAAAAGTATGTCCATGAATGTGCGTTGGGCTTTTGCACTCATTGAAAAAAGCTGAAAGAGTCCATAAGATTACAGAAATCTGTAGGCAGCTTACCAGGGCAACAAACGTGAATGTTAAAAACAGCAAGCAATAAAATATTATCATAAATAGTTACTATATTTGCCAAAAAATCTGCAAATTCACTGCATAAATATATAAATAAATGCATTATTAAACTGAGGGGGTCAATAAATAATAACACAAAAAACTGGTCCACTAGACATTTGATCTAGAGACCTGCACTCCCGCAGATTTGATGGGTGAGTGCGGGTGCGGGCGAAAAGGTCCTCATAGTTACATGTCTACTGCACAAAAGCAACAAGAACGACAAAATAAAGTAAAAACAATTTACAGGTGCAAGTTGGAAGCTAATTCTTGCTTGGTTCATGACTGTAGACCCACACCGAGGCACAATGCCTGAAGACTGGAGACATTAATGAGCAGTCATGGCGACAAAAAAGGTGGGAGGAGACAAGAGTTCATAATAAGAGTCCTTTAACGGGGAACGGCGGGACAGACAAACAATAAACATAGTCTGTGCTTGAGTGCCCTCTGGAGGCTTCCGAGGGCAACTGCAGTGCAACTCTTGACAGCTGAGGGGAAAAATAGGCTGTCGCACGTTCTGTAGTAGTATTAGGCCAAATGCTTTTCTGTTTGACCACTTCAGAAATCATTGTTTATTATTATTTGTTCTGAAAAGGTCCTCGTTCGTATCCATGTTTATTATTCCATTTAATTCAACTCAAATAAAATGAAACATACTTGTTTATTTTCCATTTCAAAAGGAAAAGTGAAAAAAATAATAGAGTAGCGGGAAGTACTACTTATATGTTTACCTGCAGGCTTTTGGGGGCGGGACTGAAAAATCTGTTCCACGCAGGTCTCTAATTTGAACCTCGAAACTTTTAGACATATTAGATGGGAAAATACGGCCTTGGATGGAGTTTTTTAAAAACAGCGGCCAAACCGCCTTCACGATCCAAAGATCGCAAGAAGTAAAAAAATGAGCAGTTGTGCGGAACAAGCTTGGAGAAAGGACTTAAATCACCCTCTTTGGTCCATATTTCAGTCATAAACAGCAAATCCAGCCTCAGTGAGATTAAAAAGTCATGTTAAATGAATGTCTTATTTACCAAAGATCGCACGTTTAGTAGTGCCGTCTTAAAAGGGCCTGGATCACCATCTCGCAAAAACTCAATATAATAATAAAATATAATAATAAAACATGTTTTTTTGCTTTTAAACCCTGTAGAATGTCTTGCCCCGTAGAGTTTCTGTAAATGTGATTTCTGTTTGTTGTTGGATGAATTGAAATGATTTTCTATAACAGATGCTGTCCATAGAGCTTAACTTGTTTTGAACCCATAGCATTCCTTTCATATAACTTATTAAATGATAGTTTTGGGGGGAAATTTGATGATGTTTTAGTTAAAGAAGCTGTTGAAAAGTTTACAAGAAATCATTAAAGGATTTCATTATGTTAGATGTGTTCATTTAAGTGTCAAAACATCTGAGAAAGATGGGAAACAAAATGTTTGATGATGCAATTATTTTAATTACTTTCAGAGCAGCAATTTACAGCCAAGTAAGAGACTAGCATATTTTTTTCCTGCCAACAACACTGTTTACAAAGTACATAACAGTCATATTCAAATGAAGTCTCAAAGACAGTTTGTGATTAGTGGGCCATGTTCAGTTCACATCAGATTTATGATTGTATACTCTTTGTATTGTGAGATAAAGACATTAAGAATTAATCATTCACAGATGTGTGCCTCATAATTTGCAGAGAAACACTGAAATATTATTCATCAGATGCAGAGGTATGTATTGCTCTGTATTAAAATCTCATTTTCTGTCTTCTAACTCTTCCCTTCCAATGCAGTCAGCCACCAAATTAGGAATTCTCATTATAAAGCTATTTAATGAAAGTTTTTAATAAAAAATAATTTAAATAGTATTAGTAATAATAACTAATATTATATATATAATAACAACATATATTAACATGTTGATTTGCTGCTTAACAAACTGCATCATTATTATTATCAATGTTGAAAACAGTGGTGATGCTGAAAATTTCTGTAAAAACAGTGATAAATGTTTTTAAGATTCCTTAACGAATAGAAAATTCAAAAGAAAAGTGTTTCTTTAAAACTGAAATGTTCTAAAATGTAAAAAAAAATTACCTTTACCATCACTTCTGATCAATTTAATCCATTTTTGCTAAATAAAAGTGTTAAAGTATTAAAAATATATAAATCTGATCTCAGACTTTTGAAAATTGAGTTAAAAGTATAAATATATAAAAAATATTGTCATTATATTCACAGTATCATAAGTTTGCTTTAAGAACATAATCATTCAAGCAGCTTAAATTCCTCATTTATAACTTGATGATCAATTTCTCCAACAAAGAGCATCTTATGCAATAGAGGCAAGACCATTACAAGATCACGTCACAAATTTGATTAAAGACAAAGTAAAAGTTACAAAAGACAGAAATATTTCTGTCACAACATTTTTTTGCTTCTCATTTTTTAAATTCCCATTCGGTATACAATCATAAAATAAATAAAATTGCAGCGATACCATTTTTAGTTCCTTAAAGTTACAGTAAACAGTTTTTAAAAAAACATTGTTTTTTCTTAGTGTGAGGAACATTAATACTTTTGTGCAATAGAAAGGCTCAATAAACAATGGTTTTAAAATGCTGTTTTTTCAGCCTGGTCTCTTAAAATATGTACCTCTGTGCACCTTTTGTGCAACACCATTTTATGTACCTCACTGCACGTTTCGCAGCAGTTTCAAAGATAAATGTCCACTGAGTCGCGCTAAAACACAGGTTCAGTACGTGGCCCTGGCACATTTGTGTTTCGTTGACATAGGTAAGTATTGCTGTGCTTTTATTAAGTTCCTTCAGTTATATATTGTAAATATTTGGGGTAAATGCTCTATTGTGTTAAAAATGTATGCCCTACACCAAATCCAACCCTAAACCTACCCGTTAAAAAAATCCAAAACTGTTCCTTCCTTTTATGTAGATTAGAACTGTTTTGTCACTGTTTTGAGCTACAGAGTAAACATACCGTCTATGCAAACCCACAGATATGAAACCGGATATGTGTGATGCTATCATTGAAAAGCATCAGCTTTCAAATCTCCCCAGTGTTGGGGAAAGTTACTTTTAAAGGTAATGCCGTACAATATGCATTACTCCCTAAAAAAAGTAACTAATTACATTACTTTTTACCTTTCCTTGGATCACCACCTTACCGTGGTGGAGGGGTTTGAGTGCCTGAATGATCCTCGAAGCTATGTTGTCGGGGGCTATATGTCCCTGGTAGGATCTCCCAAGGCAAAAAGGTCCTAGGTGACAGGCCAGACAAAGAGAGGTCCAAAACCCCATATGGAGAGGAAAACAAAGGAGTAGATCCGCTACTCCTCCACATCGAGAGAGTCCAGCTGAGGTGGCTCGGGCATCTGTTCTGGCTGGCCTGGGAACTCCTCGGTGTTCCCCCAGAAGAGCTGGAGGAAGTGTCTGGGGAGAGGGAAGTCTGGGCGTCCCTGCTTAGACTGCTGCCCCTGCAACCCTGTCCCGGATAAGCAGAAGAAGATAGATGGATGGAGTTACTTTTTATGAAAAGTAATGCGTTACATTACTTTTGCGTTACTTTTTAAATATGGGCAGAGCTTAAGTGTTTGTTTTTTAATATAAGAAGTTCTATTTATAGCAAATGTAAAAGCACACCAAAAAGTGTCATGAATAAACCTCAGGCTGAAGAAAAAGTAAATTCACATATGTAAAGTAGAATACAGAAGAAAGTTCAATAAAAACACAATTAAGGACAATAGTCATGTTTGTCATGTTTGCTTGTAAGTATGGTTGAACTGGATCATCAAAGGTCAGCAGCAAAGACATTGGTTAATAAAATGAGATTAGATACATTTGTGCAATTTAATTATTGCAGGTTTAAGTCATATTTTTGAGAGTGAGATGAATGAATGCACATTAACATTTAGTCTGGAACTACAGTGTATTCACACACCGCACACAACGCCTCTTTATTTCTGATTTCTCCCAGCATGGAGTTAGGAGACTTGTCAGTCAATGAATAAAAAAAAGTAACTGCTAAGTAAAGGGTAATATTTTTACGTAACTCGCGTTACTTGTAATGTGTTACCCCCAACACTACAGTAAATCTAATACCCAGCATATTAATATTGTTTTGAAGTCATAACATGATATTCTATGAATAATTGTGTGAAAATTACACTTTATTAATTGAAACTCTGTAAATTTGTGTGAAAAGAAATAAAAGGTGTCAGAGTTTTACTGCCTCTAGTGTTCATTTCTTTTGGAAACTGCAGTGATATGTACTTATTGGTACGTATTTCATAGCTCGCCAAAAAGTGCACCAAGGTACATTTATGCCATGATGCAAAACTATGTACGGTTCCTCAAGTAACCTTTCAGGTGATGACCTTAAAAGAACCATTGTGTTTAGTATATGATAAAGATTTTTCATGGATGGATGTACTGTAGTGATGTTATCACGGTATATATAAAAAAAAAATATATATATATATATATATATATATATATTAATATTCAGTTACAAAAGAAAAAAGGTTTTTAATATGATATAAACTACCAACCTTACACACACACACCGAAAATAGCTTGGAAAATAAACATTTACAAAACCAAACCTTCCTAGCAACCGCTGCAAAGCCAAAATGAAAATCCCAACAACAAATGTGCCCATATAAATATTAATCCCCTGTTAAATATTAATTTTGTAGTGAAATTTGCATTTTCCTTTGATCACATTTGCTTGACTTTCCTTTCTGGTATCTGAGCCTCTTGCCTTGTGCAGCTAAAGGTAATGAAAAATGTATGTGGTGTGTCTCTCTGCAGCAGCCTGGCCCACTGCCCTTCTTTACTGGAGGATGACAGGGCTACAGCACAGACTTGGACATTGCCACTACTTCACCAGCACCGCTGACACTCAGCTAGGGTGGCAGGCTCAACGATTTCTCCTTAAGCCCAGCGTGTGTCTGTAGGTGGGTTGGCGAATGCACTTATACTGTATGTGCAGTGAGCGGTGCAGTATAGAGCTGTCTCCACAAGCTTTTCAGTCCTGTCAGGATTAACTGGAGATCTGCTCAGTGCTGAGCTGTTACAATTGAGATCCAGAATACTGGAGTAATTTCTCCCTCTGGACTCACGTTCTGTGCCACAAACCTGTCAAACCCACAAAACCTATTCTCCAGTCATCTGACCATAAAAATGAACAAACCAGCGACTAGGGAATGCTTATTTTGTTCTGGATAATGTGCATGTCTGTCAGTCAGTGGAATTTTTTTTTCTCTCTCTTTTTGTTTTTCCTGTGTCAACTCAGATGGTCAATCAAAACTAAAACTTTACTCATTATTTAAAGCAGTTAAACTGCCATACTCTTGAAAAAGCAGTCAGCCATGCAAGCGCTTATGAAATCTAAAGTCATGTCAATAGGTCTACAGTGATAAACAGAAAAGTGCAGAAACTAGCTCAGCTATGGAGACCATTACTGTAGGTTCTGCTGTAAAACAGTTTTAAAGGACTGTCATTGTTATTTAACTCAAGTCAGTTCAGTGTTGGTTCAGTCCATATAGGACTGGACTGGACAATAAATCCTATATTAATTGTGATCATGATTTCTGATTCCCTCAGTTTATTAAGCACAATTATCTGCCTGCTGGTTATTTTTTCTAAAAAGAATTTTAATTAGGCATTTTTTTATCTTTCATAAAAACCTCCACTAGCTTTTATGGTTGCGTTTGCCAGATGTTAAGAGCTTAAATGCTGAAATTAGAGTTTATTCTTAATTTTTTATACATTTTCTTTCACATGGCTTGTTTTAAAACCTCTTAGCATTCCTACAAATCTTGCCTAAAATTGGTTGAAGTGAACAACCAGCGCTCTCTCCACTTCAGTACCACGACTGAGATGAGACCCTTTAGCAAGGCACCGTTCCCCCAACTGCTCCCTGGGTGCCAGAGCAATGGTTGCCCACTGCTCCAGGTGTGTGTTCACGGTGTGTGTGTTCACTACTGTGTGTGTGCACATTGGTTGGGTTAAATACAGATCACAAATTCCAAGTATGGGTCACCCAAGTCATTTCGCTTCACTAAAACGTGTTAAAAAAAGGCATACCCAAAATAAATTGCATGCTGTTCTTGAACCATTTGGAGTATATGCATGTATTTGGTCTCTTTTGAAAGAAGATACTCTGTGGTTTGTTCCTCAGTTGTCAACATCACTGTATGTCATACTGGTATTGAGTAATAGTTGAACTTTGAACTTTGAAAAAAGAAAGAAAAAAATCTGTCTGACCGAGATCACACTGGGGCAGCTTTGGGGGATTATTCATGCGTTCATTACGACCCATCCTGGATTTTCAAGCTCTGAATCAACCCCTTCTCAGGCTGTCGATCTAGGGTTGAGCGCGTCAGTACTCCCAGTTGACCTGTCCCATTCGCAACTATCTCGACGACTGGCTCATCGTAGCTCACTTGTGGGATCTATTGGCAGGAACGTGGTGCTTCGGGAACCTCAGCCATCTGAACCTTCAGGGCAACCAAGAAAAAAGTAAACTCTCCCCAGTGCAGAGGATCTCTTTTCTCGGCATGGAACTGGACTCGGTCAACATGCTGCCCGCTTCACCAACGAACACGCGAAGGCAGTTCTGAAGTGCCTGGACTTTTTCAGGCACAAGACAGAGGTCCCTCTCAAAACTTTTCAGAGGCTCCTGGGGCATATGGCAGCCACAGCTGCAGTAACACCGCTTGGCTTGCTTCATATGAGACCGCTTCAACGATCAAGTCCCAAGATGGGCATGGCACTGTAGAACTCTACAGACTGGCGTTTCCCCAGAGTGTCACCGCCTATTCAGCCCGTGGTCAGACCCTGCCTTCCTATGGGCTGGCCCCTAGGGCAGGGGCCCAAGTATGCCTTTCCCCCAGTGAGCCTCCTTGCGCGGACCCTGTGCAAGATCAGGGAGGACGAGGACCAGGTTCTGCTGGCAATGCCATACTGGCCCTCGCGGACCTGGTTCGCCGACCTAGTGCTCCTCGCGGCAGCCCCTCTCTCTCCAAAGGAGGAAGGACCTCCTTTCTCAGGGGATGGGCATGATCTGGCACCCGTGCCCCAATCTTTGGAACTTGGACATTTAGCTCCATGTCAGACCTTTCCAGCCTCTCATCGGCTGTGATTGATACTATCACTCAGTCTTGAGTACCCTTTATGAGGCAGGCCTATGCAATGAGATCGGGTCTGTTCGCCAACTGGTGCTCCTCTCACAAAAAAAAATAAAAGAGAGGACTCACAGAGATGCCCAGTTACAGTAGTGCTTTCTTTCCGGCAGGAGAAGTTGGAGCACAGGCTATCCTCTTTGACTCTTAAAGTGTATGTTGCTTCCATCGCAGCATACCCAGTAGTGGGTACATCTCTCAGGAAACAGAGTTCGGTCCGGCTGATTCTCACGTTATTCTGAGGGCTCGGCTATGTGCCCACGCCCATGGCTTGTCTGTACCAGGGAGAGTTATGCCCCTTAGGTGAAAAAAAAAAAATGGAGCCCAGTCCACAAATGGAGTGCTGCCTCAGCCTATAAGCTGGCTCACAGCACTTCTCTAGCAGATACCTGTAGGGCTGCAGGCTGGGCGAAACACCTTTGCAAGGTGTCTTCAACTAGACATCAGGTGAGAGAGAGGCCAGCTGATGTCGGCTTGCTGCGCCATTCCCAAGGGATATCTTTCAGAATGTTCTCTCCATCGAACCTGGGTTCTCCTGCCCCGCAGTCAGAATTAGATGCGGAGTAGCTCCTGATATATATATATATATATATCCATATATATCCATAACTTTATTGATATATTGAATTATTCAAAATTCCACATGTAGAAAGGGTGAGTTAGAAACATGTGCTCCGCTTCCCCAAATGCGCTGCGCTGACGCCGGGATGCAATAAGTGCACAACAATGTTTATTGGCCTTTTCTTAGACTCATAGGCGATTTGTCTCTCATGTGAGTTCCCATATGTAACGTCTCCGTTCCCTCCTCCAGGGAACGAGGGTTACCTTCATAACCTAGACGTTTTTATTTCACACTGCTTGTGTTCTGTACACATGCACAAAATTTTGTCGCTGGAAAGTGTTGAGAAAGATTGAGACAGTTTGCATTTGCAATACTAACCTAACTTACTAACTTGTTGCACTACACCAACTTCATTACAATCTTCCTCATATTTGCTATGCTGCCCTCCTCCTTCCGGACAACATTAAGACTGTGAGTGACAGGCCTGCTTCTCTGTGCTGTAAACCTCAATCACTCTAAGAGTGTTCAAAGACACGAGCTCTCGCTCAGAGAGAGAGGGAGGTGTTTGAATTTGATTTCCTTTGCCACCCCTGAACCCACACTAAAGCTGCACTAGCATTCATCTCTCAGTCAGAGAGGATTACGATGCCCCGCTGCTGCGCTCTCCTCCCAACATAAATTGGATATTTAGCGTTTAACGTCAAGGTTAAACGACCTCGTCTTCCGAGACGTGCTGTCTCAGAAGTGGGATAACTCATTGATTTGAGCCCTTTTACTGCATTTCTAAGAACACTTTATCTGTGCACGTTTAGCATCAGATATGATCCATGAGCTCCATTTTAAAGATGTGGCAATCTGTTTGCGCCGCTGAAACGATTGACTGCTGATAAGGAGATCACATTTAAAAGTTCGAGAAAAGAAGCATGCCTGATACACCGACAAGCAAGAATCAGGAAGAAATGAAAAGAAAAAAAAACACTTTCTTTTTGTAATCTAATCCTGTAATTTGGTATGGTGACCAATCAGCCTGTTCAAGTATAAATCACTCCTGTACTTGTGATCTTTAATTCAATCATAATTCAGTGGCCAAGTCTATTTTAGGACAATTGTTTTATTACATTATTACTATTATTTTCTTTTTATTTAATTTTCCTAATTACTGATTGAATTCATAGAATATGTGGGCCACTTTCATAAATTGTATATATATATATATATATATATATATATACTGATACTGATAAAAAAAAAAATCTGTTTAAATACAGATACCGATACATACAGTATTATTACCAATAAACCGGTAATCATTTCATGTTACACAACTGATTTTACAATTATATACTAGACTACATTATTATAAATACTTTAATAAAGAAAAAAAGAAAGAAATTGCATTAAAACTATTATCACAAACACAGAAAAACTTACTCCAGTCTTACGGCAGTCTTCATGTTCAGTTTCTCTTTAAATTACTGATAACCTAAATCTTAAAACAGGTGGAAACAATTAAATATCCAATTTATCAAATAATGTGATGAAGTTGAGTATCAGTAGTAAATCAGAGGGCACACGTATTCTGAGAATGACCCATTATTTCAATCTTAACAATTCTCTCAGCAGTTACAGTATAAAACAATGATCTATTTTTTTCTTAGCTTAAGCTTCATCAGATATGCAAGAAAATGATTTATGTGCACATAACCGGCAAATTATTTAATTGGTTATAATGTTGATGCATGCAGGGACAAGGACAATTTGACTGAAATTGACCTAATGTCCAGCAATTAAAACAGATGTAGAGTGTGTGGCGACTATAAACGCCAATTGTCATTCCTCTGGCACACGCTGATATTTCATTCTGACATTCAAACTCTAAAAGTATTTTTTTTCTGTGCCTAAAAAATGGAATAATTTTGAATGCTGAATAAAAGCACAAAGAATGCATCTCAAAACTCCCTAGATGGTGTTTAATCACGACTTCAAAGTGTAATTGACCTTTTCATCTTCCCCTGTAGAGCAGGAATAATAACTAGGGAAGACAGGTCTGAAGACTAATTGCTTTTCTTTAAAGTCCGGGCTTGTCCTTGCTTAGAGCAGCTCTGTACAGCTGTGGGTCATTATTGCAGTGCAGGGTTCGACTCTAGTATTTAAAACACAGCGTCGCTCTACGGGCAGGATGGGTACCCTTCTTCTTCCTCCATCTAAAGGTGTAAAGCATGCATTATTACGTTTTTGTTTGATTTTTTTGAGCTAATGATTTATGTAACAAAAGTTGTTTTTACATATTTCCTATTTCCCTAAGAAAATGACACAGTATGGCAATACCATGATTATTTCTGACATGAATATGTAAATTTCATTATAATTATGGTAAACATTTCCAATCATATTGCTTATATCAAAATGCATAGTGTTTTCATCTAAAATAATTCAATTTACTACTCATTCTTGTGTAATGGGTAAGATTTGCCATTGAAATCTTTCTGCAATTCAGTTATATGCATTACCATTTAAAAGTCATATGTATGTATTATAATTTATTCAGCAAAGATACATTACATGAATCAAACTGACAACTTGAATTTTGTCATAAACAAATAAATGCTGCTCTTTTGAAATTCTATTTATCAAAGCATGCTTGAAAAAATTACTTATTTCTGCAAATATATTAAGCAGCATTTTTTTTAGCATTGCTAATAACAATAAATGTTTAAAGTTTTAGTGGATGAAGACTTTAAAGTTGCAAAACTCCTATTAACGCATGTCATTGCGTTTATAATTCAAGTGTAACAGCTTCCGTATTGTCAACCTGAAAAAAAAACATAACACTCTTTTATAAAATTGTTTAGGACACAGAAAGCACACAGTTCACTTTTAAGCACTATTACTCATACATAAAAGCCTGAACCCATTCCGGGCAAATCAAAGTGTATGATGAACTGATAAGCGGTACTGCTCTGTGATTGGTTCAGATAAGACTCAAGCTCATGTGCTTCTGCACTGAGTTTTTGCTGCTAATCCTGAGTCATTTATGCACCAGGTCCTTTTTATTCCATAATCCTTCAGCCTTACATCTGTTTAAACCTTCTCTCAATGACACACACAAACAGCAGCAGATCACTTTAGGAGGAAAATGTAGCAGCCAAACTGGTTTCTATATCAACGAGATTGCCCTTCACCGAGGCTTCCTATCACCTCCGCTCTTCAATGTCTCTTTACATTCAGTTCATCTCTACATCACCCCGAGGCAGCCACGAGCAGGAGGGAGTGTTTATCTCCAGAGCTTTGCATCCGTCTGTGAAACATGATGGACATAAATGACTTCCACTGATGACCACCCGCCCCCTTTTGTTTGTGGGACGGGGCTGCTGGGGATTTCGGTTCCGCTCACCTGAACACCTGCACAGACGGCGTGTGTTAGGGCGTCGTCTTTTCGCACCCTTTCAGAATTCACAATCAGAGCTGCGTCTTCTTGAAGTGACAGAAGATCCAGTAAGTTTTTGAGGAGACGAAATAATAAAAAAATATAAAAGGCAGTTTTTCTTCCTGAGGTAGTCCTCTCTCTTCTCTGGCTGGCAATCATCTTCTCTCACCCTTCTGTCTTCAGTCTTTAGATTTTAGCTGACTGGACATTTGACTGTAAATGTTTCTTTTTGTTTTTCATAAAAGGAAGTAACACATACATGTTTCAAAAGGCAAGAGCATGCATTTAGCATAGCAGTTTTTTTTTCTTTTTTAATCAAAACAGACCCATATTTAGGTTGCAACCAACCAGTACAGCAGCTCTGCTTTAGATCACAGGAGACAAACGTCAAAACACTTGATATAAAAAGTGACTCTCTCTTGAGCCTGTAATGCATTATTAAGTCAACTTCCTGCTCATGGGGTAGTTTGTTGCATTGGGGGAAAGAGAGAAGATGAGGGGGAAGGTCACATTGTATCACTTTGCATGTTTCAGCAAAGACTTACCCCATCAAACTTGACCTCTTGACCCCTGTTTGTTATAAAAAACACTTAAGTCTCACTCTGCTATGCAAACTACGCAGAACAATTACAGGAAGAAAAAAAAATAAAAACACAGAGCGAGTGCAATTACATCCACAAATTGGATTCTAAAGGGGGAAAATATGGGGCTGGCTAATGGACCATTTCTAGCAGCTGGAGAAAATGCACTGAGAGAGAATATAAGAGAGAGAGAAAAAGACAGGGAAAGAGAGAGTCATCAGAGTTCTGCTGAACAAGAGAAAGAATTCAGACATGAGGCAGAACAAAAGCTCATGCATGTTTCATCATTCCACATTAGCAATTAGTGAGATTACAGCGCTGCGGCTCAGGCCGCAGGCCCATTAGTAGACTCGGTTTGTGGTGGACCAGGCCACAGAGTCGCACAGAAAAACATTGCCTTAAAAAGAGTGAGCAAATGCAGCTGCGACCACGAGGATTAAGTTTTAGCCTGGTTCCGGGTGTTAATGAGCCGCTAAATGACTGAAGCATTTTCAGATATAAAAATCATGCACAACATATGTATTTTATAAATCTAGTTTATGAGCCTGTTCATGAGCTGTCAACTGTTTTTTAGGAATAGAGGGGTAATTTGGTCTTTCTTTCTTTCATCCATATTTAGGTCGTTTTGTCAGATTATTTTAAAATAATATTTTAAGAAAATACAATGCATAGTTAAAAATAAAAAGCATATATTTATATCATAAATATTAATTCATGCAACATATAATTTGATGTTTATTTGTAACGATATGGAGGCGTGGAGGCGTTCAGATTCATACGCAATTTTAATGGTGGGTCGAAGAACAAACAGACAGGGTGTCACGGAGCGGTCCGCTTAGTGCAGCGTGTGCTCGCGCTTCTCAGCGGAGCAAGGAGCGAGGGACACGGAGCTTGGAATCTTTAGACATTTATTCAACAACACGGAAAACAAAAGGCTGACGAGGCAGCAGCACACGGAAAAAACACAAGCGAACACACGACATGCAACTTCAAAATTGGTCAACCGGTAACTGAAATACAAAGGCTTTAAATAGGGGAAACTTAATTACGTGGGTGGGAACAGCTGGGGAAACACAGGTGTGATGAATGAACTGATTACAAGACAACCGGAAAGACCAAACAAGGACATGGACGGGGGAACACGGAACGAACCAAACATGAACTAAGACACAGACAGAAACAAACACGGAACATGACACAGGGTCAATCACATGGCAAACAGAGACAATGTAGGTAAAGGCAAGCGAATGGTCAGGAAGGCAGTAAGTCGGCAACTGGTAATCCAAAACAGAGAAGGAAACGAAAACAAATAACACAAGGCAAACTCGGAGCAAAGAATATTACGTTACATCAACGAACTGTGAATACACAATGTCACCCGGGGCATTTATACACGTGAAACTGGGCGGAGTTAACAATGAAACACCATAACAACAAACGAGCAGGGTGGAGATATGCATTCGTGTGAATGACTCTGGCCATGAAAACAGAAATAAACATACACAGAGTTTGTTGCGCCATTCAGTGGCCTGAGCTAGCACATCCAGCTAATCAATTACATATAAAATATTTATTAAATATGAAAATAATTTTATCTATCTTTAGTTAGAACTTCACCCTTGGAGTACGACACAGATTTATAGTAAATTGTCAAATTACATCAAATACCTGTATTATTCATTATAACCTCGGCCAGTTGTATAACTCAATCTGAATTCACAGTCAACTGGTATTTCGCACAATTATAAATATAAAAACATAAGCCACTCTATAATACATTGAATAATTCAAATGTATTTCTTTGACTGGGAATTTGTAATTTAAGTTGTCATTTTTAAATTATTCAACCAAATTATTGGACTCTATATACATTATGGACATAAATTTTCACAGAATATTTGATTTATTATTTCCCATTATCATTTAAAAAAATATATTACCCAATATATCAAACCTGTCTTTTATAATTCTAAATATTCCATAGTTTTTAAAAAAATATATAGATAGACAGATGAATGTATAAAACATAAACAAAAAACATAACTGTGATAACATCTTACGATTTTCAGTTTTGTACCTAATTAAAGACAGCTAATATGAATTGGGTTGTTACTTAGATTGTTGTCTTATTAGATCTCAGTATGCTGTCCATTCATTTAAAGCAACATCTAGATTTGCATTTAATAAGCAAAAAACACAAACCAAATTAGAACATCTTTATTACCGTCCACCATCCGACAGTGTTTGTGTACTGGGGAGGTCTCTACAAAAGAACCAAAATATCACTATGCAGATTACTCGCTTTACTCACACCAGACGACCAGCAGTTTTGGTAAAGAAAACCTAATTATCACAAAATTGGTTTTAGTCCTTTGTGTTAGCGGAGGCTGATAAAGTTCCATCAGTGTGTGGTTTTCAGAGGTGACCTTGGTTAATTACAGCTCTTAAGAAGTGTGAACGGGGCCTGCGGTTCAGCTTTCAGGGACACAAAATCTTCCGCCAGTCCTGTCCGAGCCACCCGCAGCCTACAATGGTGACCCAGTGGTATGATATAATTATGTGTCCCGTGACTTTGATAGCATGGCCAGCTTGCCCTTTTCAAAAAACATAACATAATACTTTCCAAATATAATCAGATGGAAAAGGTAATTGGATTATTGCAAAAGAGGAACAGGCAATTAGGGCATCTCTGGAGGACATTTCATGTTTTTCGCCCCAGTCGGTGCTTTGTGATTGAGGGTCGTGATCTTCAGCGTGTCGTGTTTACGGAGCATTCACCGCCTCCCATGGGCGCACAAAGGACGCTTTATATGCATGTTTTTTTTTTTTTTTTTGCACGTGTGCTTTTCAGTTGTCCTTTCCTGAGATATTTTTGCATTACATATAACCATTAACGTGTCACGTAAAAAGAACTATTCTTCGTAACAAACCCTGAAACCGATATCGGGTTGTTGGGTATTTCCCTGCGGATGCTCATAAATGCTCTTTGTGCATCTCTAAACTGAGCTCATTAACCAGTAAGCCGATGAGAAACCTCCGTGCCTGGAGTTGCGCTCCCTCCGAGAACGTCCATTAGAATGGAAATCAGCTTATTTCCCGGCCCACTTATATCTGCAGGTTTTTGTGTATTACTGTGGACTTTGACTTGGGCTTGATTGTTATGCAGAATTTTTTTTATGCCACATTTGTGGAAATATCTAATCTAAACATGTTTTTACAATGGGCCACCGCCACTGAGCCATCTGCTGCTCAGCATATGAAGAGTTCAATTGCAAAAACAGTTTTTAACAGTTTTCAGAAATATTTTTTTTCATTGTGCTCTTTCAATTAATCTCAATCAAACTACAGTTGGGCTATTTAAAACAACAACAACTAAAAATACAAATAAATGACAATAAAAACATGATAACATAATAAAAAACGTGATATTTGACCATTTTCATTAACTTATCTGTTATTCCGCTCAAAACAATCAAAGAATGATCTGACAATTCAAGCAGAAAGCCATGACTCTTTAGCACCTGTGAAACACTGCACATATTGCAATACTTTAATAAAAGATTTTATTTGGTGCACTTATACAATAACAGATGTGTAAAAAGGTTTATATAGGGCCGGGTCGTTAGATTTAATATGTTTGCAGCGTGGAACTGATTATTCACAGTGTTAGATGTGCTATTGGTACTGAAAACTTAGTACAGGTTTTCTGCATATCTCAATTTAAAAGAATCATAGTAAGACATTACCGAACAGATCTCTACTTATCGACTATATGAACCACTATGGATCTGTTTGGTTCAAACCTGCAGTTAGTTGTCTAATTAAGAGCTTGCCTAGGGTTCATTAACAATGATTAATTCTTCTACCTGCTGTACATTGATTGTATTAGTGAATGACGAATGAATTTATGTTACATATAACTATTACCAATTGAAAACCTCAGAGAGAAAGGTGCAGAGCGGCACTAATAAATAAGCAGATTAAAGAAAAAAAGAGAATTGGGTAACACTATATAATAGCTTTCATTAATTATCCATTAACATAATGCTTAAGAGATCAGCAGGCCATTAAGATTCAAATATGAATGCATTCAAATTACAAATCAAGTTTCCTAAGATTTCTAGCCATCTGAATTAGGGCCGTCGAATCGATTAATCCCATCCAAGATAATAAACACACACACACACACACACACATATTAAATATAATATATATTTATACATATATAATATAAATATCAATATTTAAATATGAATATATATATATATATATATATATAGCTAAAAATATATAAACATATGTATGTGTTTTAAAACATAAATAGCACATACATGTACATACAAAAGTGTACAGACACTTTCATTTTGGATGATTAATCGTGATTAATCTATTTGACAGTATTAATCAGCATGAAATGAACGATCTGTTGAGCATTATTATACAATACAATGGTGTCCAAAAGTCTTATAATATGCATTAAAAAATTCGAATTGTCTAAGTGTTTGTATGCCGCCCAGCACTTGAGATGATCGAGTTCTCCAGCATTTTAATTTTACAATTTTAAAACATAAGAAATACTCCATGTACGTATGTATGTGTGTGTTTATTTTTTAATAATATGCACATCTTCAATGCAGTGTCAGACTGTTGTTAATTAAACCATCTGTTTGATCCAAAGTTAAAGTTTGCATCCAAGCCTTTAAATAAAAAAGCTAACAAAAAAAAGCTGTCACACCTGCTTCGCAGGTTTTTTTTTCCTTTCTCAATTTATGAATACTGAGTACTATGTGCAGTGTGTGTAAAAAATGATCTTTGTCTAATAATATCTGTGAACAGTTGTTTAAGTGTTAAAGTGTTTGTTTTCCCAATGCAAGCTAAAGTTTTGTCATTAACTTGTAACTACTCAGGTGCTACTTATGATTTCTAACCCAGTGGAACACAAATAATATACATATTTATATAGTTTAATATAAATGTCATAAATGCACACATACTGTAGAGAGGTCTGTGTAACAAGTCACAGACCTGAATGCAGATGAAGAGTTTGAGGAAAACTCCAACATTACAGCCCTATTTGGACTGTCCTAATCTTTAGTAAAAATCTCCATATCTGAGGTGAAAACTGTGAGTGAGTAAATAATCGGGCGGCCTATTGATTTATCATGAAGAATTTAAAGGAAGAGACTGAAGGAAGAAAAACTGTTCTCCTTGTCTTCCTACTCAACCAGGCTCTTCATCAGATTGAGTTTAGACCCCAAACTCTCTCAGCTCCCTCTCAACACTCTCTTCTCTTCTCTCCCTCTCTGCTTTCTTTTCGTCTTTTCCCTCTCTCTTTCTCTCCTTCACTGTGCCTCTGCACAGATGGTCCTCATTAATAAAGCGAGCCAGACTTTCACCCTCTTTTGAGTGTGTGTTTCTGAGAGGAAGAGAGAAAGAGGAGGAATCAATGAGCAGCAGATTGGCTCACTCCTGTTAATTATGCTAAAATATTGTTAAGCGCAGGAAATTAATGTGGCAAACAGGATGCGATGTAACAGCTTACTGCTGGGGCTTAAGCCCTGATGGAAAGGAGATAGAAACAGGCCGATGGAAATGTTTTGGAGTTTATGTTCTTTCAAGCATATCTTGTAAAGCATGAGAAAACAAGAACAATAAAAAAACTATGAAGGCAAATGGAAAGTAGTTTATTTTCCAATTGCATGAATCCACAGTGCAGTGCAACATGGACTGGGATGGTTTGATGCTGTAATGGAGAAGGGAATACAAATCAACCCCCATTTTAGATTGAAGAGCAGATCTTATTTTATCTCTTCACCTTTCTAAATTAAAGTGTCGAGGTAAGGTATTACAAGTAATGCATGTTACATAATCAAATAAAGATGTTTAAATAACTTATGAATAGCTTTACCTGTGGAATTTACTTCGTAATATCCACTTCCACTCTGGAGGAAAAGATCTCTGTGAGAAAACCAAACGTAAATTAACTTTTTATAGAAAGTTACAAAGCAAAATGAAAGTATCTTAAGTTTCCAAAAATATTAATAATGTATGCAAAAGCAACTTAACCTTTGTTAAAGAGTAACAATGTAACACTAAAAAACTTTCAATTAAAAAATCCTATCATGTAACAACCCTTATTTAAAGCGGTTGCCACTTCATCGCCATCTCTGAATGAAACCTGCTACTGCAATTATTTGTAGAATTATCTTCTTTATCTAATGTTTTGATGTGTTTGTGTGGACTGTGAGTCAATGCACTGGTTCATATATTCGTTGTACTTAAAGGAGTCATACAAATTTCCAAAAGTTAATATGATTCTTTAGGGTCTTGTAATATTGTTTGTTTTAAAATTTCGCAAAGATAGTGTAAAAAAACGCAAATTTTACCCTGTCAAAAACAGCTCTTTTGAAATCACTCTGTTCTGTGTACTTTCCCTTTAAATCTTCACAAGCTCCGCTGACTCCATCCCTCTTTTCAAAGGCACTCTTGGAGGATCTTTTTTTAGCCATATTCATAGAGAAACTTGCTAATTAGCACATTATTAGGAAAGGCGATTTGCAAAGATTCATTAAAAGACATTATACTCACTGCTTCTGTAGGTGAGGCTGGATCATGAATGATTCGCGTGAACATAAACGCATTTCGGTTGATCGAGGGTGCATTTCCTTCAGAACCAAACGGTTATCCTCTGCGTCTTCAGTCACTCAGATGTCGGGGGGGTAAATCACTACTGCTATGTTCTTTAATACATTCAACAACAAAACCCCTCAATCTCTTAGGAGTCTTGCTTGTCTCTGTGTCTCGGTCTGATGACGGCTCACTTCAGACACCAGTTCAGTCTGTGTTACACGCTGCTGTCAATCAACTGTTGTGGGAGTGGCCTCTGTCGTGTGCCGCCACACCGACATGCATTTGACAATGGCTTGATTTCAGAAGGGGTACCTTATTTTTTTTAAATCAAAAGAAAACTACTGGTGGATCTTTATCATTGTAGGGTGGTTGTGTACACACACTCCCAACACACATTTCAGTCCAAACAGCTTGAAAAAGTGCATGTGGCACCGGATGACCCCTTTAAGAATTACAGAAACTGTGTCTTGGAAATAATTGTGTCAAACCACTCATTATTACGAGCTTACTGTTGTGAATCGGTCTAAGGAGATAGTTTTGAACACTGGTTGGTTAAGTACTTGCTCAATAATTAATTTTCTTAATTTCTTAATAAATAATATAATTTTCTCTCTTTAGAATCCCTTGTACAATAGAAGTTCTTTACAAACCTCCTCAATGATCCTACAACAGTAAGTGTTTAAATAAATGAATGTCATTAGATTAGATTGGTTTTGTATGCTATGATATTTTTTCCACTTTATTAATACTAACTTAACTTGAATTTATTTCAATTAATTTAGAAATCACTAATAAAGTCACATTGACTAAAAATTAAAGGCAGCTGAGGTAAAAAAAAAATTCTTAGCAGTAATTTGTTCAGTAATTTATTTACAGCAACACTTCCACCCACTATTTGGACACAGCTTTAGTTACTCCACTCAGTGAAATGAAACAAATAAAAATACAATATTACACTGGCAACAAATAATCACAGATGAACCCTTCCTGGACACCACTTCTGTAAATGATTGAATTATAAAATGCTTTATCACTTTTTCCGTCTGTAGCTGGCTATGGACAGGACTTCCTCCTCCTACATAGGTCCTAGTTATATTTTTCAGTGAAACAGGTTATCTAAAATACGTATTTTTATATACAAATAATCTGCTAGTGAAAATGACACTGATTTACTGATTGGAAAGAAAGATAAATTTTATATATATATATATATATATATATAATTGTGGCTATGTTTATTATATAACAATATTTATGATTTAAAAACTACAATGAAGCATTAAAATGGCGATATTCAGAGAGTCTAGTTAATGTACTTTTTTGTGGAAACCATAAAATTCCTCTAGTACTCTTTCACTTTAAATACAAACTCTTTACATGTGTTATGCTGGTCAAAGCAGTCAGCTCCTAAGGCATGGCATTGTGCTGATTTTGAACTAAGAATTTTGAAAATAAACCAGCAATGATCAATCTTGAAATTACCCTAATTGATACAGAACAATTTTTAGAATACATCAAAATAAAATATCCCACCAAAATAAATTATGACAACTAACATACCTGCATCACTACCTGCACTCTGCATGTCTGTTTATTTAGCAGCCCCCAAACTTTGCGTTGATTTAAGTTACTCATTCAAAATTTGCATACACCCGGCTCGTGGAGAAGGCATCCATGTTGACCACAACATGCCTGGACACCTGTCCCAGGGGTACTCCAAACCGGGGGAAAGCAGGGTCGGACCACAGGCTGAATGGTCGGTTACACTGCGGGAAAACACCGATCCGGAGTGTACCAGGGTACCATGCCCATCTCGGGACCCAATCGTATAACCAACACTGAAGTGGTTTCATATCACTGGGCCCAGGGGTGATGAGTTTTTTGTTAAGACTCTTTCTGTGTGCACAGAAGCTCCCGGCCCTCCTCCGGGAGTGGGGACGGAGATGTCATCATCGTCACCTGAAGAGCAAGTCCTCATCACCTCCAGGCTGCCTGTGACAGGAACGCCTCCCACCCCTCCGGGTGCTTTTGGCCGGTCCCTAATCAGCAGGTGGCGCCCCTCGCCCATGGCCAGCTTGACGACGGGCTGGGGCATCGGGTGCCTTGGCAGGGGTCGGAGTAGAAGTACTGGATGCCGCGGGGGGACGCCATCGGCGACAAGCAGGAGGAGGCTGTGCACTCGGCGACCGGCTGGCCCTGTGAGGCAGGATGTGAGACATCACCTCGGTCTGCTTCTGGACTGCAGAGAACTCCTGGGCCAAGTCCCCGACAGTGTCGCAGAATAGGCCGACCTGGGAGATGGGGGAGCCTTCTCTGCGTGTCCGGCACCTGCACCAGGTTCAGATGACTAAGGGGCTCACCACGACCTGGTAAGCTCTTCGTGCACCTCTGGGAAGAAACGCACTGGGGTAGAGCGTGGCAGGGCTTCATCTCTGGCTCCCAGAAACCAATCCAGCCACGAATGGTCAGCTGCAGGTGCACGGGGCACCTCCAAACTGATTCCGCAGCGCAACGCTTTCCTGAACCGGGTTCAGCCTCACTGTCTAACTCACCCTCTGACACTGCAGAAGAAATCTCACCCTCTCGGGGGGCCCCGAAGGATACACTCAACCCTGTTACGGGGGAGCGGTCTCCTCCGGGAGGACCACGGGACTACGCAATGTGTCAGAAGTCCGCAAGGCTGTTACACTGGACGGAACATTCTGAGCAGCCGCCCAGAGAAACGCTGACAGACCAGAGAGCAGGATCGCAGGAACTCTTTGAATGTAGGAAGATTTCTCTATCATTCTCCAAAACTCTGAAGTGAATACTAGTACTAGTAAAGAAGTTCTGCCAAATTCTTCTGGTTTGAGGAGTAATAACATTACCAGTAAATTCTAAAACTAAATGTGTAAAAGGAGTCAATTTGATAAAACAGTTACTCATTCTATAAAAAGTAGCAAAAATGTAAATTCCTCTAGTACTCTTTCACTTTAAATACAAACTCTTTACATGTGTTATGCTGGTCAAAGCAGTCAGCTCCTAAGGCATGGCATTGTGCTGATTTTGAACTAAGAATTTTGAAAATAAACCAGCAATGATCAATCTTGAAATTACCCTAATTGATACAGAACAATTTTTAGAATACATCAAAATAAAATATCCCACCAAAATAAATTATGACAACTAACATACCTGCATCACTACCTGCACTCTGCATGTCTGTTTATTTAGCAGCCCCCAAACTTTGCGTTGATTTAAGTTACTCATTCAAAATTTGCATACACCCGGCTCGTGGAGAAGGCATCCATGTTGACCACAACATGCCTGGACACCTGTCCCAGGGGTACTCCAAACCGGGGGAAAGCAGGGTCGGACCACAGGCTGAATGGTCGGTTACACTGCGGGAAAACACCGATCCGGAGTGTACCAGGGTACCATGCCCATCTCGGGACCCAATCGTATAACCAACACTGAAGTGGTTTCATATCACTGGGCCCAGGGGTGATGAGTTTTTTGTTAAGACTCTTTCTGTGTGCACAGAAGCTCCCGGCCCTCCTCCGGGAGTGGGGACGGAGATGTCATCATCGTCACCTGAAGAGCAAGTCCTCATCACCTCCAGGCTGCCTGTGACAGGAACGCCTCCCACCCCTCCGGGTGCTTTTGGCCGGTCCCTAATCAGCAGGTGGCGCCCCTCGCCCATGGCCAGCTTGACGACGGGCTGGGGCATCGGGTGCCTTGGCAGGGGTCGGAGTAGAAGTACTGGATGCCGCGGGGGGACGCCATCGGCGACAAGCAGGAGGAGGCTGTGCACTCGGCGACCGGCTGGCCCTGTGAGGCAGGATGTGAGACATCACCTCGGTCTGCTTCTGGACTGCAGAGAACTCCTGGGCCAAGTCCCCGACAGTGTCGCAGAATAGGCCGACCTGGGAGATGGGGGAGCCTTCTCTGCGTGTCCGGCACCTGCACCAGGTTCAGATGACTAAGGGGCTCACCACGACCTGGTAAGCTCTTCGTGCACCTCTGGGAAGAAACGCACTGGGGTAGAGCGTGGCAGGGCTTCATCTCTGGCTCCCAGAAACCAATCCAGCCACGAATGGTCAGCTGCAGGTGCACGGGGCACCTCCAAACTGATTCCGCAGCGCAACGCTTTCCTGAACCGGGTTCAGCCTCACTGTCTAACTCACCCTCTGACACTGCAGAAGAAATCTCACCCTCTCGGGGGGCCCCGAAGGATACACTCAACCCTGTTACGGGGGAGCGGTCTCCTCCGGGAGGACCACGGGACTACGCAATGTGTCAGAAGTCCGCAAGGCTGTTACACTGGACGGAACATTCTGAGCAGCCGCCCAGAGAAACGCTGACAGACCAGAGAGCAGGATCGCAGGAACTCTTTGAATGTAGGAAGATTTCTCTATCATTCTCCAAAACTCTGAAGTGAATACTAGTACTAGTAAAGAAGTTCTGCCAAATTCTTCTGGTTTGAGGAGTAATAACATTACCAGTAAATTCTAAAACTAAATGTGTAAAAGGAGTCAATTTGATAAAACAGTTACTCATTCTATAAAAAGTAGCAAAAATGTAGCACAAAAGTATCTTAACATTCCATTAAACATATTGCATAAAAAAAAAACATTATCCAACAATGCACAAATTCCTTTAATGAAATGATATTCGTCAAATGGTGCTTTCATGTTTATTTAAGACATTCTTGAATCATGAAAATCTGATTCATCCAAATAAAAGAAAATACAAATGGGATGCAGACCTCTGGATCCTTCTTGACATTTTTCACATTAGGAA
>JAUMHI010000052.1:14932462-14982412 GCA_032359435.1 Enteromius unitaeniatus
CTGATTCATCCAAATAAAAGAAAATACAAATGGGATGCAGACCTCTGGATCCTTCTTGACATTTTTCACATTAGGAATCGTCCAGGATTTCTGAATCTGGATTAAGTGTTCTTTTGACGTCCTGCAGGAGGTTTAGTAGTCTCTGCTGGGGTTGTTGTATGGTCATACAGATCCCGCCGTAGGGACTTTGACTAGTTTTGTTTCTCATGTTATTTGTGCGTTACATCCACGCAGGGTAACACACAGCAGGATTACCGTGTTGGCCATGAGATCACTGGGCTTGATTTGTTAAGAGTAAGACATCTTAGTTGCCCCTTCTTTATCTTGTTAGGAGGTACCTAGGGTGCAATCTACCAGCTCTATCCTGGGCATCTCACACTGAGAGTTTGATAGGACATTGACTGTTGGGCTTTTGATTGCTAAAAGGTCAAGCTGAGCTTTGTTATCGCACAAGAAGACAGTGGAGTGGCTGCACACGGGAACGCAACAGGAACACAGTCACCGTTCACAGCAAATTTACCGGCGATGAGAGACGCTGGCAGACTCCAGAATACCAATCAGTTCATCTCGCTGAAGAGATACAGCACTCAATATGCTAATTAGCAAAGAGTGCTTTGGTTTATTGTTTTCTGGAGACTCCTCACTTTTCTGTCTGTCACACATGAGTTACCGGGAGGTTTGGAAAATGATAGCAAAGGGCTTCTGTTTGTAATGCTGATTCCTCGCTCTGTCACTGTGCGTACTTATAGATCCTTTGACTATTTTTTGAATAGCACTGTATGTGAGAAGAAAAGCTAAATACACTAATCCATGAAAAGTAACAGTAATCCCATGTTATTTGTGAACAGAAACTTAGATGAATCAGTTTTCCGGTTATCAGTCATACATTTTGTTTTACATTTGGATTGATACAAACAATATCAGCGTACTGAGAGCTTTAGAAACCTAAATGTACTTGCCTCTTTTATGTACTTTTTATGTACTTGCCTTGGCGATGTATGTCACAGATGACCGAGTTCACTACTCCACTTATCATTTAATGATGGAGAAAAAGTTGACCCAAAAAAAGAGTTACTGGCAAATTTATTCATTCAATCATTTGTATGCGTTGTGTGAATGAGGTAAATTATTAAAGGAATATTAGGCTTACACATGGAGAAATGGTGTTTTAGTAATCGTGATTTGACCTTTAGCTCAACTCTTCAGCACAGATGAATAAGATGGTTAGATGGCGCTGGTCTTCTTGTTGCTACGGCTGATCATATTGGCACAGCAAATGTCAAAACAATGATAATACTTCAAATAGGAATATAAATTGGGTTACAGAAGTTAGGAAAGGTTTTGGATGATTGCTCTGATGTTTGCCATATTGAACAATCCCTTGTTAATAATGTTGCTCATTATTAGTTATTGCTATAGGTTTTCAGAACTATAAATATATCTCCCACCACAGCACACATGTGCTGCAATAGCCAGACTTCTTTTCTTAAGGATGTGATGTAACCATGCAAAGATGAATGACGTATGAATCTGAACTGACAGCTTGAAGTATTAATCATTAGTGTGCACTGGGCGGAGTAGTTTGGAAAGGTTTTGTATGTACTTAATGCAATAAATTATCTTTTATTTTTAGTAAAAAAAAGCACTATATTGCAGATTTAAAGTTTAATATTTTTGGAATATAAATAAAACCACTTGTTTACTATGTGATTTAGAAATCACACAATCCTCTGGAACAATATTAAATTACATTTAAAACAAATTAAAAGAAACAATACAGTATAAAAAAAGTGAAAAGTCAATTTTGTGTAAAAATCTAATAAAACATACTCTAATGAGATTGTTTTGATCAGATTTTTTTTTACAGTGTATACATAAACTGTGCTAAATAAATGTGCTATTTAACATTAATCTACAATAAAATAGTTAACTACATTTTAGGATTTAAAACATTCATCATTACAATTATTCATATGTAAAAATATAACATGAGAAAAATGATTCAAACATGAAAAACAATTATGTGCAAGAGCCATGCTTTATGTATAAAATCCTATGAATACTAATGAGCTGATGTAGGCGTCTTTAATTCTGAGTGCTGTAGTTGCCATCCTGTAAATAAAAAAACATTTTGAACTCTGATGAAACAAAAAGATTAACTTGTCATGAAAATAAGGTCGTATGGAGTGCATTTCAACGTGGGATACAATATTCCACAGAGTGCTCTCTAGCTATTTACTGCTCTTTTTTTGTATAAATGTGAACTCATCCAGATATTCCATGCATAGAGATCATTCACATACTGTGCGTATAGTGTATACATATGCAATGCTAGAAAGTATGCTGTTTCAAACCAATCTCACGGTGTCTCACACCAGTTTAACCTTTGACCCCTTGCAAATGAAGCAGATAATTGAATTAAATAAACCATTAAAAAAAGAACCTCAGTGACTGTGGTGTGAAAGGAAAATAATTCCTTTCCTAATAGTTTACACTGTTTGTTTGAAAGACTGTATGAAGTCGGTCCCACACAAATAAACCAAGTTAACCCTTCACGTTCCATCTGAGTTTTCTTTTCATATATGAATACAACTGTTATGTCATGTTATTAACATTTGACTCAAAATGTTTTCCATATGGTGAATTATAAGCAAATCATATCCCATATTTATTAATACTTCGTATTTCATAATGCGATGCATTACAGGCGATATTTAAGATGCATAATTTCCAAGAGGCCCTGGTGTCATGGAAAGGGGTATTTTCTAAAATCTTCCATCATTTCCTGTTTCAGCTGTCTGGTAGGAAACAGATAATACCAAATTGGGGGAAAATTGTCCAAATCTGTGCACAATTACCCCCATCTCTCCTCGGTAAGACTCCCCTGGCACGGTGCTTTCCATCGCTGCATGAGACCAAGCTCAGCACTCAGTCCTATCAGCCTCCATTTTCTGACCCTCTCACAAACATTACTGCAAACTACAGCGTTCAGATGCATTTACTGCCATCCCTTCCCAAATAGTAGTGCCTTTGGACGCAAGGTGTCCATGCGTGTCAGTGAGAGACAAATAGAGGAAGAGAATGAAACGTTTAGAAATAGGAAATGTGTTGTCAGTACAAAAGGAAGTTTTCAGAGTCCTGGAGGGTCACAAGGCCAGCAGGGATTAAGTTATTGAATGACAAGGCTAAATTGGTGGATAATCTTTCCATTTTTTTTTTTTTTTGAAGTTAGAAACATAAAAACCAAAGGAAGAGCTTTCATGTTTTCTGATCGCTGTGTGATTGATATGTTACCTTATCTTTGAAGAAGTTTCTGGAGCTCATTTGGCACGGTCTGAGATCATTTGCTTTCATTAAAATTCGAATAACCCTGACGAAAAACGGATATCATTAAAAAATCAGATGCTGAACAGATTAGTATTGGAGTTTCTCAGATCCCTCAAAGTTTTCCAAACCTAGCGAGCTGCCTGCAGAGGGAGCAATTCAAAGCATCATAAATGCACTCGATGTGAACGCTGTTCCAAAAGATTGGTAACTGCCTTGATTTAGCCATATTCTAAGTAAGTATTGCATACATTATTCCCAGAATGCATTTCAACAATTTCAGTCATGCAAAGCACTACAGTACCTTAAATGTATATATTGTTCAGTTCTGAAAGTAATAAAAAAATTAAGTCTTTAAAAATGTCTGAAATTAATTTAGTGACACTCTTATGAAAATATGATAATATTTTGTAATTATCATTTAAATCTGTCTAATTGTTTAATTGTGTGTCATAAATCAACATCTTAGGAAAATGCTATAGGGTTTCAGATCAAAATATGACTTTCTGTCATGAAACAGGAAGTTGGACACCAGGACTTTTGCATTTTGGCAGATATAACAAATGAATAGTGAAAGAAATTATATTTCAGTATTCTATTAAATATTATATATTATTATCAAAATCTTGTCAATTATTACTTCCATTATTACACTTCATGATATGTTGCCCCAAAAACACATTAATATGCAAATTATATTATATTGTATATAATGAAAAAAAAAGGTTTATGTCGATTTTACACACATTTTGCTAAATAAATAATTTTGTTATAACATAGTTGAGAATCATGTTTATTACCATTTAAAAGCCTTGGGATTTTTATTATATTTTTTTACATTAATAAGGGAGTTTCTGATACTCACCAAGACTGAAATTTATTTGATCAAAATATAGTAAAACAGTAATATTGTGAAATATTACAATTTAAAATAAACTATTTTGTATTTTAATAATATATATTAGTAATATAAAAAAGCCTGCTTGAGAAAATAAATATTATTATTATCAATGTTGAGAAGACTTATGATTATTCTTTTATTACAAAAATCTTTATTGTCATTTTGATCATTTTAATGTGTTTTTGATGAATGAAAAATAAAAATCAAGACTGTCATTCAACACAGAGTCAAAGCCTACAATCTCACGTTTCCCTGAAAAAAGTATTTAAACAAAATTTAAACAAAAAGCTTTATTTCATTTTTTTCCTTTTTTTCTTGTAGTTGTCCTTTGCCAGAGCATTTGAACATTTTATATGGACTCAAAATATGTTTTATCCACATGATTAACAAATAAAAATAATCTCAGAAAGAAAGAAAAAAACATTTCAGGACTACATGTACCAGAATGCATCGTGATACAAGCAGGAAACAACAACAACAACAACAGCAACATCTGACTCGTCTAGACTCATGTAACTGCAGAACTGGTACCATCGTTGCTCTAATAATTCAAGGGTCTACATTATAATTTCATATCACATATGAATAATTTCTGCTGCTCTTTTGAAAAGTTAAAAATAACACGGGAATAAGTAAAATATAAAAGTTCCAACAAACATTTAAAAAACGTTGCTCGTTCTCTTAGGCGATCCATGCCGACTTGCCTTGAAATCTTCATGACATATATTTTTACAGTCACAAAACAATTCCAACGCACAAATATTCCCACATTTTTATAGTTTCTCCTTTCTGTTCTTTTTTTTTTCCCACAAAATTGTCTCAAAAGCAGAAGTGCTATGTGGATTTTGAATCCCTCTCGTGTAGAGTTTCTAGTTGCAGTGCAAGGCCTCTGTCCGTCAGTCTTGGCGCAAAAGCCTGTGATGTCACAGCGATGTCACAGTGACTGGGCGCTCAAGGTCCTGAGGCCTCTCGTTCAGCGGTCCTCCTCAGCACGGATAAAGGGAGCAAGTGCAAGTGTGGGAGATCTATGCGTGACGGGGCGGCACATAGAACACACCACATTCAAAAATGACTGCGAGAGAGAGAGACTGAAAGAAACAGAGAGAGAGAGGGCGGGCAGATACAAAGAGCGACACAGGCTGGGACGAAAGTTAGAAAGCTGACCTGACAACAAACACTTCCTCAACACAGACATCCCTTCTTCCACTTGGCACTGTATACACTGCACAAATACATTCTCTTAATCTGTATTTTTGTCTTGCGTACATTTGCATCAGATATTAAGACCATTGTTTTCCAAAAGGGTAAATACACTCAGTGTAAGATTATTATTTGAAATAATAAATCTTGCACATTTTTTATGTATAGTTTTTGAATTTGTTTATATTATTGTTATTGTTTTGGAAAAAAAAAAAATTATTTTTTTCTTAAACGTCAACCTTGGAAATTTTTTGTCAGAATTATGCTTAAACAAACAAACCAAAAAAAGATTCATATTTGTTCTGGAGCCACAAAAAGCATACATTGTAAAAAAAAAAAAACAGAAAAGAAAAAAAGAATTCAAAGTTGTAAAAAAAAATTTGTGAAAAACAAAACAACAACAACAAAAAAACTTTAAAAACTTCAAAATCTGATTGTTGTTTCTTTTCAACTTCTAATGGTTTCTGAGTGAAATTTGAGTAAATTCTACACTATTTTTTCCAGCGATACATGCATGCATGCAAAAAACAAATTCATACACACAATGAAACTTACTCACAATGGACCAGAACATTATTTTTTGTCTGCAGTGTGCACAATAAGCTTTTGCACATGCAACATCTATATGCAAACTCAAGTGTTTAAAGAAATGTATTTTTGTATGTGCAAAAGAAATCTTGTAAACACTTTCAAACATGTGGAAAACCTCTGCACATTTTCTGTTCTCTTGACATGTGAATGAGAAAAAGTCTTCTATTGTGTGCCTTTTTTTTTTAAGCGGTCACTTCATGGGCTCCAAAATTTTAAAATAAGGTCAATAAAACATACTCAATATTATTTTAAATAATATCTTACAGAACTGATTTTTTCCAATTAAATGCATCTTGTTTTGCAAAGGTTTTAATATCTTCACAGGAAAACAAGTCAAAAATAACATCTAAGAAAACGATCTTTTTGCAGTCCAAGACAGATAAGCTCATTTCAAATTAAGCACCAGTGAAAAAAGGCAATTTTTAGCTGTATTTTGTTTTGTTTTTGTTTGTTTTTTTAATCTAAGCAACATTCTTGTCTTTTGTTTCTTTTTTGTATGACAAAACAGGATAATAATAGAAAATTCTACACTTTTGCCTGTCACTCCTCTCCCACGACTCTAAAAGCCTGAAATGTTCCATGGTTGCATGTAATCTCCTACCAAAGCCAGTATTTTCCTCACTCCCCCTATTAAAAAAAGTTTAAGTAGTGTCTTTGGCAGATTCACAGATAGAATTGTCTTCTTCTCTCAATGATTAATGGAACTAGTTTTTCTAGTCATTCTGTAAGGGACTGTGACTGCTCTGTACATTTGTTCGAACATCAGCATACGCGCACCAACGAGCACAAACACACACGCAAACAGGAGCATGGAGACTCGCACGCTCTCACAAACGTGAAAATTGAGCTCGGATGACAGTGAAGGCTCAGGTAGGTGGTTAACGCAGACAAACAGAACGATTCAGATGAATCTGTCTCCTGACACGCGGATGATGGTGGGATGTTGGCAGAAAAGAAGATCGCTCTTAAAAAAGCTGGTCAATTCACATGTCTTTTCTCGGTCGATGCAGGAAAGCCCAAATTTGGGCGGGGCATAATTGTCATTGCAAATGAGGGCAGGTTAGCGGCTGTCCTGCAGGGTTGCAGGCTGGTTAAAAATCCATATCAACGTCTGTTGGCTGGATTTCAGAGCTGAAGGGGTGGGGCGTATCATTGTGATGCATGATGGGGCAGGGCAGGTCAGTGGGCGTGGTCGTTCGCAGAGGGTGATAATGCTATGAGGGACACAGGAGCAGAAGCAGCGGAAGCATGAGCCACAGACTGGGTGTTAATGCCCAACCACCGCTGGAGTCATCTGTCAGGAACGGCTCTGGAGACTCGTACAGAGAGTCATCTGACAAAGAAAGAAAGAAAGAAAAAAAGAAAAGATTGTACATTAATAATCCTAATCTATATTTGTTGCCTCTTCCTGTCTGCTCCACATTAGTTACAGTAACAAAACATCACTTAGAAAATTTAGGAAACAACAACAAAGGATTATAGAGCATTTTCCCATGCAGGGACAGATCTTATGATTTGATAGGAAGCCACGTATTTATTAATTTATTTTAGGAAACTTGCTGGACTAATATGTGTCTGTCTGTGTGTATATATATATATATCCACATCACAGGAATAATTTACATGATACATTTTTCATATTAATTGTTTGTTTGTTTTTTTTGTAAATTGGTTATGATGTATGATCAGTAAATATATAAATAAATGCAAAAAGAAATAAAATAAAAAATTATATATATATTTTATTTGCATTTATATGTAAATAAATGTGTGTTTTTTTATTTATGTGTATGTATATATATATATATATATACTGTGAATATTTATTGAGTATATATAAATACAAACAAATGCATGTGTATTTTTAAGAAAATATTTTGTTTATATATTAAATATGATTATGAATATATAAATGTATTCAACTATTTTCAAAATATATATTAAATGTGTGTGTGTGTGTATATATATATATATATACAAAATAAATATACACAGAACACACTAATATTAATGTAAACCAAAACTTTTATTTTGACAGCACTAATATATATAATATATATATACTAATATTTTTTAATTTTTTTTACATTATATATCTTCTTACTTTCATCTTTCTAATTAAACACAAAATATAATTCTAATATGTTTATTTTTAGTAACAGAACAGTTTCATCACACCTTAAACATCTTCGTCTTGTCTATATGAAAAATAGGACAGAGCTTCAGTGTAGAGGCTCTGCATTTTTTACTCCCTCATTGCCGCCTCCTCTAGCCCCTGGCCCATCCTTGTGCTTTTTCCCAGCCTGCCTTTCATTGGGCTTTTGTCTCAGGTCCAACAATTCCTTCCCCTGATCCCTACAGACATTAAAATGGGGTCTGGGGCTTAGATTAACCCTTGTGTCCACAACAAGACTAGGATTCCACCCCGTCAGAGAGCAGAAAAATAAACAAAGACATAGAGGGGTCACGGTGGATGATAAAGCTTTTCACTGACAGGCATCTGTTGTTCTTTTCGCTACTCTCCATCCTGAATATGCACATAAATACTTCATGAAAACACCCCGAAGCCCACACCCCACTGAAACAATATCCAGGCTTTTGCAAAAACTTTCTACAATTCTGAAGCTTGACTTCTGTAAATTCAAATTTGAACAATCAACTAAACTTCAGTCAGTTTTTGCCTCTCACACTCTCTTGAGATCTAATCGCTGTAAAAGGCAGTGTACATTATCTCTGAGAAGCTGGATGGAGTCACGAGTGCTGTTGTAAACAGATAAATGATAGAGCGAGAGGTGAATCGTTATTTCAATTTGCATGTGATTGTCTGAACTGCTCTCTGGAACACTTCTGTTTGCTAACAATTACATCACGCTAATGGGCTGTCATATGAGCTGAGGTTTCTCCTTCAAACTTGCACGACCCCTAAATGATGACTCTGGAAAATAGGCATGAGAACGGTGAGGAATTGAATGATTCTAACTGTGATTCAGATTCAGTGATGATGAAGATTTCTCAATGATGAAGGAACTTCAAACTAGACATTGTTATTCTACATTAAAGAAATGTACATAAATTGCATTTATGTTGATTTCATTTGCTTTTGACAAAGTTTGCTTTAAAGGGATGGCTCACCCCAAAAGGGAAGTTCTGTCATCATTTACTCACCCTTGTTTCATTACAAAGTGTTTTTCTTCTGTTAAACACAAAAGAAGACATTTTGAAAAATGTGGTTAATCAAGAGGTTTCTGGTGCACATTGACCTTCATAGTATAAAAACAGAAACACTACAGAAGTCAACAGGGACCCTCAGCTGTTTTGTTATCAACATTTTTTAAATATCTTCTTTTAAGTTCAGCAGCAGTTGATACAAGATTAGAAAAACATGAAGGTACAGCACGACCAATTCCTACATGTTTGTCCAAAATTGTGCTAATTCGTTCAAATTCGTATGACCTCACTTGTACAATTTTGTATGATTTGTCCAAACCTCTGTGACGGGTAGGTTTAGGACCGGGGTTAGGTGAAGGTCATTCCTACAAATTAATATGAATTGGAAACTCGTAAAATAAGTACAATTTAGCAAAGAGTTTCCATGAGACGATGACAGAATTTTCATTTATTGGGTAAAATGTCTCTTTAGCCAAACAAAACTGGTCAAATGTAAATTTTTTCTTTTTTATGCAAAGTTTTTCTGAAGGTAAAAGGTAAAAATATATATTTTACCTGTGTTATAAATTATTAATTAACAAAATAATGTTTTTGGTGAGTCTAACCACATTTTACAACCTGAACTAACTTTGTCATGCTTTATCATGAAAATACTGATTTATTTTTATGTTTTTGGAAAATCAGTCTGGAAGGGTTCTATGATATAATTTCCTGTTTATTTTTCAAATGCTAATAATCTGCTTCAATCTAATATTTTTCTGAAAAGTAATACAAGACGCAAAGTACCTGTACCTATACTTAGTTAGGTGAGATAGACCAGTTTAGACATTCTACCATAAGTAACTTTGCCATTAGAATAGTAGACTGTCTGCTTAATATATGCTAAGACTTTATTTTGACAGTCTCCAACAGACAGTCTACTGACTATGAGTAACTTTGCAAGTATGTGTCAAATTATTCTACTAGCCCTTATCCTAAAACAGTCTATAGATAATGAGAGTTAGTCGACATGTAGTTTCAAAGTTACCTAGAAATAGAACAATTCCTGACATCACTATTACACTATAAAGTGTAAAAATGTTTGTTGATATTGATATCTGATCTTCTTTGTAATATTAGAAAATGTAAAGCCATGAATCCCCAAATATGAGGTATCTACTGCATGAGAACCGGTTCTCAGTTTTCAACCATACTGGGGCTACTAGCACACGTCTCTTTTTAAAAAATATCAATGTCCACTCAAAAGCTTTTTTTTTCCAAACAAGTGTAGGATAAATGCTATGAGAGCATTCAAAAATTCACTTTACACCCTTTCACGTCCACCTGCAGCATAACCATACTTCTTGGTGCAGAGCAGGGCTAGATGAGACACATGCAAAGGCTGTATATTAAATCCCGGCTTAGCAAACATATTTTTTGGACGTGTCTGACATGTCATGAGGGAGAAACATTTAAGCAGTGTTACCCATAGCTGGCACGTCTACCTGTGATGAGGGGTTAAACAAACCAAGGCCTCTGTTTAACTGCAGGGTATCCTGGTGTTGGTGGCTCGTGTGTGGGAACCCCTGCAGGTCTCTTAGCGTCCGGACCTGCTTAGCTTGATTAGTTGCAGGTCAACATTTTTGATTGTTATCTGGCCTATGTGAGATGAATAGCTTCCTATAGAGAGTGCCCCTGAGGGGCAACACTATCTCTCCACCATTTCTGGTATCATGAATGATCGGCCCCATAAAACCTTCAGCCCCATAAAACAAGCTGTCTCAGTCATTAGTGGAGGTCTAGAGCGATGGGAACGAAGTTCCTAAAGATAAATTACACCAAGCTAAGCATTTCACCCATCGCTGGAGTTAATACAGGTGTCCCTAGAATTCCCAGGGTTGACCTGCTGAGTTAAATCAAGCTGGACATGAAGACTGGGATGTGAGATTCCTGGTACTGATTTGCAAGTATGACCATAAATAAAACCAATAGACAGATAGCAGACACTGGGATATACTTACTCGTAGGTTTGACGTACACCTTCAGCTTCAAACACGGCTTCCCACCGAGGTTGGGGTGTGGTGAGGCTGTGGAGAAAATCACAATTGCTGTTAATATTCATTAAAGAGCCATAAATCTGTGATTTAACATGATATATTTAGAAATGGCTTTAAAGTATAATATCTAAATGGCTGACCTATGTATAAACAACCCTGTATATACAAGTTTAGGGTGAGATTTCTTTTTATAAATTTGTTAATTATTCAGTTTTCTACATTAATAATAATAAAATATTTATTCCAAATAAGAAATGTTAAAATAGAAAACATATTTTAAACTGCCACAATATTTCACACAGTTGTATTTTTCGATAAATGAGCAACACTTCTTTTAAAACTAAATAAATAAAATAAATAATAATAATAATAATCTCACCAACCAGAAAGTTCTAGTGCATATATAGGTTATTTGGGTTAGCATGACCCAGCTAATCCCTCCTAGTAGAGTTTTACGTTTTATTTTAGAAACCGCACCGTTGTGCTTTATAGCACTGCAAAATAGAAAGAGTCAAGACAAAGGCCATGTGGTGCATTGATGGTAAACACACGTGAGGTTCAGTCTCGTTGGTGAGGCCGTGTCTGCTGACACCATGGCAACCAGGAGCTGTTGTACTCTCTGAACCAGACACAACATCTGCCTGGAGAGCAATGAACGAATTTCCATTACTCTGCCATGTGAGTCACTCACTCGTTCTTTCTCATCCTCACACACACACACACACACACACACACACATGCTCACTACACATGGCTAAGAGAAAGCACTTTGAGTCAGTTCTCCATTGAAAGTGTAACTTCATTCTGGCACTCGTTTTCCCTTATCTCCTTCAAAAACACACAAATGGATTTTTGGCTAATTTTTTAAGATCGCAAATGGAAAACAAATCACGATTTTTGCCATGAAACAGTTTTCTGTCTGCTCTTCAGATACATAAAAATTCCTTTAGCAATTACCACAAATCACTCAGCGGCTCAGCTAATGGAGAGCTGATGTGTGGTGCACAAAAGCTTCTTTTGGGTGAATTTTGCTCTAACAGGTGTTCTTAAGTGTGTTTGGACGTAAAATTGGCACATGGTGTTCTCATGCGGTCAAAAAATAAGAATCAAAGCTTACATTTTAGTTTAGCAGGACACCAAAAATCACTTTGTTATTCAGACAGTTCCTTTCTGCATTTTATAAAACAATTAAAGTACCAAAAAGGAGCATTGCACTACTTTTATTTTAATATACACAACAGTAGTACAAATAGATTTCTTTTACGTATTTAAGTAGTTTACTATAATATGTGCTGTACATTAATATGGTAACTATACAGTATTAGTCAGTAGTAAAAAGACTGAAAACTATTCTTAAATATTATATCAAAACTATGTAAAATTGTATTGTCTGTCAACTGGAATGGACCTAAGACAGAAAAGAAGATTTTAGGTGAAATAATCAAACTTTATAAACACACCAAAAATGAAATTATGCTATGATCTTTATGCACATACTGCATGACGAAAAGTGACAACAAAAAAGATTTTTTATTTTTGAGATGTGTGTATGGACAGAGGGCTATCTGAGTGTACTGAGTGTGTGTGTTGGGAGTCTCTGAATTTCCCATTTGCTGCATTCAAGCACACAGGCCTGTGAGAATGTCACAGTTGCCTTTCACTCAGTCACCCTCTCCGGTGGGTCGAGGCGGGGTCGACCCAAAGGTGATGGACATCCTCTATTGTTGTGGGATAACCAAACTAAGCCTCGGTCACCCCCCCCGGTAACCCCGTGGCAGAGCCCTTTGCCTCATAACCCCAGGGGCCATGACAGCAACAATATTGATAGTAGCCAAACACTTCTCTAGAGGAGGAACCGGCCTCATCTGATGAATAGCCAGACTAAGTACTTCTCAGCCCAGGCCGCTGTCTGGAACAAAAGGTGCACAATAGCGGGTCTCGCACCAAGCGACAGGGCGGACTGCATTAAAAACAGCTCAGGACAGGCATAAGAAACCCGGCCTCGAGTGCAAACTTTGAACCCTGGGTTCTTTCTTTACTTTCTTTTTTCTATGATTGACCCTTTCTGTGTCTCCGTTTTCCCCTCGCAACTGTGATGACAACGTCCCATGGATGGAAGGAAGGTCTGGGACACCCCGCTGGTTTGGCGACATTTCTGTGACGCCCACCACCTCAATTTCCTGGACAACCATGATATTTAAAGCGATACCGACTCGAGACACCCTGTGCCAGCTTTGGGTCAAGCAAGCAGCATATTTACGAATGACTCTAAAATGAATGCAATAGTTTACTCAAAAATGAAAATCTTTCCCTGTTTACTCACCCAAACTATTTTCATCTTCTTCAGTGAGCTGCTCTTGTATAACTGTAACTGAAGCTATGCTATGAAGCTTAAAAAATAACCAAAAGTACCATAAAAGTAGATTCTTATGTTGCTCTATATGCTATATTCAATGCGTCCTAAAGCCACACAATAACTTTGTCTAAAAGGAAAATACAAACATTACTGTCTGCCAAAGCTACCAAATCTCATGTCTATTCAGCACATTTAAACTTGCAATAATGTGATTGATGGCAATTTCAAACCTGGGTTGATGATTCTTGATGCTTCATATTTGAATGTGAATGAGAGCTATCCTTTATGGTAATTTTTGTTGTCCTATATAGAGCTTGACGGTATCCATATTCCATTCACCTTCACTGTATGCAAACGAGCAGAACGAACATTCTTTCTGCGGTAATTTTCTGGTTTTATGTCAGAAGAAAGATAGTCAAAAAGGTTTGGACAACACAATATCATGGTAATTTGGAACTATACTCCAATTTGGCAAACTGATGACAAATGTGTATCTCATTCAAAACTTTTTGTATAATCTGCCTATGCCCAACAAAGGGTTTAGAAGTGCACAAAGGGTCCCAAGTGAAAAATAAAGTGTATTTGTACATACATTTATTTCATGCTAAGTATGCTACAAATGTATTTACCCAGCAAAAACTCTGCAGCTGTACTTTTATACTAAACTGGTATACTTCAAGTGCTAAATTGGAACAACTAATTTTGTACTTGATGCTTTTTAATTGTGTAGAAATCCAACTAAAGATATACTGAAACATATTTGATTATATTAATGTGAAACAAATAGGAAGTATACTTTGGATACACTTTAAATACCTTGCAAGACTGATATTAAGATCATGTAATTCTCATCAATAGTGACATTGAATGGAATTTTTGGCCCAATAATAAAATGTGCAAAAACATTTTTTTTTTATGTGAGCTAACTCTTAAAGACAATGAGATTTTGATAATTTGGGATCAGTGAAAAGTAATACTACTCCTGTAAGCACAGAAAACCTTCAAGCCTATTCCGTATTTCTGGCCTCTAAATCTTTGGCTGTTAGATACAACAGATGGCCATGAACCATTAGAAATGACTCTTCAACGATTATTAGGACAAATGTGCTTTTAGCTTTCAAAAGAGCAATTTGTGTGACTATGCTTTCAGGATCAGGTGTCCCGGCACACAATGGGAGGTTTATAGTCATGAGCCGAGCTACAGGTTGGGTCCCCTCGAGCCCCAAACCTCTGAACTGCCGAGCTCTGAGGGCACAGGGCCAGTTCTAAGGCAGCCCGGGACACGGCAAGCATGGCGAGTGGTAAAAATCATGCTGTTCTACTTAATGAGCTGCATTCATTTAGGATAAAAAGCATTCTGCATTCTTTTATCACACGAAAACTTTGCTCTCAAAGTCCCTTCTCTCTTCTGAAAGTTGGAATAAATACACACACACACACACACACACACATATACAGAAAAAAGGCATAAGTGAGAATAAAAAAGAGGGGAAAAAACAAAAAAGAGGAGAAATTGCCTCATTAATGCATCCTGCGTGCTGCCCTGAGCCTTTTCCTTTTGCCTGTGCCCAGCGGGAGCCCTTTTTATCAGGCCAAAGGACACCTTTCACAAGGCCATTAGTGAAACAGGGACAGATGCACCCCAGCAAATTCCCCCCTGTCATGCAAGTGAGAGCGAAAGAACAGGATAAAGCAAAACCCCACTCGATTCGTCCGGCCGGGCGAAGGTCTGACCTTGAGGCGGTGGGCGGGCCGGCTCCGGAGGACGAGGTGTCAGGCCTGTCATTCGGGCACCATCCCGAGCCAAAAACTCCCCCTCCAGGTTAATGGCTTTTAGCTGTTGTTATCTGAAAAATGGTAATGGCTGGCACCCCAGAAGCTGTGGATGCAATTACCCCCATCAGGATCCTTTTGTTAAATATGATTTGACCAATCAGCATAATTTGGAGAGTTACGCATGATGGCCTTGGTAACTGGTTTTGCACCGATCTCACTCAGAGCGGCAAAATGCACGGCTAATAGTGCACATGCCATTCAACAAATTGACATTTTCATCAGACGGAGACACCAGGACACTGCCAAACCCTGCTCCCAAAGGACTTCACTAGAACTGGACTTTCCTCTTATTAATATAGACATTCAACTCGCTATAAAAAATGTATCAAGCTCCAACTGCACCAAACATGAATTTAACAAATGCAATAGAGCGCAGCAGATATTTAAATTACAGTAATAATTGATTTTTGAACCATTTCGATATGTTTAAAGTGGCTAGTATTGGAAAAGAGTGGTCTACCTAGCCAAAATGTTCTCACTCGCAGCTCATCGCATATTGCTGCTAGGTCAGGACCATTTGGCATCACTTTTTGATGCATATGGTAGCATTATTTGTTGACGTGCATGTGCAGATACAACTCCCGTCATAATTTATTAAAAAGTGTTAATATTCCAAGTCTTCTGAGGCAAAATATAATTAAAAAATCTGCCAGATGACTTATGTCAGTCTTGGTTGTAAAATACTATTTGCATACCGATCATCAAAACCTTTTAAACAAAGTGGTAGTTTACCCAAAAAATTACTATTCTGTCACTGACCCTGATCTCATTCCAAATCTGTATGTCTTTTTTGGAACACAAAAGGAGTAGTGCATTCAATGAGTTGCATAACAATACAGTTTTTTTTTCAAATATATACATAAAAATACAATTATTATGGTGCTAATAATATACTAATTGTAATTGCACTGTATACAACAGCCACATTCTGCTAAATTTCTCTTTTATGTTCCACTGAAGAAAGTATGTCATATAGGTTTGGAATCATTAAATGGTGATGATGAGTTGATTTTGCATGAACTATCCCTTTCAAATCTAGTGGAAAATAAATATCCTAAAATGTATTTAAAATACATTTACTTCAGAAAATAAAATATACTACAAATATAGTTTAACATATTTATGTGCTTAACAAAAATACCCTCCAATTGTATACTATAATTGTACTTAACTTAAAGTTTGCTAGCAGACTAATTGTCTAAGTAATACACTTTAATTGTGCAGAAGTAGCGCTGAAGCCAAATTAAAGATATACTAAAGTATATTTGATTGTAAGTATAATTAAGACACTTATACTTTATACTTATACTTAATTAACACTTATATCTTGCGTTTGAAGGCAGATATTATTTAAATATCATAAAATCCTCATCAACAGTGACATTAACACACATTTTAGGCTTAATGTGGTATAAAGAAATGTGCATTATGCACAAGTAGTATTTCCAAACAGTGTGGTAAAACACGACTACATTTACAAACAATACCTTGCTCAATATACAACACTGTGCGCCACAGATTTATTTCATGTATATTCAAGATGTGCAACGTGTAATTTTCAGTTCTCTAAACCATATCTTTATAGCATTAACCAAAGATTGACTGGCATGTATTTTATTTGTGCATTCAGCCATATGTCTCTAGAGACCAAATAACAGGTTTCAGCAGACTGAACCGTGTGGCACATGTTATTGATCAGATGTTGTTGTGAAGTCTGCGTGTCCTTATCGAGTCTTCCTTTACCCAGTTCCTGTAACCCAAGAACCACCCGTTCAATGAATGATTGCACCCTGGGGCCATACTGACACCTGGTAATAGGAAAATGCAGACGAGGGGTTCGAAGTTGAAGAATTAGAGTAAAAAGGGAGGAGGTTACTCACAGATGTAGTAGTATTCGTGGCCTGGGCGGAACTCGAAGCCCAGAGAGAAGGGTGTGAACAGCTGGAACTTCTCTGAGAACTTGAGGGGCCCGTTCGGACTCATTGGGCGGTTGCATTCCCAGCGTTTGAAGCCTTTCATGTGGTGGTTGCAGGTGGTGTAGCCGTCATAGTTGACCATAAAAAGGATGTAGCGTTCCATGCGCTCCTGAGGAAGATGGTCCTCGTAGTGCGGACAGTAGATGTCCAGGTAGTCGTTGATAGCCACCTCCACTGTGTACTCACCATGCAAGAATCTGAGGAAATAAAGACAAGCAACTTAGTTGAGATCTACAAAACTGCTAAGTTCTACAAAAGTTCTTACAATGACAGGCCGAAGATTGAGAACGCAACATCTTTTAACACAAAACTCGAAAGAGAAATTGCTAGCAGCTCCTGTCACTCATAGTGCAGATATTTTCCATGTTGTATGTGACAGGATGGGATTGGTTGAGGGGGACTTGGCGCTAAGGGCCAAACTGACTGGAATGACCAAGTGGAAGTGGATGAGCAGAGATTGACAGGGGTTCAGAGAGAGAAAGTCACTTCATTAAGGGTTTTCACATGGTCTGGCTTCAGCCCAGCTCTTCTGAAATGAGTTTGCTGGCTGGGGCAATTTAGACACAAATTGAGCACCTGCAGGAAGGTACGACTCGAGACGCAGAAACTGCAGTTACTTTGGTGGAACTGTGACTTCATGTGCAGTCGAATGCAGAGGGACTAAAAAGCATTCGGACACTGAAAATTAATATTCTGTCCATTTACTCAACCTCAGGTCAGTTTATTTACCCTTAAGCCACACGTGTGACTGTCTTTTATTTTCTTTCTGATATTGAATATGAAGACTTTTTATTTAATGATACTGATATGAAGCCTTGCAGTTGAAAAGGAAACAGAATGCATTGTAGACACAGATACAGCAAAACACATGAACACGTGAACATGTGTGTGTGAATTTGAGTTCTTTAGATCCTCTTTTTCTGTCCACAGTGTGAAGATTACATGAATAAGATCTAACGGCTCCAGCCGAGAGACTTTAATGGTCTGTCACCAGTGAGGTTGACACACCTGCTCCATCCTCCATCTTCCAAACCATCAAAGCAGCCCCCTTCACTACAGAACATAAGACAGCAAACTCAAATCAAGTGTTCACACTATGAGAAGCCATATCAGGGTGCTTCATCCAATTTAAGAGAATATCAAAGTGAAACAAAGACGAGATGAAATCAAAAGAAACACACAGGGTCAACAAAAGCCTACACACAAAAGGTCTGTGCTAAAACCTGCCCACATTCATACTGGAATGGAATCTCATAAATGACAGATTTGAAAGGTCCTACATAAACAACATGCTTTATAAAAATACAGACGATGCTAGAATGAAACAATGTATTACAAAGCATGTCATGTAGTTTAACCATAAAGGAAAAAAGTAATAAAATATTTCCATTACATCTATTGTTTTCAAAAAATTACAGCATGAAAAAGATTTTTTCAAGAATCATTAATTATTTATTCATGAATATACACATGTTTTAGGGCAGTCACACCATATGACATTTTATAACCTGAATTAACCTAGCACTGTCATTAAAGGTTAAAATATGTGTATTTTCTAATTGATCCTGACACATATGCAAGCCAACTCTGATATAAGTTCCAATTAGTTTTTCTGAAAATTCTGTTAGTTGCACCACATTACTTGGATCTTACAGACAAATAGCAATTTTGTTAAAATTATTATAAATATATGATTATATCATAATGCTGATGCTGACTTAAAATGTGAATTTAATAGGATTTATACTAAGCTAATTGTACATGTGATTTTCAACTTACAAAAACAAAAGGATGCATTGTAGACACACACATATTTTTTTGTGTGATCTTGAATTACACCCTAAAAACCTTTATATTTTTCTGTCCAGTGTGAAGGCTTCAGCTGAGAGGCAAGAACATCTGCTAAAACATTACTTTTCTGTGCATCATATGCATCAATAAAAGATTATACATAGATTATACATATATATATATATATATATATATATATATATATAAGACTTTTTTATTCTAATTCAGAATTTTATTAACTTTTTATTCATTTTGTTTCTCACTAAACTGATCACTTTATTTGTAAAAAAAAAAAAGTGCTGGCTTTTGAATTTGGCTTGAAAGAAGATTTCTCAGCATGCAGCATAAAATTGCCAACCTTTTAGAAAAGTCTTTGCATTTGGACCACATCTATGATCTGGAGGCAGGTTTTTGGAATGAAACCAAAGAATTTTACAAGCCATAAAAGACCTCCCCCCAAATCACATGATAAACAAAGAAAACTCAAAAGGTGCTTCACTTTGCCGACTGTGAGTGTTGTCTACATGAATCAGAACATCACACGGCTCTGTTTTCTTGGAGGTCTTTGAGGGGAGAGAGGGCAGGGCTGGGGCCAGGGGGTGAGGGGGCAGTAGGCGGGGGGTTTGGAGTGAGATTTGGCATCAGATGACAGCTAATCTAGGTCTGGAATTACTGTCAAAGGGCCAAGCCAGGCCAAACACCAGCTGTAGCAGCACAAGCTAAAGCTGAAGCTCCTCCAGACATCTCCTCGCCTTATCACCGAGGCCCAGAGAACAACCCTCTTCAAACTGCATGACTTTATCCCTATCTCCAATTTTTTGTGTCACTTTCTTCTTTGGCCATCAGCAATACTTAAAACCCCCATGCTTATATGATCAACGTCCTGGGCTGCGTTTCCCAAAAGTTGAGCTTATGATGCTTTTGGGAAATGCAGCCCTGGAGTACATCATTGGTGTTGTCTAAGTTCGCCTTGTATTCAACAAACTCAATAAAACATCATGAAAAAAACAACCCATGTTCATCTCATACCGCCTCAGCAAAGAGCACTTCTATATTTCTCTCTCTGGCCGGGGAAAACACTTCGTTCTCCATGGAGATGCGCGTACTCTGTCTTATTTTCTTGTTATGTGCTTTTGTGTCATTTTGCCTCTAATCACGGCTTTCCAGTAAACGATATCGAGAGCCGAGCAAAGAGTAATGGGAGCAGAACTCCGCCATAGGACCCTTCTGATGGTTACGGTGCTCTAAATTTAATCACCCTGCCATAAAAACACGTGTTAGCGGTCCTTTAATGCAAAGTGCGTTATCATTACTACACATTCCGCGGGACAGGCATATCTCTTTCAGATTCATACGGTGCATTACGCCTTAACAAATCAATATCAATGCCCCGTCCCCCCTTTCACTCCCATATGTCATTAAATCCGGAGGAGTCAGCCAAATGATCCGACACACTGAGGCAACATGTCATTCCCTTTGATTCAAAAGTATCTCGGTATAAAAAATGACCTTACAGCCGACGTCTGGTGGGTACGGGGTGGTGGAGGTGGGGGGAGATGACAGATGGAAATATCAATAAGTGAGCCCAGAATGTTTAGAGAGAGCTAATGCATGCAGTTAGGTGAGCTCGCTTCATCAATCACACTGTAGTCACTGGTCTACTTCCTCCTCGAGTCCTTAGAGCACAGTCCCGATCAGACCTCCCTGAACTCTTCCACCGCCGCTACATCAACAACTGATCTCATATCAGCTCTAAATGAGCTGTATTGCCTCCCTTTCACAGTGGGATATTTTCATCATGTCTACAATCCAGTTAGAACCCCAAAAGCTTTTATAGCCTAATACCAAAAAGAACCTATTTAGGTTTACAAATAACTTTTTCTTTTACTCTTTTCTCCTAAGCAAGAAAAATCACACAGGAGATATAGTCATTTTAGGACACTATGCAGCAGCTGATGTAGTAGGAAAATTGTGGAATTATGGTAAAGCAATGTAATAAACTTCTGATGTACTTTGTTTTGTTAAATATGTCCTTGATTGCTTCTAAAATTCCTAATTAAAATAAATTGTGATGTGTGCCTTTGGTGGAAAAACCTGTGCTAAGTTTCTTTTTTTCCCATCTGGAGGAATGTATGTGTGCAGAAATCTATCTCTGGATTCTTCAGCCGCTATCATCCCCACGGGACTTCAATTAATCAGAGCAAACCACTCTTGTTTGGCGTGTTTAGAAGGAGGGTGACTCTCTGGGTGAACTTTCTTGGCGGTGCGGTCAAAGAAGGGTTTGAAGTACCGTGATTTACAGCAACGTCTGGCCAACAGAGAGCCTCTGATCCAGATTTCAGAACTTCCTTTAGCAAATGTTTGCATGTAGAAGAGTCTGTATTCCAGGCCCATAGCAGGAAGCATCTTTAATGGAAGAGGTTAAAACCAAGCAAACAGATCAGATACAGTACGACAGAATCCATGATTTATCATGGTATTTATAGGCTCCTGGCTGGTACAAAGTCATTTACAAAGTTTTTATAAATGAAATATCTATGGATTGTGTTACACCAACCACCAAAAGCTGGGGTTGAGTAAAATTGGACAGCCCAACTATCTGGAAATAGAGAGAAATTAGATAATGTTTTTCCTCTACAGAACATCATACACTCTAAGCCAAGTGATTCATTATATTTTGCACCAGATTTTGCCACAGAGCAGATGCTACAGCTTGCCAAGCTTTGCCAGGTCAAACAGAAATTATGAGTTTGTGAAGGTTTTGTGAATTTGGCCCATGTTTAAAAGTTGTTGTTGTTTTTTTTTTTTCCTGAACCTTTAGTTGAGCTGCAGCCAAAGCTAATATGTGCGTTTATTCTGTAATTAACCAATGACCTGGCCATAATAGTTTAAGGCAAACAGAGCCAGCTAATAACCTGGCACAAGCCTCACACACTTCAGGGGTAATTTTGCCTCAAACGCATCACCACCTCAGGCATGCCGCAGGGCTATGTGCTGGGCCCGCATGAGTTTTGATTATGATGGCAGGTTAGTTCTGGTGTCATGGGTTTAGCAGCACATTTCGTACCATGTTTATACCAAACAGGGGAAGAGGGCAGGCGTTTAGCATGTTAGTGTGTTTGTGTGCATGTGTTTGAGAATGGTCCTTTGTGCCGACGGTTCTGGGTCTGGCACCCATTTCCACATGCTCAGCTTGGGCTTGGTCTGCGGACCACTTCTCCCCATGTGGAACATGTTTATTGTTCTTTGTGTCAGGCAGACGCCGAGACCTCCATGGCCCCCTCCTCCCTCCACAACTCCCCGCAATCTCCCCTGTTATTCCAACTCTGCTTGAGCAATTTTTCTATCACAGCATTTATGCAAACGTTATCCCAGCTGACGTTCAGCCAGGACTAAAAAATGCTGTCAAGGGGGGGTTGGTTCAGAAAACCAAAAAAAGAAGAAGAATAGAACAGAAGACCCAGGGGACAAAACACATGTGCCCTGTGTGAGAGGAAAAGTAATAGTTGTTTTGTGCTCCTTCTTTAACCCTTCTTTAACACAAATGTCTAGTTACACATTCAGGTGAGCAGGTTTGTGTGTAATTTTTCAGGTTCTGTGTGCATTTTGGGAAGATCCATGTACGCATTCACCACCTCTTGATGCGGCATCCTTATTTATTCTGGACCGCTGTTAGATAAAAGCACCCGTCCTCGCTGCGACACTACGCCCCTCTGTTTAATTACATTTTTATGCCTCGGCCTGCTTTGTAAGACCTTTCAGCCACTAAAAGATGGTGGGAGAAAATAGAAGTGACCAGTGCAGTCCAGCAAATGAAAGGACAGCAAACAAATCTGTGTTCTATCATCAAAAGCGTGCTCAGAGAGCAGCTGCGCTGGGATGCTGTCTGTCATTGTACCGTGGTTCTAATGGGCTACTAATGGAGGATGTTTACATACACGGTGGCTTCACTACCTCATTTTAGCTACCTTGCGTTTATGCATATTAATTTTTTTTACGCAAATTTTCTATTGGGCTTTTTCCCTGTAATCAACCCTAACAGGACTGGAGCAATGGAAAATTATAGAAACTGGGGGTGGGGGAAGTGACCCAAGATGGATTAAAGTCACCTGTGGATATGTCATTTATTTGTTATTTGTTATTTATTCACATTTCATTTTTTTGCACCTTGAATAACAATGATCACATAACCCATGATAACAATACAAATCTAATTTTGTTCATTTTAATTCAAGTGCATTTTCAAAATATGCCTAATATTCAAAAATACTAACAAAATCACACATACACAAAAATACAAACTATTTATTATTTATACAGGATTTCTTTTTTTATGTATTTTTCAATACTAAAACTTCAGATTTAATTCAGATTTTGAATCCCAGTGTGGTCTCAGACACTTTCACGCCACTGTATTTCCATTTTGTTTTGTTTTTTTCCCTTTAAATGATCTTTTCTCTAACTTTACGATAAATACTATTATTAGAAACTGAGGATGTCTGCCATTTATTTTAAATATGCGGGTTTGGATCTCTTCGTCACCGTGAGCTCTGACGGCGAGTGTAATGAGGCTTCTGGGATTTAATGGCTCAGCTAAAAAACTTCTCTCTTCTACCTGCAGATGCCTGTTGAGAGCCACTCTGCATCCAGTCTTTATCCCTCACCGTCTCCCCCAAAAAGCACACACTGCCTAAACCAATACACACCTTCAACAACACACACAATGCTTAAAACAACACAAAACCACCCACGACACACACACACACACACTATCTCACCCAAAATACAAGAAACTATTTATTTCCTTCTAAATCCCATAAAATAACAATCTATCTGGAAGGTTATGGAAAGGAAAAAGTAGCTAACATGTTTGTGGCGAGTAACAGCATAGCCATAGTAACCATAGTTTTATGGGTGGTTATGGCAGACAAGAGAGATTAACAAGGATTTCACAGGCACACACTCCTAGAAAACAAGAGGAAACCGAAAACGCACCTTAATCACACAATACCAGCACACTTCATCCTAATCTTTTAAAATGATTATTATTACAAACCCAATCCCTATGAGATATTTGCTTACTGTATATAAAAGGTTATGTATATACACAAACATATCTCACTGTATACAGTAATTAAACACATAACATATACATAGAATTTTAACATATAAAATAACAATAAAATATAGTAGATAATCTCAGCTGTGTGTAAAAATAAAAAGTGTGGGGCCATGATTCAGTCAAACATCTCTGGGGTTATCGGCTGTCTAATCAGCCTGCCTAGCTTCTGACTTTGCCTACTTATTTGAGCAATCATAATTTTGATGGACAGCGCCGGCTCTCCTGATTAATCACATACTTGTTTTTGTTCACAAAAAACAAATTACATTTACAAAATAAATAAAACAAACACATTTTCCACAGAAATATTATTCAGCAATTGCTTTTAACATTGTTAATAATAAGAAAGATTTCTTTAGCAGCAAATCAGCCCATTAGAATAATTATCAGCATGATTTCTGAAAGATCATGCAACACTATTTCATATACAATTGTATAATTGTAATAGCATTTAATTATTGTTTTAGCAGTATTTGTGAAGAATTAGCTGCCTAATCTCTTAAGCATAAGATACTTCTTTCTATATATTCTGAAAACATTGATAACACAGTGCAACATTAACCCTTTTTACTGTACCTCAGCCATATGTAATCACTTTCAGGTTGTGTGAAGTGTGTATTTCATGGCATGGTACCAGATTACTGCGATTAAAGGGAATGAAATCCACTCTCTGTGCGTGTTGCGTCCTCTAGGGGGCTGCTGGGACCCGCGCTGTGTGATTGTGAGCGCTTTTCTTCACAGTGTGATAACATGCTGCTTTTCTCATCATGGGGTGAGTAAACACCTGTCTTAGAAAATACGGCATCGCAAACAAACAAACAAGACGCTCGTGCGCTGACGTGTGTACACATGCATGTAAAACTAAACCCGCATACAAGCCTGTAAACGTCTTTCTCGTCTCACACACACACACACTAATGCCCTCCACCTAATTGTCACTCCCATAACAAACACACAAAAGAGCTGCTCTCGGGTTTCTGCCTCTCGGCGTAAAAGGGACTGGGTTTGTCAGAGGGCATCAAACAGAAAATGATGGTAATGCCATGCACTCTAAAGCTAAGTGTATCACCCGTCCCACTCTCCCTGACCTGCCCTCTTTGTCTTTTTTAACACCATTAGCAAAGTGCAGTGTAATAGCGTTATAAGCCCGCCCTGGTCCGGAGGAGAAGGATTGGGTGACGGACTCTCATCCACTCGGCCGCTCTCATCTTGTCCGGCCTCTTTTAAAAGGGCTTGATGTATTCTTTTCTTTCTCGCCATGAGTACCGCCATTTCCTCAGCGCCGTCCCACTCTGTCAAACATCTTGCGCTGGATTCTTCCCCTTAAAAGCACTAACCACTGTTCTTTAAACCACTCTGTGCTTTTCTTGAGGTTTTTAAAAAGATCCTCAACCTGATGCGCTAACCCAGAATGAACCTGTGGCTAACTATTTTCAGTGAGAAAAGGGCATAGAGTGTAATATGCGGCTTCTTTGCTCCCCCCCCCTTAAAAACCTCTCTATTCCAAATTAATTGTGTATTCTGACATTACATTATATATATTTTGCAAGGCTTACATTTTCTGCTCTTTCTGTTGCATGTGACGTCTAAGCTCAGGATAGCTGCTGGTGATTAGCATGTTAGCGTCATTGTGGCAAAACTGTCCTTCAGCTGTAGAGTACACAGTCATACAGCATTTACTTCTCAGGTGATTGAGATGAGACTGAGATGAGCCATTGAGATGAACAGAAAAGATAATGGTTAGCTTTCATTAGGTATTATAGATCTCTTTGACCCAAACATTTTCAATGATTCACAGGTGGTATTCTAGTTTTACTGATAACCTAAAAAAAATTGTCTTAACGATAACTGTAAATTAAACTGTACATTTATATTAGTGATGGGGAACCAAAAACATTATGTACTGAGTACATAAAACATTTGATTAATTGCAAGAGAGAGACAAACTGTGAAAAACAATACAGTAATTTATACAAATAAAGTAAAAGGCTGTTAATTGGTTAACTGTAAGCTTAAAACAACTGTGTAATGCACAAAAAGTAGAAGTACATTCCTAGAAGTCCCTGCATGACACCACACATTAAATTAAGATGCCGTTTTATAAAATTATTTAGTTTCTACTAGTGCTATCAAATGATTAACTGTGATTGATTGCAACCCCAAAAAAGTTTCCTTTACATAATTTACGTGTGTATACTGTGAATAACTATAATGTCTATATAAATACAAACATTTATATTTAATAAAAATATGTTATGTTTATAAATTAAACATAGCTATAAATAGCTATAAATAAAATTAAATATAAACATATTTCCAAAATATATACTGTATGTGTGTGTGTATATGCACGCATTATGTAAACCAAACACTTTGATTTTGGATGCAATTAATAGAGATTAATCATTTGACAGCACTAGATTCTACTTTTGTTATCCGTTTTTTTTTTTTTGCTTCATTTTCCTTTATTTACTTAATGTTATTGCATCATTTTAGTTTAAATTTCTGAGGTTTTGGTAGTTCTGATATATATATATATATATATATATATATACACTCTCAGAAATAAAGGTACTAAAGCTGTCACTGGGGCGGTACCTTATCAAAAGGTACATGTTTATACCTAAAGGGTCCATTTTGGCACCTTTAAGGTACATATTTCAGTGTACCTTTTGAAAAGCTATCACCCCATTGAAAGCTTTGGTACCTTTATTTCTGAGAGTGTATTAACTTTGTCACTTCTATCATTTATACTTATATATTAAATATACAGTTATAAGTGTGCCAAGCCTTTAAGCAAAGAAGCCACATATTACACTCTATGGCCTTTTCTCACTGGAAGTAGTTACAGTTTTTTTCCCCTGTAAATTTAACAGAGGGCTTTTAAACATACAGAGGAAATAATGGTCTGGAGACTCCGGATGCACGCGAGCATGGCGAGCTGGGAGGTGCAGAGAAATCCACCCAAAACATTCTGGCAACATTCTTTCATACCGAATACAGAGGGATAATTTCTAAGATAACCATCAGAACTTGCCGAGTCATCAAGACCCGTGTGTTTTCCCCCTCACTTTAACCTGCGGCAGGTAGGCTACGCCCCCCCAAAAACCCGACGGCCGAGAATGTTCGGGAGTGCGCGTGATGGGACAGCTCCCGAGCTCAGGTGGAGGTCCGCCAGCTCCGCCCGCAACCTGAGCCTTGTAATGACAAGGGCCGAGACAAAGCAGGCACTGTACTCACCATCCTGCTCCCAGGCAAGACTCCCAGATGTGAGATAAAAGATACAAGCACAGAGACAAAGTTATCTGCGGCCTGCATCGGCCAGCGGGGAAACGGGAAACCCAAGCCTATTGAGGCGACTGGATCAGTGTGTCTGAAACGCCCACAGGAGTAGAAGACGGTGGCAGTGTGGTGCAGCCCCCTGGGCGGAGAGGGCCAAAACACAAGTAACCCAAGCCACAACTACCGCCCATTTCCCAGGATCCCCTTCCTCCGCACCCCCACCGCCATCCCAACAGGGTCTGCTTAGGTTTTCTTTCCCAAACACTCTTCTGCAGCGATGACATGACAGACTTGGCTAGGAGATATGTCTGTTGTCACCAGACTCGTCCTCTTCTTCTTGCCCTTTCATGTAGTAGTCATGCATTAGCTGTGTTTTTCTTTGTGAAAGGTGACAGAGTGAGAATGGATCCCCGTGGATTCCCCTCGGTTTCTGTTTCAGTCAGATCACAGGGCGCAACCTTTTCATGAAAAGTAATGAAGCGAGATCAGAGGTCTATCACGTCAGAAAAAAAAAAGAAAATGGAAAATGCATAGAAAGAATATGTAAACTATCTAAAAAATCATCCTAATGCTTCTATTTGAGCCAGGGAAAATAGGGCCTCTCTCTTTCAAGGGCTATTTTATATTTCTTACAGAGCGTTGAGGCAGCCAACGCCGATGAAAAGGGCGAGTGCTTAGCCGACAGAGGTAATGCATTTTTCATGACCTTGTACATGACACGTCTACATTTACATTTATGTTCTTAGCAGATGCTTTCTTATGAAACTGGCTTACAATAAAGTGCACAAATCATGTTAATGGCTATTCCTGGGATCGGATGAGAACGCCTGCTGCATGCAGAGCTACACCTCACAGCAAAAATGGAACATAATACAACATAATAATTTCAAATTACTATGATTACAAACAATATCGTATTACTGCTAAAATAACGGCTGAGATATTTTACGCATGGGTCAATGGCATATAAATGTTTCCATGAAAAAAAGGGGGGGTTGCTATTTTAAAATTCACATGCCAAGTGCTTAGAACTGTGCTCTTTGTATTCATGCATCATGCGGTTTCGAAATACTTTCAAACCTTTTTTAAAAAAACTGAAATTTCTTGATTAAAAGTAACTTAAGTAATATGTTCCAAATGATTTTTTACACCTCAAAATACATATGAGCGCACAAAGTGTTTGAATATTCAATTTCAAGGTAAATAGTGATTTTTTAAAACATATTATTAATTTATACGTCACATCATGTTACATTTTACCACCTAATTTAACTTTGCCCTTTTATAAAAATGTCAAATTAAAATGTGTGTTTGTGTGTGTATATATATATATATATATATAAATTTTTTTTATATATGTATTTTTCCTCAGAGAAATATTCAAATATGATCATAGAGGTGGTGTATTTAAGTCATTGTATGAATATTGATTTATTTATACACAGGAGCTGATATTCAGGATGCTCAGATGCTAAATAAAATGAGCATTTTTAAACAGTACTCTGTTTAATATCTGTTGTAAATAAATACTGAAGATGTGTCTTTAGAATTCGTTGGAACGCAGCAGTGGAATAAATTTTACATTTATCCACAGTTTGTTCCACCAGTGAGAACCAAGTATGGTGGTTTTGGACCAGCTTAAGGAGGATCTCTTCATATGGAGGGAAAGAAGGATTAGAAACCTAAAGTGTCTGGTATAGTGAGGATGGATTTATGAAAGACTGAAAGTACAGTATAGCTGGCCTGGCAACTAGAAATAGTTTTGACCAGGAAGAACATCTTGAACATCTTTCTACCAAATATTGGCAGCCAGCATAGACACATGAGGAGCAGCACAAGAAAACCCCCAGAGATTAAAAACAAACCCCAGCAGCAGTGTTTAAGATGATTCTGGAGTAGTGTTGTAATGCAACAGGGTGCAATTGATTCCAAGACGGCATTGTTGATTTTAACAAGTTAGAGGGTTTTTATCAGTTATGTGGTGAGCATATTCCATCACCTGCTCATTGACGTTTGTGGTTCCTGGTTCGACACCAGTAGGGTTACAGGGCTGATGTGAAGCCAAATTTTCCAGTCCAGACCACCAAAAGTGGGAAAAGAGTGCCAGAAAATGTGTTAAAGAGTTAGTTTCCTCAAAAATGAAAATACTGTCATTTATTCACACTCAAGTTGCTGTATGAGTTTCTCAATTTCTGTTTTGAAGGATGTGGGTAACCAAACAGTTTCGGCTCCCTATTGATTTTCATACTATACTATGGAATATAATGGGGACCAAGAACTTTTGGTTATCCATGCACTTCAATGTAAATGATGGGATAATTTCCATTTTTGGTTAAACTATGTCTTTAAGACCTTTCCTGTTAGCAGAACGCTACTATCAAGCACCTCTACATGCATGCTCTGACCTCTCTTGTTTGCCGGTGTAATACTGCTCTCTAAAGGGTTTGGAATCAAAGGTGTACCAGGATCAAAGTGAAACTCTCTGGCCATTTTGAGCAGGCGGTATAGTGAAATGACACTCACAGAGTAGGTGAGGGTGAATGTTACCAATTCACAGTCTACAGGGATAAGCATTGATAACGAAAACGATTATTTAAATGATTCTAATTAAGGAATCCTGTTATTGAAAATACAATGAGGAAACTAATACTAATAATGCTTTATCAATAATGTATGAATGTTTCTGTAAAAGAAGTATTTAAAAGGATGATGATTATTTCAAACAACCACATCATAGTTGGTTTGACACCAATGGAGGTCCCAATTTATATTAAGTGGCCGTAATACCTGTGTACTTACATAGTAACTGTGTATGTAGTGTGTAACCACAGTGTAAGTAGTACGTGCAGCTGTAATATTTATCTAACTGCATACATTTAACAAACCTCAGAATGGTGTGTGTAAGTAAAAATGTGTAGGTACTTGTGTAACAGGACATATATAACTACCTTTCAAAGTAACAATATGTACAGTATAAGACTAATTGTAACAATTTGATCCAAAGGGTGGAGATTTAGGGTGGAAATGGGATCCGGGGGGTGGAAACAGGTAGGTTTAGTGATATGTGAAGTGGAAGAAGTTGAACCTAAAGTTGGTGTAATACCAGTGTACTTACATGCTAACTCCTTAGGGAGTGTAATATTCTGGACACCAACCACAATTTATATGTAAAGCCTAACTTACTGGTTGCTGCTGTGTAACATCAGAGTTTAACATTCAGTGGTTTGTTACATATGTGTAGTTATTAGAGAGGCAGATATTACGTACCAATGTGTACTTACACTGTGGTTACATACTAGGTATACATCTAGTTACTATGTGAGTGCGCAGAAATTGGGGACACTTAATATAAAGTGAGAGCAAAACATACGTCAAGACTTAGGAATAATTAATATTTTGGAATTAAGAATTATCCATCCCTTTAAAAACGGTTTTCAATAGATATTTGCAGGATTTCTTTTTCATGGACACTCATATGTAATTGACCTATCCATTAACTGTGAACTGCATTAATAGCATTCCACATTACATTACCTTTAAGTACATTTCATCTAAAATCAAACCTTTTCACCCTTCCTAACTCCTCAGGGCTCGATATGCAGCAGCTGTCAGCTGTTATTGGTTAAGCTGAGGGTTGGATGTCAGGGAAATAAACACAGCCAGATCAGCTCCAGTGTAACAGACTACAGCTCAGTGCCACATGCTACATGAAACCCAACCACGAAGTCGCACAATGTCTACATCTAGTCCAACCTTTCTGAACTCCTCCTGAACCCTTCTGGGCGGAGCACCAACATGCTACAACAATGCGCTCCATAGCTTGAACATGATACCACATGATACTGATGCTGACACACCTTTGGCATGCCGACAGCTATTGTTTATGAGAACAAAAATTTGTGTTTAGAAAAAAAAAAAGGAAGAACTTAGATATGTGCTGATGGTGGAAGCCTAAAGCTAAACACAAGCTGGGGAAGTGGGGACAAATGTCCAAGCTGGGGGAACTGTATCCATCAGCGAGCCAGACGGCAACCAGGCTGATGGATCGATGGGGGCCGTGACCTCCAGCTCCACAGCCTGTGAAGCCGGTTGAGAGAGTGACGATCGAGATTTACCCATCGATTTGGGCTGACAGAAGTAAGGAGCACATGGAAGAATTAAAGGAAGGAAGCGAATCACTGTTAGTCCAGTCTCCTTTGTGAATTTCAGCTTCTGTGTAATCATAGTAAGGTGATCCCAATGGCGTTCCCGAGGTCTGGGGTCAGGACACCAAGGAACATCATTTCCCTGCTGCGTGGTTATTAGGGAGCAGTTATAACTCCCAGAGCTCCACCATCTTCCAGCGGCATCAACAACAGACAACAAATTAACGAGGGCTAAGGTCCTTCTGCCGCTTGACAGCAAGACTCGAATGAAATCGTTTATCCAACCTAGGGGTGTGCTTGAATTTGTCTACATCCCAAAGGGAAGTGCTAATCACAGTCAGTGAGAAGCGTCGTCCTTCTCAAGCAGAGGGTCACCCCACACTGCTGCATTTAACACCGTCGCCATTCTGTGTGAATAACACGCTGTCAAAAAATGGCAGTTCTTTTTGCATGAAGCTCAGTGATCTCTCAGGCTGGCCCTTGTTTGGCTGGAACCCTGTAATCGTAAAAGGTTGGGACTGGCTGTCCGCAACACAGAGCTGCAGCGGGACTGAAATGTGCGCTAATTGAGCCAACAGCATCCAAACCCTCCATCTGTCCATTTTCTCATCTCTAAGGAAACGTCATTCTGAGCTCACTGCAAGCTGCTCTTGGCCATGAAAATACCCGCTAATAATGGAGAGGTACAACAGTCCATCAACACAAAGAAACTCAACGCTGTGCTTGTTGAACACGGCTGACAAATACCGACATGTTTTTTTAATTGCATCCACTAAAAATCAACTTAACACAATTATTTTTAAGAATCCCCACCTCTTAAGGCTCTGTTTATTTTGGAGCAATGACAAAAAATAGTGTCCATTATGAATAAAAGAAAAATTAAAATTCAAAATAAAAAAATCAAATTCATAGTTACTATTACGTTAGTATTTATGTTGTATTACAAACTTTACATCTTATTTTAATCATGGTTTATCATGGTTTTTGTGGTCACACTAGAATAAATAAACCTGAATTAATATTGACTTGCCATAAACAGTCAAATTATCAGATATTTTAAGAGACCCTAACCCTAACCTTGACCCACAGTCCTTTTTATGATGCATATGTCCCACATTACTTTTTTTTCAAAAATGTTAAATATTAATAGACATTTGTACTGTTTTTTTCAATAAATAAATATAATAAAACATTATGCCAAGTATTAATATTTAGAAATATTGATTAAAAAATATCCCTATTCAAGATTTTTCCTATTTAAGTTGTTCAAGTATATTTAAAATATTAATAGATATAGACAAAATATGAGCATTGTGTCAATACATATGCTTTTTGGCTTGATGTGCAACAGCATGATCCATTGCACAAAAACTCTGAGCAGTGAACTGGAAAGGGAAATCCCAGAGAACTGGGCAACATCATGCTCTATCCAGGTTCACACCTCTTTCCGGCATCCTGCAAAACCGTGTCTTTGACTCTCAGCGGTCATTAAGCCAACTGTAGGGCTAATTGAGCATGGTGTTGTGTGTCATCAGTGCATGGAGAGAGCCTGCTGCCCACCGTGTGCTTTCCAAGAATATGTCTCAATCTGCCCACTACAACGAGACAATTTTAGCACCACAACAAATACCAGTGCAGTGTGAAAACATATCTTTAGAACAGCAGTTCCAGCATAAATGAGCAGAAACTGTGCTCTTATGATCTCTTCTCTTTTAAGCAAGAAGGTACCTGAAATCTGATTTAGCAACCAATCCAGGCTGATTGGAAAAAGATGTCTGTAGCAACATTTCAGCAAGACTATATTGCTCTGCACTTTCCTTTTTCTTTTTCACAAAACAGATAAACATCAACTGTCCGGTAAGTGTTCTAAAAGTTCTATTGCATTTGAAAAAAGCACAAAAAAACTCTACCCTAAACCTAATTGAGTGTTAACAGAAGCAAACATGAGTAACACTGCCATTTTGCCTTGCTTCTACAAGTCTTTGAGCTCTTTTATTGTGACTTGTACCTGAACGTAATAAGTGTGTTTGACATCTAAATGTTTATCATAATAATAAAAGCTGGTTAGTGTTGGTGTTGAACCGTGATTGAAATGATTCATTTCAGTTGGAAATTGTGATTTATTGCATTAGGAGGCCAAAATAAAAAAAGTTAATCATAACATGTACTACAGTAAAAGCGATAAGTAAATGACTAATTTTCATGTTTGGGTGATCTATCCTTTTAAAGGGTCACAAAACCCTTGAGTTGTTTACAGATATATACATGTTGTACATTGCTTGAAACAGTAATATGTGTCACTAAAAATGTTACAAAGTGGAAATTGGTCATTTTTGCGCTTTTTGGGACCATTTCGTGCATCCGGTTTTAAAAGAGACGTAGATGCAGGTTTTTTTAGCGCTCATTCGCTGCGTGGCTTGTACAGTACCTATGTACGTCATCGGCTTGACTGCCCTACTAATGCATTATTAATGAGCAGTGTAACATTATACATGACAAAGAACTCGTCTAATCCAATCACCGTGCTTTGCATGAGCAAGCATTGGAAATTAGCACTTGTGTCACTTGTGTCACTTGTTTACGTTGGCCGACTTGCTGTTTCTAAAACTGAAAATGGGTCATGTTTGTGCCTTTCTTCATTGTAACATAGTTACATAGTAACATGTAACATAGTTAACATTGTAACATGTATTGGCATAGATTTGCCGCCATAGCAGTGGACCTGCACTGTCATCATTTTGATCAAAGTGTGAAGATTCTGGTGGGGAGAAGTCCTCCACTTCCACGCTGCTCTAAGAACCGCTCTAGCTTCTGCTCTCGGTGTCGCTGTTAAACCTTGCCAACGTGTGCGTGTTTACATTTACAGCTAGATTTATTCACTTATTGTCACTCCCCCTTTAATGCAGTCTCCGCCTTGTCTCCACACTCTACCCCCACCCCTTACCCCCAGTGAGCAACGCCCCTTTTCAGAAAGTTTTTCAAACCAGAGGTATGAAAAAGCACTTCTGAAACAGGGGGGTGTTGTGACCCTTTAAGAATGCAAAGGAGATTTAAAAGTGCTATTACTTTCTAGGCAACTGTTTGAAAGTGTCTGAACTATTAAACCACAGATAGAGACTAAACATATGGTGTCTAAAAGATCTCTAGTCATAAGTTTGCTCTGTGTCTGGCACACACGCACACACACACACACATGCCACAAAGGCTGTTCTGGTGGGTACGCAGCAACTAAATATGCCCTCACGCAGGAAGACACTCATTTCTGAAACAAGGACGCCTTTTTCTTTCCCTGCATGAATCACGACCCCTCAGAAGGATCAGGAAATAGGTATCTGCTCAGGGGAAACGGCAGAACCCTAATATTATCTCTCACATTATTCCCCACAGTCAGACAATGAGGGAGGAAACGGAGGGAAGGAGAAAGCGGATAAAACATTATTTCGCGGACTCTTTAGCATTGAGAAAATCAGTTTGAGGTGAGGGGAGGTCCGATCACACCATGCTACGCCACTCAAGGACAAACACCTGCCGCCACAGGGCCCATTAAACCCCTCTGTCTACGGTTTTATTGGAGGGCGCTGAGAGAGGCCATGACATGAGCATCTAATGATGAATCAGTGCTGTTCTCAAACAGGTACAGTTGGGGGGTTTCTGACCTCAGCAATGCCTTTCAGCAGTTCCCTGTTTGTAGATGTGTTGCGCAGGTGCAGGAAATCATGACGTGGCTCAACCCTTCATGATAAGGTTTCTGCTGAGCAAATATTTAGCATTATTCACAAAATGGCCACAGTGAACCGCTGGAAAACAGCACAGCTCATGTGGTTAATGCTTGTGTCTCAATCTTATAATTTTTTTAAAGAATTGTTTGGGTTTGAGTTCCCTAAAAATAATTTAGCGTATGAGTGAACTGTCAAAATGATTTCAAATGAATCACTAACAGTTTCAGGACTTCGTATGTTTGAATAATCAGAATAATTCCTTCATAAATCTGATGTGATCGCTGCTTCTGATTCTAAACAACTGACAGAAAACACATGAAATGAAAAATCACCAAGGAAGATGATAATACACATTATCAGAGTCTTGTGACATTAAATATTATAGTGTGAACAAATCAAATGTTATAGTGTGAACAACTTTTCAGTAAATTAAAAACAGGATTCCCAAACACATGACTTTTATAAAATTAGTTATTAGTTATTTTTAGTGAAGCAAAAACAACAACAACAATGTATCAGGATATCGCGATTAAGAAATGTCTTTTATGAAAAAGCAATTTTTTGCAAATCAAAAGCATAAAAATTAAAAATTACAGTACAAATTTATCTTATAAATCAGTTATGTTAGTGAATCGGAAACATACAGTACAGCAAAACCAGTTTAGCTCGATTACAGTACAAAAAAATCTTATGAATCAGTTTTTAGCGAATTGGCCTACGAATTGGTTCTTTTTAATCAAATGCATACTGTACAAAAAGTGTTCTTTTTAAAGATTTGAACAGAAATCATTTAAAGATATTAGAACTGGAATGGTTTAAAAAAATCCACATTGAAATTTTTGCATTCATGAGCTCAAGTCAAATATGTAAGTTTTTCATGAATGAGAATTTAATACGATTCATCCAGATGTGGTGACAGCATACAGACGCTGGAAAGGTAATGAGGCAGGGATGAAAGCAGCAGAAAGACCGATTACAGATAAGCATTGTATTGATTTTTTATTGACCAAATAAAGTTATGGAGGTGGTGCAGGGCAGGCTGGCTAGATTATGAAATTAGCCCCAGCTGTCAAGGATGGATGTGACTGGGGGATGGAGGATGGATGTGACTGGGGACTGCTTAAGTTCTGGATCTATTGCAAAAAGGTCAAAAGACCTGTAAAAGTGTCATCTCTATTTTATAATAACAAGGCTCTGATGAAGGAGGCAATAACCACTTCTGACCTTTGACCTCCATTCTTACTTATAAAGTGGGGGGATATAACAGCTTTGAGCAAGTGCATAAAACAAGCCACTCCAGTAGGAGGTAAAGATGTAAGTCAAAGGGATCACACATGGTCACCAGTTTGCTTTGTCAATTAATCTTTCAGTTGACATGATTTTTTTCGATAAACAGTTTAAACTGAGACTGAACATATTGTTCTTGTATCAGAATGAATCGTTTTGAGATTATTGAGACTATTATGAATTATTTACCCTCATGCCATTCCAAACCTGAAATTTGTATTATTATTACTATTTATTTATTTTTCGAAATAACAGATTATTCTAAACAAATAGTACACCCATAGCAATTTTCCTGTTTGTTCCTAAGGTCAAATGAAGCGAGCGTCACATGACATCTCATTACGACATCAGTCCTTCTCCTGCCGCTATCCACTCTCTCCCATTTCCTGCTAGTTACACATGCCCCTCTCTCTTTCTTTCTTCGTCTCTTGAGGATACATCTTTTTTCCAGCACTGCCCTCCTCTATTTGCATCTTCTCCTTCAAAACCCTATCTCTTGTCCTCTCTCTCTCTTTTTCTCTCATCAGTATCCGGAGGGAAAGAGCAGAAGTCTTTGATCTGGTCTTGCTTTTTTCAGAGGTTGAGGAGTCCTGAAATGGGAAGTGCTCTCCAATTAGCTCGGGTTAAATATTTCAGAGGCTACACAGCTATTTTTTTTTCGTCTTCCCCCCACCTCCCCCAGATATAGAGAGGTTCCTATTAGATGCTACATAGTATTCAACCTGTATTCAGCCTGGAACGCAAACCTCCTCGCATTTCTGCTTTAGGCTCCATGAAAAATACACTGCATTTGAGGGGAAAAACAATCAGGCTTTGAAAAAGGAAAAGGCATAGGGTTAAAGAAACCAGTTTTTTAGTGTGACCATTTCAGTCCTGGATGCATAGCTTCCAAAGCTGCACGTCTAGCTATGTTATGATTGCTAATCTAGTTTTGTAGCATAAAAACCATTCAAAAAGCAAACGGAGCTATAAAAACATGACATGGAAATCCTGAGTTATTCAAAGAGACAACAGCCTGGCTGGATACATTATATTCGTGTCCAACTAGATTACCAAGCGAGTGTTGTGACGAGGAACTTTGAGACACGAAACGAAAACATTTCCACATTTGATGCTCAGCTCATGAGCCGCAGCTGGAGCCAAACGCCTTTGACCTTCCTGTCAGTTATGGACAAAAACCTGATGAGATGCAGGTCAAAAGTCAGAGAGGTCAGAGCGGGCTAGCCTCTCCACACAGTTCAGCCCTCGCCACCCATCTGACTGGGATTTGTGATGACAAAGTGCCAATCACTTATTGAAGATGCCTATTTTGTCCCGCTTTAAAACACAAGAAATCTATTAAAACATGCAGCCGGAATTAAATAAGATATTCTAAATGTTGTAAATGGCCACAAGCCCGTAAGCAGAATGTAATGAAACTCCATCTGTGGTTTTTCTGCATCTACAATAAACGCTCTTGGCGCTCGAGTCCCCGATGAGATGTGCGTTAATACCACGCCATTCACACATTTTCTCCGCTCACCTCCCGCCCGACGCATTACACGCAGAACCATCACATCATTCCAGCGCGAAACCACCACGCAATAAAATACAATATGCATGAAGCCAAATAAAGAGTGATTTTCTTCTTAGGTGCCTCTGCACTTCCTAATGAAATCCTGGGGAATTACGGATTAGCACCACAACTGAATTATTAAATTTTCACAAACTGTTGCTCACTTATTAATTTTTTTAATAATTCCATTTGAAGTGTGTTAATGAGGTTGGTGAGCCTTGGCCTTTTTTTTTCCCAGGCGGAATAGAAAAGGAAGGTGAAAATAATGTAATACCAAATTAGCCAATAAATGGAGAAGAGAGAATGTGACTGCAGGGAGATTGGCCTGTGTTTAAATTCAGAGGGGAAAAATACTTAAAAAAAAAACATATTCAAATATGCGCAGATTCAAATTCATAAAGCAATTCAAATATACACTGCATTCTCAGCACCGCAACAATTATATAAATATTTATTAATTTATATGATTGATATTGATATTTTACTTGTGTACTACGTATCTGGGCTAATTCTGTATTATATATATATATATATATATAATTAGATTTATTTGTTTGTTTGTATATATTCTTTTCTTTTACTTTTATTTAGCAATAGCAATTTATAAACGGAAGACGTTTGGGACAACCAGAACCCTTCCTAGAGCTGTCCGTCTGGCCAAACTGAGCTATCGGAAGAGAAGAGCCTTGGTGAGAGAGGTAAAGAAGAACCCAAAGATCACTGTGGCTGAGCTCCAGAGATGCAGATGGTAGAAAGTTGTAGAAAGTTAACCATCACTGCAGCCCTCCACCAGTCGGGGCTTTATGGCAGAGTGGACCAACCTCTCCTGAGGTTTATTTATAAGAAATTAGATAAGGTGAGAAATAAGATTCTTTTGTCTGATGAGACCAAGATAGAACTTTTTGGCCTTAATTCTAAGAGGTATGTGTGGAGAAAACAAGGCACTGCTCACTGCTCACCTGTCCAATACAGTCCCAACAGTGAAGCATGGTGGTGGCAGCATCATGCTGTGGGGTGTTTTTCAGCTGTAGGGACAGGACGACTGGTTGCACTCGAAGGAAAGATGAATGCGGCCAAGTACAGGGATATCCTTGACCAAAACCTTCTCCAGAGTGCTCAGGACCTCAGACTGGGCCAAAGGTTTACCTTCCAACAAGACAATGACCCTAAGCACACAGCTAAAATAAGCAGGAGCAGGAGCAGGATATTTGGAAATTGAGCAGGAGAGACCTAAAAATGGCTGTCCACCAACGTTTACCATCCAACCTGACAGAACTGGAGAGGATCTGCAAGGAGGAATGGCAGAGGATCCCCAAATCCAGGTGTAAAAAACTTGTTGCATCTTTCCCAAAAAGACTCATTGCTGTATTCGATCAAAAGGGTGCTTCTACTAAATACTGAGCAAAGGGTCTGAATACTTAGGACCATGTGATCTTTCAGTGACCGTTCAGACCTTTCAAAAATGTCAACGATTCTGTTTTTCTGTCAATATGGGGTGCTGTGTGTACATTAATGAGGGAAAAAAAGAACAAATGATTTTAGCAAAAAGCTGCAATAAAACAAAGAGTAAAGATTTAAGGGGGTCTAAATACTTTCCGTACCCACTGTACATTGTTATGTATATGCTTTATGTTTAATGGCTATAAAAATAATTGCTATTTACAGATATACATCAAAAGTTTGTTGGACACTTAGGCGCAATAAGCATTATCATAAAGCTATTTTCAGCAAAAAGGTCCAACAATGAGAGCGAGAGAGAGAGAGAGAGAGAGAGTGCTCCCAATCCTTCAGTAATAAACAGATCAGAAAATGAAGTAAAGTGATTTATCAATATGAGAGAGAGGGAGAGGGATTTCTAAAGGAGTGAATCAGGGGGCGGCCGCAGAGTGCAGCAATGCTGACCAATTGAGCAGGTTTGATCCTGTTCAAGTACTGCTCTTGGTTAATGGCTGTATTGATTGGTCTCAGCGCTGCTCTAATGAGTTGCTGTTTCTGAAGGAGCCGTTGGCCTGAATTGAGTAGCCATTCCACTTATCTGATGTAAAGCTCCACCCAAACCTTGTATTCACATCAGAAGCCAGTGTAAATAACTGGCACACTCAGACCTATACACATTCTTGAGTGACTTTAAAAACACTTACAAAGCAAACAAGTATACATGGCCCACACAATAGTTATTTGCTTTTTTTTTTTTATTAATTAATAATTCTTTTATGTTTAATTCATTGCAATTTTTATTTTATGAATACTGTTTTGTCTTTAATAAATTATATTAATATATTTAAGTAGCATAAATATACACAATGGATACAGTAAGTTAAAGTCAGTTTTTAATAATTATTCGTTTTGCATTCTTTTTTTTCCGTTTCATTTATTATTGTTTCATCTGTAATTAAAAAAGAAACTCTTAGTATTCAAATTAATATACCATTACTAACACAGATTTTGGGTTAGATCATTTGTAATAATGATCAATTATTGTGCTAATTATTACTAATTTATTTCATTATGATTTTAGTAATACTTTTCCAACTTGAATTAATGATATGAGTGTATTTAAGCAGCAAAAGTATAAATATATGCAATACATACACTGGGTTACATAGTAATTAATAATGATTAATTATTAAATTATTAATTAATATTATTATTTATTTTAATTCAATATTATTTAGTGCTATCAAGTTATTAATCTAGATTAGATTAATAGCTTGTTAGATTAATAAAATGTACATGTTTGTTTACATGTCTATATAATGTCATAATATATAATGTCTGTGTGTATTTAAATATACATAATAAATAAACAGTACACATTAAAAAATATTATGTAACCAAAAACTATTTTGGATACAATTAATCATGATTAGTCATTTGACAGCATTAATAATAATATATCAATATTTCTTCATCTTGAATAATAAATTGTGAATATATATATATAAAACCAGCATAAGCATACATTTTGGTTTCAATAGAAAGGTGTTTTGTTATTAACTGGTGCATTATTTTTAGAGCTTCGAACAAATCAAATATATATTCATAAATAACATTTTTCTTGGAAAAGCGCACACTAGGTTTGCGAACAAAACATATGTTGCTGCATGTGTACAAACATATAAAAAACACATTAAATATGTAATACTACAGCACTTGCTGTCATTAATCACAGGGCTGATGAAAAGTGCTGTCCTGTGCAGAAAATAATGTTGTTGTTTATTGTAGCTAAGTGCACAGAAAGTCTAAAAGGGAGAGATCATGATGAAACACACTTAATGCAAATATGCAGTGACTCAATGTGGCAGCTAGATTTAGTCTGCAATTCTCCTAAAGCCATCCATCCAGTCAAATATGAACGCCTACTACCAACAGTACAGCGACTCAACGACCTCCAGTGATCTAACTGCTGTCAGTGTGAACGCCCTTTAATGTCTCTTTTCTAAAACAGGGATTTTGGAATGCAAATTCCTGCCAAAAAATCCACATACAACCATGCTGAGCACCACCCACCCAAAAAAAACATCAGAAAATCTCAAAAGCAAAAACAAGAATCTTTCCGAATTATATCTAACATGGCAACGGCTCGCCTGACAAATAAACAGCTCTGTGGCTCTGGAGCAGGTTTAAACACTCCCAAAGCTACTAATACGTTCCAGCTCTGGCTGTTTATTGGTAGTGAGAATGAAGACTTTTTAACGACGTGCCACATCAGCGATCGCAAGCAAACGGCCCGCTCTTCTGGAGGTTCCTGGAAATCAGAGGATCCTGTCTGTGGCACAGCATATGACAGTAACGCTTGGGAGGAGCCATTACAACTGGACTGGATATATACACAAGCATATGTACAGTTTAATAGCCTTAATTAGAAAAGGAGGCAACTAATGCTGCAAATCCTCAAACACCCCTCTTAAATTACGCGGTACACGAAGTGATCTGCTCCTAATAATCACTGCTGTCTTTTTAAGCCAAATACAAATTTAAACACTCAAGAATCTCCCTTTAAGCATGAACAGGAGGCTCAGGAGCGTTGTAACACAGGCTGGGTTGTAATACCTCCAGTTTAACCAAATGAATAAATAAAATACGGTAAAATGTTACACAACCATCCAAATGAGGTGACTTGTATAGAATATTTATAACATTAGAAATATTCAGGCCAATGACAAAGAGTCTGCACAACAAAATAAAAATCTTTGTAAAATGTAGTTTAAAAGACATATGCCAATTTTATTTATTTATTTTTTGAAAAATTATTAATTCAGACTTTTTTTAAAGCAAGAGCTTTTATTTAATGACTTAAATGACTAAAAATGTCATGTGGTGTAACCATTAAAACAAAACGTAATAAGATATCTTATGAATAAAAAATAGTCTTTTTATACTTTTTATAAGTAATTATTTTTATACAATTATTAGTGTTCATTAATTTAACTGATTAAACATTTTGATTTTAAAACCTGACCCTCTTTGCCTTGTTATAAAAAAAAAAGTAGTTTTAGTAAGAATTTAAGTATTTTATACTTGTAATACTACCACTTCAGCACAATCATATATACTTCAGTTTACATTTAGTTGGACATCGGGACTACTATCACACAGTTAGTGTTATTAGACTTTAGCCATATGTTTATAAGCAACCGAAAAAAAGCACACGTCAGTTTAGTATTGTAAGTATAGTATACTAAAAATACAATCTTAGGGTATTTTTATTAAGCACACAAGTAGTACATAAATATGTAAAATGTATTTTTAGTATACCTAGCATGACATTTTTCACTAGGGTAGTCTTCTGTAAAGAGATAAACGTGAGTAAACTAAGTGACCTGAAGTGCTCGAGTCGCTCTGTCAATCCTTATTTCAGTCTGACATGCTAACGTTTGTCCAGCCGGCACTGACAGCTGGCAGATAAAATGAAATGTACATCGGGAGATGGGCGAGCGACTCAGGGGTCAATCTTCTCAGAGGCACAGCGGATGGAGAAGCGCCGGGGCTAATTTCTTTATCGGCTCTGAGAGGCTTTACATGCGTTTGCGAGGTGAAAAGTAATGTGGGTGTGAGGCTGTGAGTGAAGGGGTCCATTACGTCCCGCATTGTCCATCAGCGGCAGCTCGTTTCCACACGCACGCGGCCGAGCGTTCGCCTAATAGCATCTCCTGTGGAATTAACGTGGATCAATGTGCCCCGCGTGTCCAGTTTCACTCGGAAGATGCTCTCTTGTGGCAGACGGTCAGCAGTTTATCACTTCAATTAGCTTTTGCGCACAGAAGCACTCGGTCGAGACGGCTTTGGGCCTCACCAAGTCCAGCGCCACCGCAAGGCCTGCTAAATAGTTTCTCTCCCACCTGCGGCACTGAGCCACATCTCCAATCACATTTCCGCCACCTACCAACTGAATTAAAGCATTAGGCTTTCACTATTGCTTCAAATCGGGAGATTAAAAATGGCCAGGAATTTGAGAAATCGCCAGCAGGATGGACTTTAATGGTTTTGGATGATGGATTGGTTCCGCTAGCGGCCGAGGGATCTCCGTTTCACGTAAACAGATTATTTCATTAAGGCCTTTAATTGGTAATAGATTGTATTGATCACAGTTTTTGTGTTTCGGCCAGAGTGGCTGACGACTTTCCTGCTTTCCTTATTGGTTGGAGTTGTCAGGATGACACCGTGAGGAGCTTTTTACCTGCATCAGATGATTGGTTCAGCCTTCACATCTCATTTGACTAATGTGACACACCAGCCTGTCAGGCACTGTGCACTCTCACTCTTCTGGAGAGCTGCCAAGCATTTCTTCCACATTTGCAATTCAAGACTGTCAAGAAATTAAATTCGTCCTGTTCCTCGGCGTGAAGAGGGATGTGGGAGTATTCAGTGCCATCATCGCTTTGCGAGGGTTTTTCCAGATTTCATTTCACTTGTCTGTCAGTGAAAGACTCAGAGAATGTTGCACGTGAGCATTTTCTGCAGTTAGCGCTTCATCATGGATGGAGTAACTTTGTTAAAACGTTAGAAATGATAAAAGACTTTGGAATTTGTGAAGATGCTCTGAAGATACTACTGAAGATAATGTGGTTTTTGGTGATTTCCAGGGAACAGATATCTGCGTTCATTGTTTTGGATGCTAAGCGGTTACATAAGCCAAAAGAGCCCATGTCCTCTCCATGACATCATTTCCTGCTTTTTCTTTCTTTCTCTTTCTTTCTGCTTTTTGTTGGACCACATGGCTTTGTTTTCCAGACAAACAAAAACAAACAAACAAAAACATGTCTATATGTATGTGTATATATATATATTTTAAATATTTTAAATAATATAACATAAAGTAATTTTTGGATAAATTTTTTTTATTTAGATTTTATTTAGTAAGGATGCATGCAACTAATCAAAAGTGCCATTATGAAGTTTCAAATAATTAAAGAAAATAACACAAATCTTTTATAGTTTTCACAAAAAATATTAAGCAGCACAACTGTTTTCTGAATTTGCAATAATATGAAAGTCTTCTTAAGCAACAATTTAGCATATTAGATTGAGTAAGCTTTGAATAATGTATCACAGGAATTATATGAATTGTATTAAAAATACAAACTATATAAATAGAATGCATATACAATATATAAAATATACAAAACATCACTGACTTTCAGAATTAAAAAAGGAGTTGTATGATATTATATCAAACTAGTATGATTTCCTGTTCAAGAACTTACATTTTTTAAAGAATGTATGCCTCATTGTATGCCTCAAAAGTTAATTCATAGAATGCGTACATACAAGTCATTGTATATATAGTATAAAGTGCATTTTAGCGCATTTGTGAATAAATATCCATCATCATGTCATTTTTTCCATTAGCTATAGCTATGCTGCTGTAGTCTAAGCAAGCAGTGCTAAAAGTAAACTGATATGTAGGCAAACTAAAAAATGTTAAACACTGTACAAAGCAAATTAATTAATCAAGAATATGATGTAAACGCGTTATTGGTTAGTCATCTTAGAAGGTCTATCTGTATGGAAGACAAGCTTTCAAGGTTGCTTTTCCTCCCTTCTCTCTTTCTACAAGTGATCATGTATTCCTGGGCAGGATCTCCTCTAGTGTCTGAGTGCCAGTGGCTAAATGTGGATCAAACATAGACATCTATCGAGGTCTCTACCTGCGGCACCCGCCAACTGCCACTGTCACAGGCCACCGAGAACACCCGCTACACCTCGTCAAGAAATTTAAAAATAAATCCATTCATTTCCACATCAAAGCCAGCACTCTCGTCTGTCCTCACTAGCAGAGCTTGGCAGGTTGAACTTGCCTCTTGGCAAGGTACTGAGGGTTAATTTTTCCAGTAGGCCTTCACTCAAGGACAGGTAAACTCTGCTCTTGTTTGTTTGAAAGATTATTTTGGCTTGAGGTTTTTAGACGTATGATGGGACTTTGTAAATAGAGTTTCCTGATCTTTCAAACTTAATTAGGAGTGTTTCACAAGGAAATTATCACTAATAATACTGCATATAATTATGGCTAAGGATCTGAACAAACTGGTAGACCCAGATATTAAGCTTTGGATTGCAACTTATCCCACACTTTTTGTGCCTCAGAAAATGTTCTTAACGTCAAAGCACACTTTCTGTTTAGGAAATGTGTTTATATTTGGGAATATATATATATATATATATATATATATAAGGGAAATATATATACTGTACTGTAAATACTGTATGTGTGTGTTTATTCATACATATATATATATATAGACAGACAAAGAGACAGACTTAATTGTCTGTCTATGTTTGTCTCTGGCTTTCTGGCGTCTGATTTATATCCAAGTAGGATTTGTCAAGCCAGTTTTGTGATTTTCTCAGATTTTCAGTGAATTTAGTCCATTTCTATATTCAAATGCAAACTGCAATTCGACATCCTGCGATACCTCAATTCAAATGCCCAAACCACAACCCTGACACCCAGATCACCAGGAGCACCACTGAAGCATCACTGCAACTTTTGCACATGCAAGCACCATCCACATTTTCAGAAAATGTTGCAATTCCATTCTCTGAACGTCTGCTCCTCATTGTTAACATTGGTACTGACAACCTGCTGTGCTGAAAACCCAAATCTGGACAGCAGTGATCATGTATTAATTCCCAAGGCCTCTTGGGTTGTTGATCCCTGAGGCACTAGACTGCCACGATCCATCATATCAAACTCACTGACGGCCTGCTCCGACCCATAGCACCCAACAGCAAAAGGCTAAAGGTTAGCATGTAGCTAACATACACAAACGCATATCTGTCACGCAGCAGACAAAACATTTATCCATGTCAGTAGCAAGGCTTGTGTAAACAGTTGCCGCGGACTTTGCCGAGGTTAAAAGTGTGTATGTGGAAATGTGTCCCACAAAGCGGGCCCTCCTCCATGTGGCAGCAAGGACTGTGCCTAGCCATGTGCAGAGAGGCGCTGATGGCAGAATGGGGAGGTGCATCCGTGACGGACGTGCCCTCTGCGTGTGATGGACTGTCAGCGGGAAGGTGAGTCGGTCGGGAGGATGGACCCTACCAGTTGAGACTGACTGATGTGGCGGGGGGTGACGAAGCGTTGGTGGCTGCCAGCTTTGGTGGGTATCAAGGCAGGTAGGAGGGTGGCCACATTCGACAGTCCTGAGCTTCAACTGCCTATCAAGGCAAAGCAGGTGTACATGTCACAATGGCTGACTGAGATTGGCCAACGATCCCAGCGTGTGCATGTGGGAAGGAAAGGAAGTCTGTCAGAACGCAGCGTGGCTCACTCACCCTCTCTCCAGCTGTCACCTCAAATCTGGATCTGTCATACCTGTTTACAGACTTGACACCTTATTACTGGGCAGCAATCGAAGCCCAAGGGTCCAGCTCCGTTGGTTTAAAATCGTTCATCCTCATTCATCTCTGATTTATTGACTAAACATTCACACTGATACTCTGCTACATCCACTCAAACGTCGAGCTGCGGAGTAAAAAAAAGAGGCACAGGATGCTTTCTGCTTTTTGTTCGCAAATAAAGGTTCCAAAACATTTGTTTTTTTCCACAGAGAAGCAAACAATTAATAGTATTTTTTGTGCAATGATGCCTTTTATAACCCAAAAACATTTTAGTAATAAGTTCTCAAATTAACCATATTTTAATCATCTAAGAAACCTTTTTTCATTCTAAAGATCCTTAAATGATCCATAAACCTATTTTAATAGACTGCTATCATACTTCCTGTATGGACTTCCTGTTTGGAAGTCTATTTTCATACAATAGAAGTCATTGCCAACCATACCGTTTTGTTACGTTTTTGTCACATTCTTTAAAATGTCTTCTTTTACGTTTTACAACGAAACACTGTTAGAAATTATTATCAGGTTTGGAATCATAAGCAGATTAAAGTAAATAAAGACTTGATGACTTTCAAAAAAATTTGATGACTTTCAAAAAAAAAACTCATATTTGGGTGAACTATACCTTTAAGACTGAATGAACAGAATCAATGCTTTGATACACATTGACTACTTATTATAAGATACTGGAGATGACAATCCAAATCTCCATGTTGCTAACCTAACAACATTCTCACTGCCAACTACATACAACATATAAATAAATATTCTTAATACATGTTATTTTGCACGATTGCCTTGTTAAAGAGTCTAAAGGTTCTTAAAATAAGATGCATTTGCTGTGTACGATATAAAGAGTTCTGTACTGATATGAGGAATTCCACACTATAAGTCCTTTGCACAATCTGACATGTGCTTAATATTGAACTGGAAATTAGGTACTGGGCATCCGGCCAGAGGAGAACTGGCCTCAACTAAGCCTGGTTCTCCAAAGGTTTTTTTTTTTTCTCCATTCTCTCATGAATGGGGTTTTGGTCCCTTGCCGCTGTCGCCTCTGGCTCGCTTAGCAGGGGACACCTGATTTCTAGTGATTATCGTCGTTTTAATTATTTTGATTTTGATTACGTTTTTGATTACGAGTTTAATCTCGTCATTATACATTACCATCACTCTATTCTCCTATTTGATAATGTTCAGTGCTTTGCTACAATCTGTACTGTTACAAGTGCTATATAAATAAAAGTGATTGATTGATTGATCAATCAAACAAATTAGACAAAATACAAAAGTGTAAAAATATGGGTAAAATTTTAATTGAATTACTTTTGAGAACATTTCTTTGACCTACTGAAAATATATTTAATCTCCCAGCTCATCCGCCATTTTTTTATTTTTATTTTTTTTGGACAGTGCTCATCATAATGCATTCTGGGATTTTCCTCTCCACAAAGCATGCGTGTGGTGCTGCCAAAACAAGTTATCTCGGAAGGTAGCATTTGCGTCGAGCGCACATCTACGATGCTGTCTAAATAGACAGCAAGGCACTGTAATGGAACTAATGTGCATAACGGCAACGTCATTATCATTAGATTTAAATATTTATGAGCAGATGTGGCGAACAACATCAAGCTTTACACTTCTGATTTAGATTTTTAATCTAATATGCTACTAAAGCCTGCAGGTGAGTGTGTCGAGACATTCGGGGAGAGAGACTCTAGAGTGTTTGTGGACAAAACGTGTGAGCCCCTGACAGGAAGCACCTTGCGGGCAGATTTGACTGACAGTACAGGTCACCCTACGTCTGGATCAATCAGAGTTGCTGAGGAGAGAGGGAGGCGTGGGACTCAAGGGGAGAAAGTGGGGTGCTTTGCTCCCCAATCTGAGGGTCTGTCTGTCGGAGCGCTGGCCCTGGACGAGGCCGATGCCTGCTGCTCGTCAGCTCGTGGGCAACACATGGTGGAGTCAGCAGCCATTAATGCCAGTCAGCTCGCATTAGCAACCTCTCTCGCCTTAGACAGATGCAAATATGGGACGCTGAGATAATGCCACATGCTGAGTCCAAAATTAACATTTTGCCACACCTACAAATGATGGGTGGATGAATTTCAGTTATATTTTTTTACTGGCAATGACTAGTATTTTTATTAAAATATATTCTTGTTCTTATGAGACAGGGATTATTTTAGTTGTTTTCCTTCTGCATATTAATGCCAAACTGTGAGGAGTGTGCAACTTTCAGCATCATTTTTTAGCTAGTCTCCGTAACTCGGTGAAACTGCACCTGTCACAAAAATGTTAAGAAGACCTGTCGTGATTTAGCTCTACGTTTATTTTTTTTATTGGCTAAATGTGAGAATATTTCACATATATGTCACCACAAGGAGTTCTGGTGGAATCAACTTCAGGCACTGAGGTAAGATTTAGAAGACGTGCAAGCTAGGTCACATGGTTTGTGCGTCACCAATTTGAATTGCTCACATATTCAGCCATTGTCAGACTATCATACTTGCAATTTAGGCCATGTTTAGGTTATGTTGTAGTTAACATCTATTGATGCCAAATACAAATTTTACTTGTATTTAGTGTTTAGTATAGTATTATTTTAATTTTAGTAAAAAAAAATTGTTGTTTCTCTATACAGTTTAAACAGTTATTTATTTCTTTTTTTCATTTTCCATTATTTATATTAGGGGTGGGCATAGATATTTTTTTTAAATCTAGATTAATCAAAATTAAAATAACTCATTTGAATTCTGCCAAAGGCATTCAGAATATGTGTGCTACCTAAATAATGACTAAAAGTAAAGCCCTATTCAG
>JAUMHI010000052.1:14982512-15001070 GCA_032359435.1 Enteromius unitaeniatus
GAACTAAAGTAACCACACATTAACATGGTTTTGCTGTACTAGCCATTTAGCTTCACCATGGTATTTGTGATTATACTTATAGTAATCAATCTGAATGACTATAGCAGCACCCATACAGAGCGTGTGATCTCTGTGACGCCCAGATGAACAAAACAGACCCTCTGTAATAAACACAGAGGTGTTAGTCCCATCCCAAATGGTACATGAAGATCATGGACAACAGGTGATAATAATCGAAGCTCACACATACAGTAGCTTAGGAAACTAGTCCTGTCTGAATAGGGCTATAGTGCAATTCGGCTAGGTATACAGCCGTGCTAAACTATCAAGGTAAAACTCATCATAGCTTGCGTAGTATATACCCAGCTTTGTGAATAGATTAACGCAAGATAAGAGTCTTGCGTTAACGCAGCACGTTAATGCCGATAACGGCCCACCACTAATTTATAGCTATTTTAGGACTGAGGAATGAGAAAACGAGAATCTAGCAACTAGCCGAAATAAAATAAGTTTAATATTATATTTGTACACTTAGGTTTTAGTCCTTAGGAAACTAAAACATATAAAAACATTTCAAACAAATAAATAATCATAGGCCGCTATCCATGAGCATTACCAAGCATGGAAGAGCCAGGATAAATAAAAAAAACTGTGTTTGTCTGAAAGAAGAAAGTCATGTACACCTAGGATGGCTTGGGGGTGAGTAAAATATGCCGTAATGTTCATTTAGAGTGAACAAATGCATGCTAACCAACTAAAATTATGAATGGTTGATTCTGTCTCTGATCTCTGACTTATATCGCAACATTGTGTGTGAATTACATACATACAATTCTTTTTTTTTTTTCTGTTTGAGGACAGAGACACAACAAAGCCAAAACAGGGCATCAAAAGAGGCAAATCTTTACCAATCCTTGAGAAGCTGTCAGTCTTAAGCACATCTAAAGAGACTCTTCCTTCAAAAGCCAATCACGTGACTCCACTGATTCAACGGGGAACATTGTGCTAACCAGTATGAATATTAAAAAAACCAAATAAACCAGTTCACGAAACACACAGCGCCAACTGCTTTCCTGTAAAGGGCTGAAAGACATGGCGAATGAGCGATAAAACAACAAAATCCAAAACCCTGCGAGGGACGTCCTCACCCTGACATGTTTTGGACAAGATCAGGGACAAGGAGGGGGGTCTCCCCTGCATTTCTTGTTCATCAATTTCCATTTCATTAAAAAGGCTTATGAAAATACGCTCTAATCTTCCAAGAACACACAAAAAGCTCTGAGGTTCACAGCCCCGTTTTTGTCTTTAAGCAGATGGGGAGGGGAGGGAGGCTTTTTGTCAAGTTTCTAAAGAGCCCTGAAGCCCTCGTGCGCAGTAATGGATGCTGTTCCACAGGTATTAAGCATCAAAAATAATTTCATAAAATCCTACCGACAGCTTTCAAGCAAAGCCTGTTTTGGGTAATAAGACGGGATGAGTTCTACTTTTAATATCAGCTTGTCTCTGATGCCTCAGAGCCCTGCCGTCAGACTCACACCGCTCACCCGTGGCCAATTAGTGGAACATCAGGTGTCCACGGAGGCCCCGTCCCCGTCCGGGTTCGGTTTCCTCTGGAGTAGCACGTGAGGTCTCAACACGGCTCAGGCCGGCTGTTCAAACATCTCTGCTCACTCCCCACAATGCACCGCAGGACCATCACCCCGTACACTAGTGATGTTACCCAGGGGTCTCATAAAGAGAGATGTTTGAGAAAGAAAGGATCCCAGTTGGAAACGACGTTCTGCCACTTCTCTGAAAGTCACAGTGACAATAACCCAAATGGATACATTACGATAATTAGAGACGTCTCATCTCTAGTGTCTCTGGAGGCGGCACGAGTGTGCGTTTGCTGTAGGTTGTTGTTGTGCTTCGAGGGGCGTGGGTGTATTTAAATGAAACTACAAAAACCAAATCAAATCAATCTGCATGGTTCACGATATATGTACAAAAATAACATGCACTCCAATTAAAGTCAATATCAAATGGCCGTAATGGAGGGTAATTTCGGTTAGAGACAGAATGCAAGGGGGCCCAGAATAATGAACCAAACGTAAACAGCTAAAATTACCTGAGCAACAATTTGGCCACCCAGCCTCAAACCGCTGCTCTATGATGACTCGTGCAGATACACTGCGGTGGAAAATAAATAGTACATTTTCCCATTATTGTAATATGTTTACATGGAGTAAACATTAGAAGATAACAATGAGTACAATGTTAACCACCGCTGGTCATGATGTAATGAAAAGATGCGCACTCAGGGCAAAAGCACGCTGGCCAGAAATCTGCTGTCCTTTACTTCTAAAACAAAAGTAAATAGGCCTATCAAACATATTTGTGTCATGGATTACAGAATATAAACTAACTGTGCTTTATAACCATCCCAAATGGACAGGGAATTTTAACACAAAATGTATCTGTTTTAGTACATAAAATATTATATTACAATATTGACACATTTTTTTTACTCTATATGGATTAATCACAGCGGAGGTAAACACGGCACAAGTCAGCGAACCTGGTTAATAAGTCTGCATGTTCTGTGTCTATGTCTGAATGAGTAGCATAATTTCATTTGATACACAAACTCATTTTCTTTAATTTATTTAAGAAAATCCACTATAAAACACACTGGAAGTAAAAAATCTCAACATGTTTGGGCTAACCTGAAGAAATCGTGACAGAAATCTATTACTATTGTAAACTAAAACGTACGCCATAAAGTAATAATATTTTTTACTTTTTAAGGAAAATAATACAACTTAGCTTTTTCCAAGTCATTTGTTTTGCAGCATCGTATTTGATCCAAAAAAATAAAAAATGTAAATAATAATGCAAATAACTGTTATATTTTCAATCTAGTAAATAGCTAAGTTTTTATTAATTAAACTTGTATTTAATTATAATATACAGAATTAACGAAAAAATATAATGGATTTTCGTTTTAAGTACTAAGTAATGTAAGTAAACGACATTAAATGACTATATGGTTAAGGTTATGATCAGGGTTTGTCTATGGGTTACTTGCATGTAATAATTAAAAAGTAATTGTTATTACAATAGTAGGTACAGTTGGCTTTCAACAAGTACACCTTAAAATACAGCATTATCGTGAACTGTGCTTTAAAGTAATGGAAATTATTCTTGAAGCCCACATATGCAAGGCCTGGGTGCCTCTGGTTCTGTGAGCTCAAACAGCATTTGATTATCAGGCTGAGAGTTTGCAGGCATGTTTCACACAACAGAACGGCGATCGTCCTGTAATCTGTGCTGTGTCCCTGTGCCACCTGTATCTGCACACACTTCATCCTTCCCTTGCTGGAACTCATTCCAACAGGACACACATGGGATGTGGGACACTGGCACTCAGACAGCAATATGCTGCCCTGTTCTCCATCCATCCAGTCTGTTGATATATTAGTCACAATACTGTTGATAAAGCCTTCTCTGTTCTGTTCCGTTAGATTCTGCTCTGCTTGATTTCTAACATGATCTGTTTAGTTCAATTCAAGACCAATCTTTTATATTCTATTTGTTTTCTTCTTGCCTTATCTGTTCTTTGCATTCTGTTAAATTAAGTCCTATTTTATTAAAATTAACTCTATTGCATTTTTTTTAAATCCAATTTTGTTTTAGTCTATTCTCCTTTGTTAAACTACTGTTCTGTTTTTCAGCCATGACCAATTTGATTTATGTTTTATTCTGGACTAATCTACTGTATTCTATTTCATTCAGTTCTGTTTTGGACTAGGCAATTATGTTCTATTCCATTCCAGACTGAGTTATCTGCTTCATCCTACTGTAGTATATTTGTTTTATTCTGTTAGATGGTGTTTTCAATTTCTATTCTGTGTTGTGTTTTCTTTTAGCCTTATATGTTCCATTATATTCAATTCTAACTGATCTGTTATATTAAGTTCTACTAGAATAAATCTCTATTCTATTCTGTTCAATTCTATTCTATTGCAAAACTATGTTACATTTAAAGTTCAGTTCTGTTCCAGAACATTTTACATTCTAATATGTTCTATTCTGTTCCATTATGTTCTACTTTAGACTGAAATGTTCCATAATTTTTTTTTATTTCCAGTTTCATACAGCTAAACTATATATTATACTGTTCTTCTGAGTTGAGTTCCGTTCCATTAAATTCAACTATTATATTCTTATTCTGTTCTAGACTATTCTTATGCAGTCTATTTTTCACTTCTGTTATTTCTATTTCACCCTGGACTTATCTATTATACTTATATTCTATTCAGTTGTGTTTTAAACTGTTCCTTTCCCATTCTATACTATTTTATTTTATTCTACTGTAAATAACTACTCTACAATGTTCAGTACTGTTTATTCTGTTTTTCATCTTCTTGACTGATCAATTCTATGAAGTTCTGATTGATTTTCACCTATTCAGTTAACTCAGCTTCTGTTCTGTTTTCTTGCATGTTAAGTCAATAACATATCAGCTTCTCATCACTGGCAAAATCGGTATCAGAGAGATAAATTCTGAATTTGAATGTACGTTCACATCACCGTCACACACTGTTCGTCCTAAATAATTGGTAAGACCTACTGGGGTAGTGAATATTTATGCTATTCAAATCCCCATTCACAGAAAGCTCACGTCTACATGTGCAGTTGCATTGCATCTATAATTGTATCGTACAAAGCACGCTTATATCGTTTATTTACTAACAGAGCTCTGTACACCGGCACGTATCTCATCTACAGGACATGGTAAGAATTCCACACAGGAACTTCTCCTGGACTGGTTCCCTGAGACAAAATTAGGCCACTGTGTTTGCCTGATCCACGTTCTTCTCTGTACAAGAGGACAGAGACGAAAACATGAAGAAAAAAATCTTGGAGCCCAGGGCAATCATGGAAGAGTAAAACACATTCAGCCATCCCATACACACACACACACATACACTTCATGAGGATGACAGGCTCCTTTGCTCAATTCTGTTTGTGAGTTCTCTCTCGCCGCATTTCTCCACGAGCAGCAGATGAAAGAGCAGGATGCTCCAGTGTGAGCCTCCCACGGGCCCCTGAAAACGTCAATACACTCTCCTGCAACACATCTGAAGCAAGATACACACACATACACGCTTACACACACAAACAACGGGGAGAGATCTCCAGCAGCCACATACCACAAACATGAGACATTTTCATACGCTTTTTTATATCAATAAACAACTGATCCTGACAAGTATGAAATTCCAAGTGTGTGTGTGTGTGTGGGGTGGGGGGGGGGGTATTCTTGGTTAATTCACTTCAGATTTTTTTTTTCTTTTCTTTTTGATACATGGGAGCATGTGTGCCAAGAGAATCAAAACAGCCATCTGTTAACACAGGGTGACTGTAACAACACAAATCCAGGGAAATGAAGGGTTAACGTTCAAAATAAATGCCTTTGTTCATACTTACTTTTACTATCTTTCAGAGTCACACAGTGTTCCAGATACTAAAAAAGAAGTACTGAACATTTAAAGCACTACAATATTATAATTTGGTAAAAAAATATGGAGTCCCCAACATGTAGGGACTAAGTAACAATACTAATAACATGTAATGGTAATAATTCAATTAATTCATAAATTCATTTTGAGTTATTTATTAATATAACTGTCATTATATACATGAATTGTATATTAATAATACTTATTATTATTATTTGTTTATTTTTTACAAAATTATTCAATTCAAGACTACAAGTCTTGGACGTGTGGGATGTATTTTTATTTTTTTAATTATCTTTTTTTTTTTGGTATTCAATAATTATATTTATATTTTTACATAACATAATAGTTATTCTCTGTTCTGCTTATAAAAGGAAACATTATTTTGAGCCACAAGGACTAGAGCCAAGACCTAACAAAGATTTTCTTCTTCTTCTTTTTGCAATTATTTGCAGTCTAAAGTGTCGATAGTGAGGTATCAAAGGCAAGTATTGTACCAAAGCCAAAATGTTGGTCTTGCTCCAACCCAACTGTCTATTGGCTCTAGATTTGATGGTAGAGTCTCTGTCTGCGTTGACGTTTAAACTCTGAAGCTCAGGGTTGCTAATGCAGAGCATGGCAGATCTAGTGATCTGGTACTACTGGGGTAATGAGCTTGGCTAATGAGACGACGCTGTCTACTTGGCCCTCTCTGAAGAGAACTCCCATCTGCCCGCTGGAGACTCGGGCTCCCACAGCCCTTGTATCTGGCGTTTCCTCAAGTGGATGGTGACACATAGCCTCCTGCCATCTGCCCTGTGTGCCACGATCTCCCTTATCCACACCTTCACACCAGTGTTTGTGTCTGAATGTGCGCATGCTTTCTTCATGTGCATGTTATTAAAGCCAAGTGCATGCCACAAGACAAAAGCTTGTCATCCCCCTTACATTAAAAACTTACAAAGCAAAGCCCTGCATATTATTCATTACATGCAGCCCAGTTAACCAGGAGCAGTGGCAATCTACAGTGGTACATTACTTCTGCTATACATTGTTTTATAAAAAAGGCTCAGTTCGACACTGGATTTTTGAACATTGTTTGATACTGAAAGACTGAGTGGTCTCATCTATAAAAGATTCCAGTTATGAAATTGAATCAACACATCAAATGTGTTTTGTTGGTAATCAGCATTCAAGTGCTCATCACTCTCTAGCTCCGCCCACAGCACGCCTCCAGGAGCTTGGCTGTTTTTGAAGAGAATTGTAAAGCTGTATCTTTCCTTTATAAATATGTTAGAGTGTAAAATATAAAGGATACAGTACTACTCTAAAGGAATAGCTATCTAATTTGCATAATTCCAAACTTTATCAAACTGGTTACTAAAACAATTTAGCGAGTTAAAATAAACAACACTAGTTATGGACTGCTTTAATTACAAGATACTTTCATGATTGTGTAGATCATGTAGCTACATAATGCAATGACAAAGAGAGTTCATGATAAATAAAAAATATAGAGGCTATAATTTAGACAATTCATAACTGAAGTGACGAGACAAGAAACATTTTTTTACATATAGAATACAGAATTAAGAATGCATGTGTGCATGTTTTAAAATATTATTGGGAAAAAGTCCAAACTGATTACAATAAATTGTAATAAACTCATAGACACAATTCATTCTTAGGGAGTCATGGCATTTGTATATATGGCATTACATGACAGTTGACACCACATGACACTATAATCTGAACTTACCTTGTCATACCATTTGGATGCTGGTTGTACCACATGACTTCTAAAAATCTAAAAGAAATGATAAGACAATCTGACAGTTCTTTTTGGACCCCATTGCTCCAAAGGAAGCCTCCCAATTGCAGGTTTTGGCCATGGCTGCACCCAAGGCTGCATGTGTAATTACGTTTATCTAGAAGATTCTATCCACAGGACCCAGGTTCTCGCTCAAGGCCACTGTGACATTCAGGTCTTTCATTGTAAAAACAAGTGGATCTTATCTGATTTTGAAGGACTCAAGATGGCAAGCGAGAGAATATCTAAAATATATTACCTGCTGCTGAAAGAGGCTTTTCTTTACATGAATCAAGCCTTAGTGTTGCACTGGAGACCTTTTGAAGGAAGGACCGCCAGGCTGACCCTAGCAGCCTCTGTGATTTACAAGCTTCCAGTGGACAAGAGCTCCTTCAGGGGTCCCGAGAGGGCTAAGACCTACCTTTTGTGTGCCCGACAATTAATTATCCCACTGCTAATAATGCGCTCTCACCTACTGGGAAAGGGCCCAGGGTGGGCAGTGGGGCCTGAAAGAGGTCAGCAACATTTCAGACACCAAACAGGTGTCATGGCAACTTCCCTAAACCCTAAATTTTAAAAAAGAAAAAAAAACCTGCCACCTCTAAGCTAAACAAGAACCTGGTTCAAAATTAGTTATGAATTCCACTTGAATTACGCAAACTGACACTGACTCAGCATGCTGTTTCCTTTGTCATCAGGGAATGTGTGGCCAAAAATATTATAGAGATAAATATTTCCATGATATTTACAGTATTCATTCACCAATAATGTGGAATTAAATGCTCACTACATGTTTGTTAGATCTTGTGAATGAATGCAAAGGTAATTTTTTTTGTTTACAGCTACCTGTTCATTTAGGTTTTTCTTCGAATTGTGCCTTTTCCTTTTTTATGAATTCTGTGTTTGACTTGATACAAATGTATAATTAAAAATGGTGTCTAATGAAATAACAAATAAAGCTTTAACAATTTAATCAATATTTTAAAATGCAATCAAATATAAAAATAAAACATAACATTGCATTTTTTATTTTGGAGCATTTGAAATAAGGAGCTTCACAACAGAACTGTGTAAATGAAAGCATGGAACAAAATCTTGGTTGTCTGATATTCCTTAAAGATCACTTCAATTTCTTCAAGTTTTGTCATGAAGTTTCAGTGTGTTTCAGGGACTGTAAGAGCAACTCTGGAAATGACGTTTGTGTTTTTATGTCTCATATATTTAGATGTAGATTCTGAAAACACTTTAAGCATCATGTGTGTTTGGGTTTGTGCAGCTCAGTCTCACGGCAATGAGTACATATTTTAAGAGGTGGCTGATTCGTACAAATTTGTACGACCTCACTCGTACAAATCCATGAGTTTTATAGGAGTTGCCAATTCGTATGACTTTGTACGAATGATCTACACATAACCCCGCCCCTAAACCTACCTGTCACTGGGGTTTAGCTAAATCGTACAAAAAGTGAGATAGTATGAATGTGTACGAATACAAATACGTACAAATTGGTCATGAGACTGTTGGTTTGTGAAGTACATGAAACTGGGCCTCTCATTCACACACATCCAGAACGTGCCAATTTTTCGAGCCTGTCCTCCAAAAAAGTATTACAAAATCTATTCACTTTCTAAAATTAAGCACCACGTGTAGAAATAATGACATAATGAAAGTGTTGTGTTGCATCTGTCATCATGAAACGCAAATGACTGTCATTACCAATCCAAATGAGTGTTTATTTAAATTCCTCTTTTACTCTTTACAAAAAATAGGCAATATTGTAAAAAATTATTTTTTAAGCATGTGAATTCTGTGAGATCGAATCCATGATCGCATATTACGATTACACGTAATCAAATACACAAATAGAGGCACAAATATAGGATACACCATGTCGCATTTCAAGGATTTGGACAAACAACATATATGGGCATATTGGCTGGAGGACAGGTTGGACTTTTCACATGCAATTACTCGTTGTCAGTTTTTTGCTGGTTAGATGTATTCATATTGAGTAAATAGCCATGGCTGATGTTCACTGTTATTAACATAAATTGTATCATATGATATCATTTATCGTCCAGCTCTATATAAAATTATTTGTGCTTTTTTGTAGCTTAATTTATTATTAGTTGGTCCAACACTGTCTCATGACCAATTTGTATGCATTCGTACGAGGTGGCAAATTTGCATTAATTTGTATGACCTCACTCAATCATTTTGAATGATTTTGTGCGATTTGTCTAAACCCCAGTGATTGATAGATTTAGGGGCGGGTTGGAAGAAGGTCATTCGTACAAATTCATACGAATTTGTAACTCATAAAATATGTACAATTTAGCAAACTCATATGAATTGTGGAATCGTACAAATTTGTACGAACTAGCCACCTCATAAAACATGTACAAATTGCTATGAGACTGGGCTGGTTTGTCCATTTTTTCACTTGGGACGTAAACCTGAGTAAAATACTGTTTCTGCACCAAGGCTAGGAAAAAAGCCTCACTCTAGCATGAGGCTGTAGGTTAAATTTAAACCCTTTGCATTTTTGTACCCAGACACTCTCTCACCAAAGCTTCAGGTTTCATAAAGCATGCACTCTGCACAGCACATACCACAATTGCTGGAAATTACATGGCTGTTTGATTTGGATGATTTGGAAGCTCTGAGGGGGCTGGTGGAGATGGTGGGTGCGGACGAGGAGGTGCTGTCGAGGGGGGAACTAGAGCCATTAACCACAGCCAGATTTTCCCAATTACAAGTCCCCATCAAAGACGTTGTTGTGTGCCAGCATAGCATGAGCTAAATGGATGATTTACACTTTTCCCTGTCACTTTACATCGGTTGACAATTACGCCTTGTCTTAGACTGTGTTTGAGTCCTACAAAAGCACACGTCAAGTCGAACTCAATTTTACTCTTTTTTTTTTTTTTCAACACACTCTAAAACAGGCCCTTGAGAGCTGCTGAAAAGGCTCCAGCCTTCAACAGAAGTTTTATGATGGACTGACAGAAAGTTTTTTCCACAAATGCTAATAAGTGTTGGAGCTCCTAGCTGCCTTGGATGGAAATAAGAGGAGTTATGGCCAGAGTAACTAGATGATGTTTTCTGACCTGTTGTGCAATGAGAAAACAAACACGTTCCCATCAAAAGAGGTTCACTAAATCACTGCAAGTTTCTTCAATTTGCCATTTCAAATTCTGAAAGAGAGTCCAATAAACATTCATTTTCAGCATCAAGAGCCTCCAGCTCCAAGAAGACCAGCACAGCTTGAACTCATACAGTCTACGTTTGCTGTTTCTTCAGCTACATGCACAGACTTATACATTTTTCAAATTTTGTTGGGCTATATGAAAATCACATTAAATCCATCGCCCATGATACTACACTTATTTTACTTTTTTTTTTTTATTGTTGTGTCCAAGACCCTGACTTTCAAGGTTAAAGTAAAAAATTAATTATAAAACTGTTAAATTATAATATTAAGTTTTCGTAATTTAAATGAATTTATTCTTGCACCATTTATGCCATGAATTCCACCACAACAAAATTTTGCCCAGAACCATTCCAAGTCAGTAAAGAGCTTGATAATGACATCGAAATATAATATATGATGCAATGTAATGTGTGAGGGAACATAGAAAACTCAAGATAAGTATAACTTTTGACCTGAATATTTTTTCCAGTAATTATGTAATTTTATGTAATGGAAAAAGTGTGAAAACGTGTAATTGTGTGTGTTCAGGACACATCAAATGTATGCGGTGAAATTAGCCTTAGCAAGCTGAGCATTTCAAAAATGTCATTTCAACCACTAAAAACACATTTTGAGGTAATCTGAGATGCAAATGACTTTGTGGTGGAAATGTTGTGGAAAAGCGCCCATAGTTGAAGAAAGGCTTATACTTGACGGGAATAGCATAACATAGACAAAGTATATGCTCAAAATTCAATAGCAGCGCAGTGATCCATGTTTATTAGATTTTTGGAAGCTTTTCCAAAAAGAGTAAATAGCAAATGTTTGGATGACATCTCTTGTCAAGCAGTTTGACAATTGCAAAAGCAGAGATTTTAATTAGACAATAAAAACAAAACAAGTGGAACTGCCTAAGAAAACAGTCAAAAGAACTCAACAGGGGTCTGACATCTTTATTTTAGACTGGAGCTGCTCCTGCGTATGCAACCTGGGGTGTGATAAAATAACTGTACTTATTTCACTTTGCAAGCAAGAAAGCCTGAAGTGAACATGAACCCCTTCTAGCCCTCTGCCTCTAATAACGCCACACAAACTCTGTCTATCAATAAATAGTGCAGCATTTCTGCACAGTGGAATTAGTGGCCTTGCACCTCTGCTGTCAGTCTTTGTTTAATGATGTTTTGTGTTCATGTTACACACAGACGGTGGGAGATATGCAACTGAGAGAGTCCTCGTTAAGGAAGCGAGCAACTCAATTAGCGCAGTCAGAGAGCGCGGCCTAGTAACCACAACCTGGGAGAACCCGTGACCCCAACTCGGCTCTGAGCCAATCCGAGGCTGCACAAGGCTTCTAACCCCAAAAAATTAGTCTAAGCTATGCCGCCGCTAACTTATCGCAGCCATGCATCTGTGCCTTAGCGGCCACCTCCATTCCCAAGATTCCCAGACATCTGCCAAGGGGGAGATGGGCACCGCGTGAGCCCCACAAGCTGTTTAACCCGCCCTACAGCTGTGACTAATTGATTGCGCAAAGCAGGCCAGGACGCCTCCTCCTCTTCCACGTGTGGGCGGGGTTAAGAAAGAGGGAGGGCAAATGCCTTTTGAAGATCCCAGCATGCAGTCAGGTCGGGCCTTGTCTCAACCCCCCTCGCTTTTGGCTACGTTGCTGCTTTTCACTTCTGGACCCCTTTCTTTTCCGTTCACCCCAACAGTCCCGCCCCCCCCCCCCCTTCCCAATCCATTTGTTTGCGTAAATAAATGAACGGCCAACAAGCGGGACAATCCGGTTCCCATTTTCTCCTATTTTTCATGTGAGCTGGTGAATGCGAGGCAGGTCTGAATGGGGCAGTAGCCCATGAAAAAAAAAAAGATTTTCACAGAATGCCGTGGGTCAAGTCTAGAGGTTTGACTCCTTAGAGAGGTGCTCTCCCATTGAGTTCTTCAAAAACTGGCCCGCATACAGACAGCATCTGTCAATTCCGAGGCGGTGAAAATCGATCCAAGCAAGTGAAAGGAGCAGGTTAAGAAAATGTCGCTTGGTTCTGATTTAGGGGCAGACGCAAACACATCTTTTTCTTGCAAATAACTCTTTTTTTTTTTCCTGGGAAAGAATTTGTGGAGCTTGGCCATAAAACAGCTTGAGAAATTCATCTCCTATTATTGGTCATGACATTTAATTACTTAAAAAGGTTCCACATGGGCCCTCTTCAGTGTTGAATGTGATGGGCCATCAACGCAATGTTCACAGCCTGAATGCTTCACCCACCCTAACACACACCAGTCTCAAAAGTCATACATATGAGAAATGAAGTCCGAACTGTGAGATCTGAAGTATTGTGTCAATATTAAAACAAACAAACAAAAAAAACTATATATAAAATAAGTAGTCACAATGCAAGAAATTAAGTTGCAATTGTGAAATTAAATTTTAAAGTGCAAGATATTACATTGCATATAAAGTTGCAATGAGAAAAAAAGGGCATATGTGTCTGTAAAGCTGCAATGCCAAATATAAGATTACAATGCAAAATATCATACAGTAGATGGTAGTGACAAAGTTGCAATGGGAGATACTGCATTAAATTCAGTCAGAAATGGAAGACCTGAAGTCACATTTATGATACATAATGGCATAATTGTAAAATATAAAGTCACAGCTGGGAGATATGGAGTCATGATAAAGCTGTAGCAGGAGAATTATTGTTGGAATTGTGAAAAACAATTTAAGTTTGCAAGATATAAAGCCGCAATAAAGTCAAAACTATGAGAACTGCATTGCAACTGAAAGATATAAACAAAGATAAAGATATTACATTTCAAAATTTTAATTCACAATATTGAATTGATTTACTACCAATAAGTTGCAAAAGAGAGATTCGAAGTCACAATTATGACAAATAAAATCGCAAGTGTGACATTTAAAATCAAAATTACCTTCTACATTTTTTCCACTCTGAGCCAGAAACATACAAATACCATCTTCAAAAGTTTTTTTCAGTACTGTTACTGTTGAAAGCTGAGAAAACTAAGCTGCAGACGGTCAAGACTTTTTTTGAATTGTTTTACACGTTTCTTAGATTGCAGAAAGTAGAAACCAGAAATAAATAAATATGTCAGTCTTTATCCCAAATACTTCTTCAAAAGGGGAAAAAACAACATTCAAACCAAACAACTTAAGCCACACAAAGGGAGAAATGGGTGGAAAACTCATAGAAAAAGCTAAAGAGAGACAGGAACGGATGAGGAGACCAATGCCCTGCCAAAGTCTGATCAAACCAACACTCAGTAAAGACTTGTCTATCAGTTCTGCTCAGCAGGTAATAAAAGTCACAGGTCAATGCCATTGATTTGTAGCCCTTCAGACGCTGAAATTCAATGCCTATAACACCTCTCTAGTGAATGACATACAGGAGTGTATTTACCAGACACCCAAACACAGAAGACAAGGCTCTTGTTTTAGCCTATTCACAGTAGTAAAAAGACACTTAATGACGCACCGGTTGTGCTAAAAGTAGGGTGACCAGACAAACCCTTTCTCTTTCTCCCCCTTTCTCTGTTTTTGCTGGTATATCCCTGTCTGGAGCTGGCCCTGCTTTCTTTGTTTATATATATATATATATATATATATATATATATTCTTTTTTTTTTAGCACAATTGACTTTATACTGACATAAAAAATTTCATAAGAATTTATTCAGTTTTTTATTTTCATGAGTTAAAGTAATATGAGTTGCCATGACTCTTGCCAGTAAGATTATACAAATTATAATATAACATTCATATTTAAATTCAAAACAAATTTCTTATTATTAACTCGTTTTTGGTTTAGATCCATGCAACAGTTATTAAAATGATGAATGTTGTTAAACAAACTGTTGTTATTATTTATTATTTTGAATTAAAAAATTTGCATTTAAAAAAAATATATAAAAGAATATTAAACAATGAAAATGTCAAAGAACTAGAAATACCCCTTGTATTCATTTCAGAAAGCTGGCCACCTCAGCTAAAAGCCTCTACATAAGACACATTGAAATTTTCCAATAATCCCTGGAGAAAAACCTGGCCATAAATCAAAAATCTTTAAGATAAAGATGATATCTGAGATTTTTTAGCTTTTAAAAGCCCTGGATAACAGCCTAATCTGAAAATAGCCCTCGATCATTTTGCCAATGGACTGGAGGATTTTCCAGTCTCAACGAACTCCATCAGCGCTTGTATTTGCTCTCTCTCTCTCTCGGTCACTCATTTGGAATGCATGAATATTATATCCTGAAACATACACCGCAGAGCAAAGGCTCTTAATGTTCTAAAGAGCACGTATACCCTCTGTCACAAGCAGCTAGATTAGCTGATCTGTATGTTCGCTTTCAGGCAAAACTCTTTAAAAATCAACAAATTATGATGTGCCGCCCATGAGATTAATCTGTACTCCATGTGATGCCTCCTATATCGACCCCCACTGTTCAAAGGAAACCTTTCCCATGTCACAAGTTCTTCGTCTGCAGGATGCTAGCGATAGCGTAACGCAACATGGTCAGGCTAACTTGTCTCTTCTTAGACTTTATTAGGGAACTTCACAGTAGGGATCCATTATAACAGGAAAAAACCTAAAAGAGCGGAAAACGTTGCATATTTGGGCCAGATTTCCATGGGTAATTCAATATCATCTGGATTGTAGAAGCAGCGACGTGAGGAAAGGAGAGAAATGCCCTTACAGATTCACAGCGACGAACACATGCCGTGTACTTTATTACATTTCAGGCTCTGGGATGGAACTATTTAACAGCATTGGGCTCTGGAAATAACATGGTTATGTTTTATTTTTCTATCTGTAGGTCATCCTGACTCTTATAACCTGAAAGAACAATTTTTAATACTTGGGTTCTGCTGAGTAGACACTATTTCTGTAGCCACTTTGCTATTTAGTTCAGCGATGAGCTCGGCCTCAAAACCATAGAAAATTCAAATAAAGGGTCCATGTTCAGTGTGAGCGCCATTGTGTAACGCCATCCCCCTTCTTTCCTTTTTATGTACTTTTTTTTCAGCATATTGTGAATGTGTGTAGTGGTCAGGTTACTTTTGAAGTGTCCTGAGGTACAGTACTATGAGGGGGGCAGAGAGAGGGAAGATTTGTTCTGCTTGGGTGCATGTCTGCTGTATTCACACAACCCCTGAGGTGGCTGCCTGTCAGTCCTGGATATGGAAGAAAAATCAAAGAGGCTGGACAACAATACACCTTCTCTGAGTTTCCTTATTGTGAAAAGGGCAAGGATTTTCCCCAAGTGGCATTTGCATACATCTGGAGATGGGAGAAATGCAGCAAAAATAAGAGTGACCAAAGTCGAAATTGATAAATGACTTTCTGTCTCTCTCGCTTTTTTTTTTTTTTTTAAATCTAAAGTATTATTTCTATTGTCTATTTCATGTAGCCCTTAAAAAGCCCATAAAAAGATTAAATATATGTTTTAAAATTAAGTACTGTAATCAGAATATATAAATATTTAAATACATTTAGAAAGTAACTTAAAAAATATTAAGGAAATTGTGTTTAAAATGCATATTACTAATCAGAAATTAAGTTTTGCTTCATTTACAGTAGGAAAACTAAACATCTTCATGGAACCTAATCTTTACTTAATATCGCAATGAATTTTGCCATTAAAAAAATAGATAATTTAGACCCATACAATGTATTTATAACTGCTCCAGGGTCACATATTAGCAATACAGCAAATGGTACAATTTTTTTACTGAAAAAAAAACGTTTTTTAAACCTTTTGTGAATTTTGTGAATGCTTTTCACTTCTCATATTTCTGAGTGGGTCAATTAGCTGGATTTTACAATTTCTAAGAAGAAATTCTAAGAAGCCTAACGGGCACTCAGTAAAACAGATGAAGCCCTGATATAAAGAAAAACAAAAGTGGATGTTTTTCCATTCTTTTACTTTGTTCTTTTCCCTTTCTTTTCCTCCAATCAGAAGGAAAATGAACATCTTCTTTTTACAGATAGTGAATGCCACTCCACCACTGAACCACTCAAGTGATTTTCAAATGGCTTCTAGTGAGCCAATGAAAAAGCTGCAAACTCTAAGCATGGCCAATCAGAGAGGGATTTGTGCATCCTTGTATCTGGGGGTCTGCGCTGCTGCTCTTGGCCGTTCAGGGGTTTTGCTCACACTGGGCCAGTACGTGCCCTTATCGCTAGCTTGCCACAGAAGGGATTACATGCTGCAGGCTACTGGGAGCACGACCCTAGCCATTTTAATCCAATCACTCATTAAAATTTCATGCAAATCCCACAGACAAACAGTTTCATGGCCAGTGATTGGGACGATTAACCCACCTACAAAAAGAGTGGCTGAAGGATGCCCTGAAGAGGGGATGAAATATGATCTGTGACGAGCCAATGACGGATCACGCGGTTCCGCGGTCAGCAATTCGCTGTCTTTTAAGACATTCACAAGCACCCAGAGACCCACTGCGGGACTCAGGTGATCAGCACTGCATCCTCACCATACACACTGACAGACTGATCCATACGGACACACTCATGCTCCGATCCAAAACCATGAGCTTCCTCTGCAGACAGCATTTATGGGCATCAAAGGCTGTTCCAAAAGGTAGATGCCTGATTTTGGCACGCAGCATTCCATGCATCCTCTCAGCGAGGGCAATCCCAGAATGCATTGCCCAGTGAAGAGAATTCCGATAATATAGTTTAATAACTACAGCAAAGTATTGATCATATTAAAATGAACTAATTGAAATTGATTTGGGGTTGGTAACAATTTTAAATGTTTTTGAAAAAAGGTTTCTGACGCACATTTATTTGAAACTGTAAAACACGGTAATATTAATATATGTATTAAAAATATTCTTAATTTAAACATGATTGTATATACACAAATGATCTACACAAGTAATCTATACGCACAAAAACATTTTGACGTTTTTATGATGGTGTCGCTGACTAAAATGAAGTTAACTACATTTTCCATCTCCTCCTAAACCAACCACTTAAACAGTCAACATAATATTTTGTAATGCATGTTCCTATGTAAAACCCAGCTCTCCGATATAAACATAGCATTCAGGCCTCCCACTATGTTTAAACCATGCACAAAACCTTGAAACTGAAGTGCTATCTCAGGTGTCCTCTGCTTTGTAGTTGTCTATTTCAGCAAGTGGATTTACCACAAAACCGCTCAAAAAGGGGCCCACATCAGCTGATGAATCTGGTTTAACAATCACCTAAGCCCAGGATGAGCTCTAAACAGAAGCGAGGGTATGTGAGATTCCTACTACCTCTCCAACAGCTGGGTGCCACTTAAAAACAGCTATGAATGGCCTTCAGCGGACCGCTGCTGTGTATGTGTGTGTCTGAACAGAGGAAACCATGGTATCAGCAAAGGCATCTGGTGATGGCTGCTGGTTCCAGATGAGTGGCCACACAGCTTAACCTTTGACCCCTGAGATGACAGAGGGGCAGCTGGTAGAGAGGGTCCTCACGTCCCAGTCCCAGGACAGTATGGCAGGCAGACATATATGTCTCCTAAACAGGGACTTGCCCCTTTAACCTCACTGGCCCGAAAACCCTTTACTTTGCTCTACACGTAAATGAACAAATAAATATAATTGTAAATGTATATATTTAGAATATAATTTCTAAAGCAAATATTCTAAACTATATCCGAACAGGTCAGAATGATGTTACCCATTTTTTTACATATTTTTATCCCAATTGTTTCTCAAACATAAAAATATCAATATGAGGTTTCATTAGTAAACACTTGAAATAATAAATACCATTACTATTATTTTTTTATACATGTAAAAGTGTGAATAAACTGAAATTAAATTATTTCTGCAGGAATCAAAATATAAAATATCTTTTATATTTTAGCCCAGTTATTAACCCACTTTAAACAGTTTCACCACATTTTCTGGTTGCTAAAAACCCTTATACAACACTGAGTATGTATAATAATGATAATATATATATATATATATATATATTGTGACGGCCGCCGATCAGCGCCGCCCTGGCAATCGTCACGCAGCACCTGGA
>JAUMHI010000052.1:15001128-15012998 GCA_032359435.1 Enteromius unitaeniatus
GGGGTATTTTTGTGACCACAACTCTTGTGTCTGTCGTGCTCTCTAGCGCCAGGGATCACAATATATATATATATATAAAATTTTTTTAAATATATATAAAAACTGTCACTACTGCTAAACATTTGAAACTGTGCATATTGAGACCCTGTATTTGACTAACACCAGTTAGTAACAGTCGATATCGTGACCACTGGGATTAAATGGGTTAATCATGTGACAAGAATAGTTGGAAAGTGTGCTCCTAGAGCCAAGAAGACTCACCAGTACACACTGCAGACATTTGTAAGAACAGCCGTAAAGCTCTCTCAAAGCTCAGAGCGGGCATATCTGCAGAGAAAAGTCTTGCAAGCCGCTCTCCTCTGTCAAAAAGACAAACTGAGGACTTTGGCTTGAAGAAATCAAATCCTCTGGCAGGAGAGTAACCTGTTCAGAGCTGGCGAAGGAAGTGTGTGGACCACCTCAGAGCGGCCTTCGGTCTGCTTCTCTGTACTAACCCAAAACCCTTTCCTTGTTTAAAAATCTGACTCTCAGTCAGATTCTTCTTTTAAGTAAACTATGTTTTAAAAATCAACTAGACTACTAATCAACAGTACTACTACAGTATCAAAGCCCTGTTTTGACTCACAGAGATGTTTTTTTACAAATAGTAAAACAGAACAAAAATGCCTCAAGACTATTTCTAACTTCACAGATCACTTTAAATGTAAAAAAAATAATAATTATAATAAAAATTCTATGCAAAATGCAGCAAGTCAAGAACCATTAAATCAGTGGTCCTCAACTAAAGACCAGGGCCCACTAGGGAGCTCAAAAAAGACTAAAATAAATAACTATTTCTTATTTTAATTCACTTCCTCAACATTTTTCCTTTTGTTTAAATAATTATAAAGTGTGATTTGTTGACATAAAAGAGTAAATTTTTATACAATTATTTAATTATACATTTTATCTTTATGAATATATATATATATATATATATACACTGTATATCACCCTGTGATTTGCAAGTTCTCTTACTTAGAAATCATGGAGAGGTCTAGAATTTTCAACATAGGTGTATTTCCACTGTAAAAAAAATTCCACTGTAAAAATCCAGAAATTATATTGTTTGATTTTTAAATAATTTATTTGGGAATTACTGTGTCAAATAAATATTTGATCACTTGAGTCAAAAATGTTTAATATTTGGTACAGAAGCCTTTGTTAACAATTACAGAGGTCAAACGGTTCCTGTAGTTGCAGGAGGGATTTTGGCCATACAGATCTTCTCTAGATCTGTCAGGTTTCGGGGCTGTCACTGAGCAAAACAGAGTTTCAGCTCCCTCCACAGATTTTAAATGGGATTTAGGTCTGGAGACAGGCTAGGCCACTGCAGAACCTTGACATGCTTCTTACGGAGCCACTCCTTGGTTTTCTTGGCTGTGTGCTTTGGGTCATTGTCATGTTGGAAGACCCAGCCACGACCCATCTTTAATGCTCTGACTGAGGGACAAAAACTGAGGTTTTTGTCCAACATGTCACAATACATGGCCCCGTACACCCTCTCCCTAATACAGTGCAAGTCGTCCTGTCCCCTGAGCAGAAAAACACCCCCAGAGCACGATGCTTCCAGTCCCATGCTTCACTGTAGGTATGGTATTATTGGAATGATACTAATGGAATGAAGCTAACTAAATCACAGCTGCCAAAAACATCAACAAATCTGTTTTAATGTAAAAAAAAAAACAAGGCAAACTCATTAACAGACAAGAGAGTATTTGATCAACTTGTCTGTAGTTATCAATCGCATTATACCACTCAAATAAGCCACGTTGCTTAAAGTACTGCAAGACAGAACATAAGAGTCTTACCCTTCACAAATAAACGGCAATTGGTCTCATATTTTTGTTGATCAGATCATTTGAGACACTCTTGTATGGGTAGCTACGCAGAAAAATACAATATTTTTGCACATTCTCATATTACGTCAATGAGAGCAGCGACTACACGCTTGTCCAAATTGTGTTTGTACATGTGACCGTGACTCCAAACAGCTTTGCGATGTCAACAGTGATTTAACATCACTCGAAGCAGAACAGCTCCGCTCTCGATTTATGAGGAGTGAAGCGAAAACCATATTCCCGGACAGACTAAACTGAATCAATTTTAATTGAATCATGGAATATCGCTGTCGAGAGCCTCTTACTAAACTTATATTAACAGGAGAACCTCCTCGCTTCCCAGCCGGGGACGGCAATTATTTAACAAGAATGACACAGCGAATGCTAAATGAGAAGCGCTGGCGGAGCTAGAAAATTCCAGCGCTGACCCTCGCAATGATTTCTTCTCTCATGACATGAGGCCATTAGAGATTGTTTTACGCTGGACGCTTTAACAGAAATTCGTCATTAGGCCAATAAAGAGCCATTAGATTGGAAAAGATCTTACGCTGTCAAATCCGCTATAAAATATCTCTTAGAGATCGTTTGGGCCCTTTTTTTCCCAATCTTGAGCGATACTGAGCAGAACTGTACATGACAAGAGCAAAGCTGCCCAAATAAGGGAGCAACAAGAGAGCGAGGAAAGCCATTCATCTTCATTTAGTGCCAGGAGAGAAATTTTAGGCCAAAAATTACTCTTAAATCTCGAGGTAGCTGTTATGAGCAGGACCACGAAGCTTTCAAGAGCAAGTCTAGAAGCAAGGCTTCTAATTTAATGCATGTACGGACACTTCACGTACTAAACGCACACTATAGACTTCTCACGGGAAAGACAGAAGCATCATCTCTGCTTTCAGAGAAAACATGATTTCATTGTGCACCGTTGATAAATAAACAGAGCATTTCAGGCTCAGTCTCTCAGTATACACACACACACACACACACACACACATTCACTCATCTGCATGACTGCACACGCTCAAACATTCATATTCAGCTCAGCGACTCGGCTTATCCACTAACCCGCAAACCCCAGGTCCATGTTATAGACCTCATGAGTGATCTTCAAAAGGACGAGCAGGCTGGAAACGTGGGTTTCCGCTCCGGGTTAACTACACCGGCTGAAGATCTGTGGTGTGGTTTGAAAAGCACACTGCCTTTGCTTCTAATTGGTGTATTGATGCGACACTAAAACAGTTCACATAGAGCAGTTCTGTGCACTCAGTCCATCGAGAACTAAAAAAGCACCCCACAACTCATTGTTGAGGGAGACAGGGAACCTGTCCTGCATTGAACATATTGTAGCTTCTGAGGAAAAAGACTAAAGTCAGGAGCACCACATCCATTGGGTGTTCACCAATTCCTTGCCGGGAAGATCTCAACCTTTAAGTGCTACATTAAATACAGGAAAAACACACACACACACACACATACACACACACATATATATATATATATATATATATATATATATATATGCTTGTTTATATTTAACATTGAACATCAGTAGAATTGTACTGACAAAGAATATTTACATTAAACCCCAATGGGCCATATGCAGTAATATACCTTAAATAATGGAATATAAATTAAATGTATTTTTTCATCAAAATATTAATTATTAATTTAGACTTTTTTAGGATTTTTGATGAATTGCCAACTGATTAAATTTCACTTTCATTGAATATATTAAGGAAAACTTTAATATAGGCTTATTAGCCTATTATTAACAAAAAATAAGCACTTCCAGTTTATAAGCACTAAAAGTGCACATATTCTGCTTGACCATATACACCATATACACCCCTAATCCTACCCAATACTTAAACCTAACAACTACCTTACTAACTATTAATAAGGAGCAAATTAGGAGTTTATTAAGTTGTAGGTGGCTTGTTAAAAAACACAAAAAATATCTCTATATGAGTACAAAAACCTTACCTTTTCCACGACAGAAGCAATCCAAGTTGAGGCAAACCAGAAAGAGAGAGAAAAAAACTCAATTAGAAATGTTTCAAGGACATCTGACATAAATTTAGTTTTGATTTCAATGTTTTCTTTTAAGTCACTTGAAATTCTCATAAAAACAAACATTTCATTTTCTAAAGCAAACAATAATATTTGGTGGTTCCAAACATTCAGATTCTGAACAATAACCGAATAGGTCAGAGTGTTCATAAGGTCGCATACGTGCATGCTTCTAATGACGAGCAAATCATGTTACAAGAGTGATTGGAAAGTATTATTTCTGAAGAGGAAACAAAGTGAACTGGATCATATTTCACTTTCCACAGACTGCATAAAAAAGTACAAACTAATCATAAACATGTGATGGTTGTTATGAGTGCATTTCTTTTTCAGTTGTTTTGTTGAGAAGCTGTTTCAAATGCAACTGTCTTGGTGCCTTGGTGTCAAAAGTTACGCTCAATCAACAGTGCTTGCTGATTAATGTTAATTACCACAGAAAATAATTGTGACTCATTCCACAGTTATTCAAAATCACAATTTGCGAAAAACTGGAAGTAACCGGCGCCAGCATTTGGAAGGTTTAAAAGCCAAACTGTAAAGCTTATAATTTTGTCAAATCTTCTGTTTTATGAAAGTGTATGTGAGATTTTGAACATTTTCTAAATAGTCATTTTAGAGGTTAAACTACTGTTGTAGGTTAACTACATCAACAGAGCCACTACCTGACACTCACACAGCCAAGAGGCAGACAACAGGAAAGAGACACGTTTATTCATTTCTACAAAAGGAGAATAAAAGCTTTATTTAACGTCACTTTACACAGACAATGCTAGTGATTTTGTAGCACAAACACAAAAACAATACTTTAGTACATTCAATTTGCATAATCTTTTATTATAATTTCATAGAAAAACTTCACTGTTTATTACTAATTTGAAAACATTTTGCAACCAAATCACATTGTGTGTGTGTGTTTAAATTGTAGTCTGTTACTGATTACAAACTACATGTTGAGAATTGTAGTCAGTAATGTAACCAAGATTGCTTTTTAGATAATGTAGTATTTTCTGATTACTTTTAGATTACTTTTGACATTTCTGACATATTTAAATATTTCAATATTAACTTTAAATCTCAGGGGTCTTCGGGTAAATATAATAAAAAGAGAAAAAAGAGAGAATTAGTAAATTGTGAATACTGCCACTGTATTAATAATTTATAATCCTGTAATCCTAGTTACATTTTAATATGTAATCTAGTTACAAGTATTTAGATTACATTTAATCAGTTACTATGTGTGTATAATATACATATATCCAAAAACAATATTTATGTGTAAATAAATAAATAAACTTTTTTTTATAATATTAAGATTTATACAGTACCATCAAATTTTTATTTACTTGATTACACCTCATGAAGTCACGTGAGTAAAAAAATCAGCCAACAGACGAGCTGTAATTATTTTCTGAGGTCATCGGCATTACGCCACAGATGTCGTTGATACAGCTTAACTCGTATTGAACCCTAAACATTCCTTGCTGGAGGATGCTGCCTGACTAGACCACCTACTCCTTTCCTGAGTTTCTCTTTCTCTAAAAAACAACACGCTCGCTGTTCTTCTAATGAGGTTTGGACACACAGTGTATCTTTCGTCAATGGGAAAGAAGAGGCCACAGGGAGGGAAGAGCTGAATATTCAGTCAGACACTTCTCAGGAGGACACATACGACAGAGCCTCTTGCTCTCCGTGAACCAATAAAACACTAATTGGTCACAGAACACGTCTCCTTCCAGACAAAGAAGCAGGACCCCCCCCCCCAGATCGAAAGAGTTTAGTTCTCATAGAGTCTCCATTCTTCCTCGCAGGAAGCCCCGTAACTTCAAGAGCAGCTCGGCAGGGGTGCACAGCTTCACAAGAATCAGGAGTTTGTTTTAGAGACGAGAAGGGGGAATGTAGGTCTTGGGTTAACGATGACATGGAGCTCCACTTATCCAAGTGTTTTCTGCTTTTGTCAAGAACAAGTGCAGGTGCTCTTTCTGTAAAACATTTGATCCTAAAGGAGTTATTGAGGGGAGAACAGCACAGCAATATCGGATCCTTCATCTTTCGGGAATTCTTCTTTTCCAGTTCCTTAAAGAATGCTTTAGAGTAATCCAACTGAGCAGATGAAAGCATTTAAGGCTTCTTTTGGATCCGACTGAATGTGTGATATATTATACAGAGATGATTTTAAGAGAAGTACCGTGCGCAGATGAAATGGCCTTCAACTTTTTCGCATTGTGAGTGACACAGAACCCTGCGTACGCCGAGCTCATTTTTCATACGAATTGCTTGGGATCTGAGAAACGGCACATTTACTGGCTTCCCATCAGAGATTTTATATTTCCAATTACTCGAACATACACTTGCATTTTGCTATAAATTACAGTCATTTTAATAACAACACATCAGCCAATGTGTACAACGTAATGACAATAACTACTTCCATTAAACATTGGAACGGCAAATCAAGGAGGATATTAAACACAGATGTGGATACGGGTTTGAAAAAGTCAGCGAATGAAAACTCCCCCTTCTCAGCTATACGCTGAATGGAAAGCAAAAAAATGACCAGTTACACATGCAATTTAGATTAGATATTATTACAAGGAATCACGGAAAGTTTGTGTAGTTTCAAGAAACATCATGTTGCTCTAAAACGCAGCGATGAAAAATTACTTCGCAACCAAGCCTCCTTTGGGCTGCAGACACAGCTGTCTCATATCCTTTATCTTTCATGCGTGCAAAATTTCACTCATCTATATTCTCTCTTGGTCTGTCTTTCCCTCCTTTACGTCTGTTTAAACATCAGTGCCATGGTACACCATGTGACCCTGGTGTTTTCCTGCGAGAACAAAAGGCTTGGAGCTTCCTGCCCGCTCATTTTTCCACAGTCGGAGAGACCGTAGGCCAAATGCCCATGTCATGAATTTACTGTAGCGTGGGCGCTAAGCCCAGTTTAGCACTGTGGAAACAGGGAATGGGCCCCTCTCTTTGGATAAAGCATGGATACTGCAGGAGTATCACATACTTTCGAAGGAACCCTAGATCAAATTTTAGAATGACCTGAAGGGATTGTTCATTTAAAATAATAAATTCTGAAATTTATGCACTCTCAATCTGTTCTTTAAGAAAGACAAAAATAGATATTCTGATTAATGAGCTGGTTGCTCTTGAAAGTAGAAGGAAGGTATAAATCACATGGCTTTAAACAAGTGCTTTAAAAATTCTTAACTTCAGCCACTTTTCAAATGCTTTTATGATGCTTTATAACTTTTACCATAAACTGTATTTTCAAGGGTGAAAAAAAAACTAGGACATTATTAATTATAAAATTATCCTTTCATGTTCCACAAAAAAAAAACAGTTAGTAATATATTGTGAATATTAAAGTAATATGAATATTATTTCTGTTAATAAAATATCAGGTTTTTTTTACTGTCAATTGATCTGTAAAACCTAAAATGTTGCTACAATATGCTTCACAACTACGATTTTTTAATGTAGACACACACAAACACACACGTACCCCCTCATTACCTGCAAACCAAAACACAGCTCCTCTGGACCACAGCTCTTGAGAGCCTAATTTGCTGTGAAATACTGAGTCTTTCTATAGCAGGTGAACAAAAGCTGAAGGATGAGAGATCTAACCCCTCTCGTCCCCCTCTTGCGTCCCTCACTCCCTTTTTGCCTAAACACATCTCAAAGGCTAATCAGATTTGGAAAAAAAATTAAAAGGTTTCCAAAGGACAAGCCCCATAATCCTGAACCCCACCTGCCCTCCTTTCCCTCCCCTTATGTGCTGCACTCCTTCCAACCTCCAATGACCTCACCACGGCTTGCTTTGTGAGGTTACCACAGGCAACATTGGCCTTACTCTTGAGTAGCAGTTGGCTGTGTGGAGAAGCAACCCTCCTTTTGACAAGAACATGCACCACAGCCCCCTCCAGAATCCATAAAGATACCACCCCACAGGGCTGGGGCAATCACTCAAGCTCCCTTGAAGTACAGTCTTGAACTCTGAGATAGAAAGATATCAAGTTTTATTATGATTTTTTTTATTTATTTATTCAGAAACCTGATAGTTGAGTAATGGTTGACTAATGATTCAGCTCCCAGTGGTACTTAGTTCCTGTACATTCCCTCTTACTTTATTAATAGGACATGTTCCAGCAGGTCAACTCACTGTGGGATCCTGCAGTAATCACATTAAACGTGGACAGTCTGCTGGCTCAACGCTCTAAGTCCACAGTATCATTGCAACAACATCGCAGTGAAACAGCATCATTGAAACAGCATCAGTGAAACAAGTGTTTACAAAACATTGTTTTTTTTTGTTTGAGTATCCCGACCACCAACAGTGACTCAGCCAATGGCATGAGTTTGGGGCGGGGTTAACTGTTAACCCAGCCAATGGAAATCATTTGGAAATGTTTGAAAACACACATCACTTTCACTATTCCAGTTGGTGATAGTAGTGACAGAAAAATTACACACTTCAGCTTTAAGACAGAGTCTGCCCAAAAATGGCACAGGAAGAAATTAAAAAGGAAGAACAAAGAGAGGTCAGTTGTTCTTGGAAATCTCTGCAAGCTTTTGTTGCAATCCAGTCATTTGGTGAAAGAGGATCAATCATGAGAAGTATTAATCAACAGGGGTGCCTGCACTTTGTGAATAAGTAATGAAACAAAGAATCTGTGTCAGCAGTTTCATCTTTGAAACCTGAGGTGAATTTTTCTGGCTTTCCACTATCTTTTCGAGAACATTTTATAACTTAACTCATTTGTTCTCAAGATTAATGACCGATGCATTGAAAGAGCATTAAAATACGTGCTTGTCTGTGACGATCATGGTGAGAGAATAAGAAATATCTACGCATCAGACATTGGTCCAAATGGAAATTCGGAAAATCTGCTTTTGCAATATCTCTGCATAATATTAAAAAAATAAATAAAACATAAAAATATAGTATATTTCAACCTGTGTAACCTTAAAGATATATTTCAACCCGCAAAAATGTCATTATTACTCATCCTCATGTTGTGCCAAACCCATGCTTTTATTAATCTCTTGAAATGTCCTTGCTTCTCACTAAAGCTATTGTATTTCTTTAAAAGTCTTATATAACAGCATACCGTTTTGAAACAACATAAGGGTGAGTAAATGATGACAGACTTCTCATGTTTGGTTTAAACTATCCCTACCATCTCGATCCAAACTCAGTCTTCCGAATCATTAATTTAACAACCACTGTCTGTTCTCGATCCAAATGGAATGAGACTTCCAGCCACGTTGGGAGAGAAAACCCATCCTGACTTCATCATCCCATTTGTCAATACTCGCAAATAAAGTCTTTTTCGGCCTATTGACTGCAGATTGTCGATGCGGGGTGCGTTGTGTGATTGCAGCTCGCTAATTCAGGGAGAGAGGCGCTGTGTAACTGCAGATTGCCGATGTGGGGAGCACTGCGTTCTGTGACCGTGCCTCCACTGAGACAAACAAAGCAGGTGAGTGAAAGGCGGAAAAGGATGTTGCGGAGGGGAATTCGGCATCCCACTTCATCAGAGAGTTCTTATCCTCGTTAAAGGATTATTGATTGGAGAAGCTCATTAAAGCCTCTTTTCTGACATCTCTGAGAATCGGTGGCAGTAACACGGATTAATAATTTGTTACTCGCTGGCCTTTCTCTTCGGTGCTGCTCCAATGAGATTTATCAAGCCAGATATCAGTCAAAAGGCAGGCAGGATCACCCAACGATGTTCACACCGATCACAGAACCGTACCTCTTGTTTTTTTGCAAAAACTCGTTTTTTGTCAAGCAGCAGATTAAAGGATTTGTCCAAATATGAACAATTTACAACACATCATTTAAAACCTGTTTGGCTCTATCATTCAGAAGAGATGTAGCAATATGTGTTTTGCAAATGAATCACTTTTTCAGATCTTTACAATGAATCTGAAGGATTCGTTTACAAATTGGACTGATCCAGTGACTGACTTTGATCCTCACAAAAAGCTTCTATTTGACTCCTGAAGACTTAGAACATAGCATACACGTCACTTTTATGATACCTAAAAGCTACAGTAGCAATTCTTCCCACACTGTAAAAAGATATGTTTAGAAATTACAGTATTACTGGCAGCTGGATGTTAGGAACTTACTGTAGATTTAAATATATGTTATTTACGGGCAACAGTTTGTTCAAAAATATATATGTAATGTCTAATCTTAAAATAATGTCTTTATCTTTACAGGAAAAATTAAATGAAATATCAGCCTCATGCAAAGCATTTCTAGGAACCAATATCAGAAAAAAACAGAAAAAGGTTGATGAGGATTTCTGGTTTCCAGAATGCTTTGCATGAGGCTGTTTTTAATAGTTTTATTCTGTAAAGATACAAACTCATTAATGTTTAATGTTCATTTACCTTTGAACAAACTGTTGCCAATAAATTTGATAAATGCAAATTTACAGTAAGTTAATGGCATACAGCTGCATAATTATAGCAAACCTTTTTACAGTGCAGGGTTATTATATATATATATATATATATATATAAAAAATATCAAAACAAAAATCAAAACAATTTTTGTCTCTTTTTACTTTTGTATGGCATCCCATACTTTGCCTCTATAGATTTTTATTGAAAAGAACATCTGAATCATATTCACTGTACAAGGACTTGATGCCTACTTTGTAAGAGCTTCAAAAAGAAACACAAAAACACTTTTGACAACCAAAGAAACTTCTACATAAACGTTGTCTGAATTCAATTTTAACCTGCAAGTTTATTAATGGAACAACAAGCAAGCAGCATTTTAAAAAACAAAATGGAGTTGGAAAGCGCGGTTATAACAAGGCCACTGACAGCTAGTCATCCATATCTGCAAGCGGCCATAAACTACGCTCAGGCTTTGCTTGAGACTGAAGGGGCCCCTTTTATTAGAGCACTTTAGCAGGCCTGGAAAATCTGCTCAGGGTTAAAGAACACCATTTTTCTTGCCATTTTCTTCCTGAGGGAAAAAAAATCAGCAGCCAAAGTTAATCTAAAGAGACACCCACAGGAACAGCACCGAATCCAAGAACAACCCTTCAGTTTTGTCTCTAGAGCGACTGCAGCCAGCACTGAGGAGAAACAGCCGTGTGAAGAGACAGCTATGACGATCCTTGAAAAGGTCTTGAGGCGACCGAGAGTCTGTAACTTTAGAGTGCATGTGCCCATGCTTTAGTCTAATACTGCTATTGGTTTACATTTATCGTGGGAGTATAATGTTACAGTAAAGCCGAAGAGCATGACTTCAATTTGAAATTCCTTTAAATGCTAAAAATACAAATTGGTAATTGTTTCTATTGTGGTTATGCCAGTTTTTTCGGCACTGCTTGTTAGCATCAGTGTATATGCAATGCATGATAAACAAAATCATATTTCATTCAAGATTATTAAATAATTAGAAGAAAATGTCTTTAATTTGAGTTAACAATTACACCGTGCAACCAGTAAAGTTAAAATCATGAGAAAATGACTCACGAGAGAATTCTTTTAAAGGAGTCATACAAAGCCAGTTTTCCACAAGCTAATATGATTCTTTAGGCACTTAATGGAAAGTTCATAATATAGTTTGTTTTAAAATTTCTCTTTATAAATCACTCTGTTCTGTGTGCTTCCTCTTCAAATCTTCACGAGCTCCGCTGACCCTGCCCCTCTTTTCCGGACGCTCTCAGAGGATCTTTTTTAGCCGTATTCACATGGTGGTATGACTCGGCTCGTTACAGCACGGCACGGCTCAGTTCGACTCAGTTTCGCTTCCACTGCAGTTTAGTACCGCTTTAGAGTGGGCGGGATTATTCACGTGTCGTTGTAGTTGCGCCGCCTCTACTGCCGTGACATCCTCGTAAACGCGCCACAAACAAACACACAACAATGGAGCATTTTTCA